>CM067320.1:47863438-48463438 GCA_034231615.1 Meghimatium bilineatum | reverse complement strand
AAATGATCCATAAACTTTCTACTCAAAAAGATGACATTGCCCCTCCATTCCAAAACTGGCTGGAATAGTGGAAATAACAATAGATGAACAACTTGATGGCAGTGATCATCGCCCAGTCACCTTTCAAGTGAACAAAACAATAATTACAAAACTAACTAAGCCAAGATGGAACTACAATAAAGCAAACAGGCACATCTATAAATACAGAGCAAACCTGCTCACAGGAGAAATACAAGTAACAGGCAGAGATATCAACACAACTGTCAAGGAGTTTAATAAAGGAATACCTAAGGCAGCTAAGGAGGCAAATACTAAGAGAAGCGAGGAAGAATTATGTACCATATTGGACCAACACATTCCAAAAACTACAAGAAGAACTGGCTGAATCACATATGACTGAGATGCAACCATCCCAACAGAACCATATTGCACTACAAAATACCAAAGCAAAGTTCACTAAATTAAAGATTCAAACACAGACAAAGCTGAAGGGAAAAACCTACAAATTAAACTTTGAAAAGGAAAGAATAAAATTGTGGAAACTAACCAAGCAAATAGATAATGATAACTCTCATCGACAAACAATTACACTGGAAAATACAAATAAACTGTCAAGCAAGCAGCAGAAATGCTTGCAGAATCTTATAGAAAAGAAAATATCATTACCATCAATGCCTGCAGACAACAAAATATTTGTCAAGAAATAAACAATGATAGGAACAACACAAACTGTCTAGATGTTGTGTTTAAACCATTTACATTAGAAGAACTAAAAGTATCTATAATGAAACTAAAAGAAAATCACCAGGACTAGACAGCATTACAAATGAAATGCTAAAGAATCTATCACATGCAGAAATGTATAAATTCTTGTACATCTGGGATACGGGCCATGTACCACAATCACAGAGAAATGCTCACATGTCTTATCATAACAAATGGCAAGGAAAAACAGAAGCCTGACAGATATAGATCAATATGCCTAACTAGTGGTGTGTGCAAGAACAGATATAGACATGTTTCAAGTGAACAAAAGAAGAAGTGCCTACAAGACAATGGAAAGGATGGCCAACAAAAGATTGAAATGCTACCTAGAATCAGAGAAGCTATTGGTGCCAGAACATGCTGGATTTAGAGAGTGAAACAGCAAAGAATACCAAATAACATTCCTGTCCCAGATAATAGAAGATGCATTTCTAAAGATCGCCAACATGAGAACACAAAAGACAGCAGACAACATGTCTAGTAGCATGGGCAAAGAAATGGATGGTAAAGATCAATGCTGAAAAATTCTCAACAACTCTCTGCACACTATCAAATAAGGACAAAGCAGGAGAGATAAAACTTGGAAACACATGTATAGAAACAGAAGAGGAACCAGTGTACCTGGGTACCATATTAGATAAGAGATTGACATGGAGGCCTCACATTGAGAAAATAGAGACAAAGGCATAAAAAAACTTTCCATCATGAGGAAATTGGCAGGAATAAGCTGGGGATGTGGGGGCACAAATAAGCAACTTTAAAGAAGGTATATATAGGTGCAATTAAACCAGCACTAGAATATGGATTACTATGAAGAAGACCACTGAAGTCTTTAAACAAATCATATTGGAAGCCAAGAAAGAATGCTGGGATAATTTTGCACAAGATGTTGCAGCCGACAGTGCCCTATACAAATTTTGGAAATTACGCACGGCAATGAATAAAAAAACTGACACACAAAATTAAACTTGTGCTTGAAGGATGAGTTGGGGCTTATACTAACCACAGATGAGCAGAAGGGCATCACTTATAAATAGCTCAGGTTAAATAATACTTCAAGGTCACCAATAATGATCATCACCTCTTACACAAATCTCTAGACATCACAAAAGGAAGGCGTATCAAGAGAGGAAGGTCTTGGATAGCAGAAGCAGAAGATACCCTACTCAGAGTTTGTGAGCTGGAGAAAGTGGGAAGAGGCTGTGAATGGGTGACATTTGGTAAAGATAGAAAGTTATTGACAACAGTTTTGATACAGATGGGAAGAGAGTGCTGCGACTGGGCTGCCAACAGAACAGAGGGAATGATCCAAAAACTCATACTGCAGCACTCGAAGCAAAACAATATAATAATTTACACAGATGGCTCAGTAACACAAGAAACAAACAGATGTGACTGGGGTTTTGTGGCCTACCAAAATGGCAAGAAATTAGCTAAGTAGTCAGCTGCACAACCCACTACAACATCAAGTATGAGAATGGAAATATAAGCGGTGACAGCAGCTCTCACTTGGCTGTGATACAACCACCAACAGGCACAGTAATTCTTGCGGACTCTTAAAGTAGACTACACAAGATAGAAAAGTGTATAATCAGAACTGAATAGGTCACTCTTCTCAACAATGTGCAGAGCATTACATGGACCTACTTTCCAGGTCATGCTGGGGTCATGTGAAACAAAAGAGCCTATGTGTTGCCTAGTAAAGCCTTGGTGAACGGCACCGAGATAAGAAGAGACAGGATTGAATTGATTAGAACAGTCATGGTAACCCTATGGGAAGGAGATCAAATGAGACAATGTACATATTCAGAGAATGGTAGATGGAAGGGACTAGAGGCGTTTGGAGAAAGTGCTCCCTCTTCAGAAAGATCAGAAGAATACATAATCAGCAACTGACTGGGACACTGAGCTTATACACTTCTAGATGGCCGACGGAACGGCAAGCAGAGCATATATGGGAATGCCCAAAAGAACAAAGACTATTTTCTACATTACAGTACAGTTAACATGATTTTACAGTTGTTCTTCACTTTTATATATGAAGCACTGGTCATCTACGAAAAGCAGTTCATTGTTTAATTGCTGAGTTATCTTGTTCTTAGTTGATGATGTTGCCATCTACACTTTTTTTATTTTTCCAAATTATTATAATACATATATAATATATTATAATAATATATTATATCTTTATATATAATATTGTCTATTGAAAAGCAAGAGTGAGAGCACGCCACCCTGACGTTTTTGTCTCAAATGCGTCTGTAATACCATCTGATGTTCTTACTACGCACTAGCAGTACCTACTCTAGATACCACCTTCTATTGATTACTACTCTAGATACCAGTCTAATACATAGAAAACTGGAATAGCCATGAACGTTCTGTTTTAATTATCGTAATTATCGTGATCTATAAAATGTATAGAGTATAGACTCTAGAGTATAGAGATCATTTAATTTATTTATAAATAATAATTAATAAATTTATTGCAACTAGCCTGCTTCACGGCCTTTGTCCCAAATTGAAATGCTTATTTTTTCAGGAAGGTGTTTTCTCAGCAGTGATGAGGAAGCAGCACCTGTTATCCCACTTCCAACAACCAGAATTCTAGCCATCTTATAAAACATAGGGGGGTCTATGTAAGATTGCAGTCTACGCCGTGTTTTCGTTATCTGTAATTTGTTTACAGGTCACATGGAAATAACGGAAGTTGATATTGTGTTACTGTAAATATTGGTTTAGTTTAGTTTTTCTGAAAATTACGTGATCTGGAGACTGCAGTAAAATTGTGCACCGTTTGGTAAGTAAATATTGAAAGTATATATGTACATATTATGCCTAAATAAAAAGGATTACATGACAGTTTTAAACAACAGCATTTAATTCTTTATATATATATATATATATATGCACCCTGGAAATAGAAATACAGCGGCTCTTGCTGATTCTGGCTAAATCATTTGGGGATCGTGTCCGAGAATGTCGAGGTAGCAGATGGAAATAGATTTGTCTGCATAAGAGACAGACAGTATCTCCCACACCATCAGCACCAACACATGCAGCGGCACTGTCGATATACAGTGACGCTAGTCAGTCCAGTCCGAACATTGGAGGGGTGGCGAATGAAAAAGACACAAAAAGGTAGATGCATGGCGAGAAACGAATAGTTTCCATACTGAATACAATGGAAGGGCAGAACAGCGCCAACTGCAAATAGAAAGTGAAAAGGAAATGGGAACTACAAGCCCTGTTAGCTCGAGTCGAGCTTCTATTACCTGCGCTCTTTACAGGCAGAGACCCAGACTCAATCATGGGCGTCCGGCAAAGCAAGAAGATCTGGCTTAACTCTAATGTTGAGCCTTCCTATACCGGAAACATGCTCGAGAAGAGAAAGTGTTCCATACCCGATGGGATCAGGCAAAAAAGGGACAACGATGGCAGTCCTGGCCCAACTCTACTGTCAAGGTTTCCTATACCGGAAGTACACTTGCAGTACCTGATGGGCTCATGCGCTATTGGGACAAGGTCGCTCAGCTATAGAATGCCTTGCTCCCAAACGTGTGGTGTGAGACTTGAACTTGGGCGAGGGGTTCACGATGTCCATGAACGACACCGGCTAAAAAGGCGAAAGAGCCAGGGTCCAGCTCTTCTGTTGAGTTCTTCCTATTACTTAACCAGGCTTGCGAATGAGAAACGGTTCAGTACCCGATGGGCACAGGCACAGTACGTCCAATTACACAAGGCAAGTTCATAGACAGTGGAACACCTCGTGCGAGATAGACGTGAACAACAATCGTCTTGGCGAAGAGTCACTACACACCCGCGTGCCTGGCGACAGATAGGGAGGCTGTCACAGGCTAGGGTAGCCCACCAGAATTGTCGAGGCAAGCCGAAATCGTATGTGCTAGGCTTACAAGGCGCATAACGGTGGCACTACGTAATCACGCTCCCTGCAGAAATCGCACGGATAACCGTGCTGATTACAATGAAGCGAACGAAAAAAAAAAATTAATTGGCCATATTTGATGAAAATTGTGCGTATCCTATTTTTCCATCTGACAATTATGGTAACCCTACAATAAGGCTGCACTGGATTTAAAGACGCAAATAGAAACGTCCTCTTTTTCCATCTGACAATTATGGTAAACCTACCTACGCCACTTATCATGACACTTGATTGATTGAATACTATCACAATCATTGATATTCTCAAACTATACTCTCATCGCCATCAGCAGGTAGCATGATGAGGTAGCATGTCAAAATGTACGTCACAGCCTTTAAAAACTCCTGCCCATCTTTAGCTAATCTTTCTGTCATTGTGATTTCATGCCTCATTTCTCTGACATGATCCTCTTCATTCTGGGTTTTTTTCTAGACTGTCATGTGTAGTATGGCGATAATATTGTAGTTTTCTGAAATGAACATTAATTTCTCTCTGGATGCTACTATTGATTGGGTTTTATGTTCCATTGTATTAACATAGAACAACCGTATGAGCAGAGAAGGGTGGTTTCAACGGACTTCCAACATCATCTGCCTCTTTATTTTGGTGGTCCGCTCTGCTAGACTATAACCCTTCATCTCGTGGTATCGAGACATTGTATCGCTGCCTACCTCTTCATCATTTCTTTGAAGTGGTCATCATCTCTTTGTAGGGCATCTTTTGTTGTTGTTTTTTCTGTTACTGTGCTGCTCCATCTTTTGCCAGCGTATCTGCCTTTTCATTTCATGTTATGTCAAAGTGGGATGATATCCATTGTTGTACTAATCTTCTTTGAATGCACACTTCTCGTATAACTGTCATGGGCTTGTATTACAGACATCACACCAGTAAGACACATCACCTGTTGACATTGGCTTGTTATGTTCTTAATTTTTTCCACAGCAATTTTTAGAAACTGTACATCTGCAGAGTAGTTGGAGCAGAAGA
Organism: Meghimatium bilineatum; assembly: GCA_034231615.1. Taxonomy (NCBI): domain Eukaryota; kingdom Metazoa; phylum Mollusca; class Gastropoda; order Stylommatophora; family Philomycidae; genus Meghimatium; species Meghimatium bilineatum. The sequence goes on along the minus strand of CM067320.1, from coordinate 48,457,740 downwards.
TTCCAGTTATTGTTTTTTTTCCCTGGATATTTTATATACACTCCAGAATCTCCATTCTTCACTGCACTAGTTGCTGATCCATCGGTATATACTTGTATCTGGTGAACAGTCTTCTCTGTGAACTTACACATTGCGAGACGGAGAATACACATTGTGAGACGGAGAGCACACATTGTGAGACGGAGAGTACACATTGTGAGACGGAGAACACGCATTTTGTGTCTGAGAACATACATTGTGAGACAGAGAAAACACATTGTGAGACAGAGAACACGCATTGTGACACAGAGAACACACATTATGAGACAGAGAATACACATCGTGAGACTGAAAATACGCATGCCTCTTCTTCTTCTCGTTCGCAGTTTAACATGTCTACACAGCAAGTCCTGTTTTCTTTAATAAATGTTAATGTATGAAAGCTCCTCAGTGCTCCCATACATATTTCTGTGGATATCCATCTCTGTGGACCAGTGTTCTTCCCTTAACTGGTTTAGTGTCAACTATTCGGGTTGCATGATACCATGGTTGCTGGTGCGCCTCTCGGCCTGGCATCTCTGACTTCAGCACTTGTGCTTGTTTGGGCAGGATTGTGACCCTGCTCGATATTGGGTAGGCCCGACCAATCTTAGTTTCCAGCCTCTGTTGGCCGGACTAAGCCCCATCTCCACGTCAAGGAGTTGGCCTCGATGGGGCATGCCTCTTGACATCAATGTTTCAAATAAAAGCACAGGTTCCATTCAGTTCTGTAACTGAAGTAACATGTAAGGTTGTCTAATAGGCATGTTTGTGTGTAACTGAAGTAACATGTAAGGTTGTCTCATAGGCATGTTTGTGTGTGGGGTTTAAGGAAGCATGTTTTGTCACCGAAGGAATGTATTCCGGTTCGCCAGTATCCCATGATTACCACGTCCTGCGAGCATAGCACACACTTCTGGGCCAACAGGTTTATAATTCTTCAGTCAGATTTGACTCAACCGCAGTGATGGCAGATCTAACATTCCCCATGAAAATTCATGAGACTAACGGGAATTGAACCAGTCCGATCAACGGCATCAGTGCCGTTGAACGGACTGGTTCAATTCCCATTAGTCTCATGAATTTTAAAAAAAATTGTCCTCTGGCTTCCTACTTAAATTTACCATTCCCCATGAACTAGAAAATCAACCACAAAAGGACAAACATGCAATATACCCTGGCTCACATCTCTTCGTCATCCTTTGGGATTATTTAATAGAGAAGAAAAGTAAGAAATGTAGGTGTGACAATGATCCCCCAAATTGTATCAGTCGTCTTCTATGACATGACTATAAAGAAGTCTATTATTTTTGCTCACTGAGCTAGAAGTCCAAGCAAATTCAAGTAGGAAGCATGAGGTCTGTTCTAGCAGCACCGAATCGCTTTGCAACACAAGTAAACAGGTTTTCCGTACTTGACCAACCACATCCCCCCCCCCCCAAAAAAAAGATGTGGCCTCCGTACAAGTGTTAAAGTATTCTCAGGAACACAAACACAGAACATGCATATTCGTAAACAAGGACCTAAAGGCCTTCTTGTAAACATAAATAACATAAGAGACAGAACAATGTTGCTTCAAATAATATCTTTTACAAGTAAATTCAAGTAGGAAGCATGAGGATAAATGAAAATAATTCTTCTTCTTCAGTATTCATTTTCAAACTCCCACTGGATTTCTCTTCTAACAGGACAATGATCCTACAAGATTTCCAGTTGAATGCAGTCCAGAGAATGGAAATGCGTTGTGTTGCCGTTTTATTTGTGCCAATGGTCCAACACATCCATCTTCGGCGGTGATCCAGGTCTGTTCTGGTGTCAATAAGCTCCGTTGGTGAACTTCTACCATGCCACATTACTAGTCCATTTAGCAACTTTTCTCTTTGTCATCCCCTACCACTTCTCCCCTTGATCTTTCCAGTGGTTATTAAGTGTTCAAGCTATGTTCTCAGCACATGCCCTAGAAATCTTGACTGTCTGCCCCTAATGTTGATATGATTTATCGTTTTTACGCCAGCATCAGTGAGAACCTCTGCATTAGTTTTCTTAGCTGTCCACAGTATTTTCATCATTCTAGTCAGAAACCAAATCTCTGTAGACTCTAATTCACTTTGAATTTTTGTTTACAGTCCATGCTTCACATCCATAAAAAAGAATTGGTTCGATATAGGCTCACCACTCAAATTTGGGTCTGCATTGATAGTCTTCCATTGCACAAAATGGTTCTCAATTTTTGGAATGCTGATTTGGCTTGTGCTGTTGGGCTCTTAATCTCACTTGAACATCTACCTTCTGATGTTAACAGGGTGCAAAGATATTTAACTTTTTCAACTTGTGTTAATTTTGTGTCGTTAATTATTATGTTGCATCTTGGTGGTGTATGTCTCTTCGAGACAACCATTATTTCTGTTTTCTTATTTTTTTAACTGAGGTCTTTGTTTTCACTTTCTTTCACTACGTTATCTAATTGGGCTTGTTTGACTCAAGGCAGAGAGGCATTAAACAAAATGCTGAAGACAAAGATTCAGTAAACACTTCACTCAAGACAGAGATGCAGTAAACAAAATATTCGACAGAGAGGCAAGAAACACTCTACTCAACACAGAGATGCATTAAACACAATATTGAAAACAGAGATGCCTTAAAAATATACTCAAGAATACACTCAAATAATATATATATAATAATATACTCAAGACAGTGATGCATTAAACAATCTACTCAGAGAACACACATTCTGAGAAAGGGAACACACATTATGAGACAGAAAACACATATTCTGAGGCAGAGAACACATATTGTGAGGCAGAGAACACACATTGTGAGGCAGAAAACACATTGTGAGACAGAGAACACACATTGTGAGACAGAGAACACGCATTGTGAGACAGAGAACACACATTGTGAGACAGAGAACAAACATTGTGAGGCAGAAAACACATTGTGAGACAGATAACACAGATTGTGAGACAGAGCACACACATTGTGAGGCAGAGAACATGCATTGTGAGACAGAGAACATGCATTGTCAGACAGAGAACACACATTGTGAGGTAGAGAACACATTGTGAGGCAGAGATACACATTGTGAGACAGAGAACACACATTGTGAGACAGAGCGCACACATTGTGAGACAGAGCACACACATTGTGAGGCAGAGAACACGCAATGTGAGACAGAGAACATGCATTGTGAGACAGAGAACATGCATTGTGAGACAGAGAACACACATTGTGAGACAGAGCACACACATTGTGAGGCAGAGAACACACATTGTGAGACAGAGAACATGCATTGTGAGACAGAGAACACACATTGTGAGGCAGAGAACACACATTGTGAGACAGAGAACACGCATTGTGAGACAGAGAACACGCATTGTGAGACAGAGAACACGCATTGTGAGGCAGAGAACACACATTGTGAGACAGAGAACACGCATTGTGAGACAGAGAACACGCATTGTGAGGTAGAGAACACATTGTGAGACAGAGAACATGCATTGTGAGACAGAGAACACGCATTGTGAGACAGAGCACACACATTGTGAGACACATTGTGAGACAGAGCACACACATTGTGAGGCAGAGAACACACATTGTGAGACAGAGAACATGCATTGTGAGACAGAGAACATACATTGTGAGGTAGAGAACACATTGTGAGACAGAGAACACACATTGTGAGACAGAGAACACACATTGTGAGACAGAGAACACACATTGTGAGGTAGAGAAGAGAACATACATTGTGAGGTAGAGAACATACATTGTGAGGTAGAGAAGAGAACATACATTGTGAGGTAGAGAAGAGAACATACATTCTGAGGTAGAGAAGAGAGCATATATTGTGAGGCAGAGAACACATATTGTGAGGCAGAGAACACACATTGTGAGGCAGAAAACACATTGTGAGACAGAGAACACACATTGTGAGACAGAGAACACGCATTGTGAGACAGAGAACACACATTGTGAGACAGAGAACACACATTGTGAGGCAGAAAACACATTGTGAGACAGATAACACAGATTGTGAGACAGAGCACACACATTGTGAGGCAGAGAACATGCATTGTGAGACAGAGAACATGCATTGTCAGACAGAGAACACACATTGTGAGGTAGAGAACACATTGTGAGGCAGAGAACACACATTGTGAGACAGAGAACACACATTGTGAGACAGAGAACACACATTGTGAGACAGAGCGCACACATTGTGAGACAGAGCACACACATTGTGAGGCAGAGAACACGCAATGTGAGACAGAGAACACACATTGTGAGACAGAGAACATGCATTGTGAGACAGAGAACACACATTGTGAGACAGAGCACACACATTGTGAGGCAGAGAACACACATTGTGAGACAGAGAACATGCATTGTGAGACAGAGAACACACATTGTGAGGCAGAGAACACACATTGTGAGACAGAGAACACGCATTGTGAGACAGAGAACACGCATTGTGAGACAGAACACGCATTGTGAGGCAGAGAACACACATTGTGAGACAGAGAACACGCATTGTGAGACAGAGAACACGCATTGTGAGGTAGAGAACACATTGTGAGACAGAGAACATGCATTGTGAGACAGAGAACACGCATTGTGAGACAGAGCACACACATTGTGAGACACATTGTGAGACAGAGCACACACATTGTGAGGCAGAGAACACACATTGTGAGACAGAGAACATGCATTGTGAGACAGAGAACATACATTGTGAGGTAGAGAACACATTGTGAGACAGAGAACACACATTGTGAGACAGAGAACACACATTGTGAGACAGAGAACACACATTGTGAGGTAGAGAAGAGAACATACATTGTGAGGTAGAGAACATACATTGTGAGGTAGAGAAGAGAACATACATTGTGAGGTAGAGAAGAGAACATACATTCTGAGGTAGAGAAGAGAGCATATATTGTGAGGTAGAGAACACATTGTGAGGCAGAGAACACACATTGTGAGACAGAGAACACACATTGTGAGACAGAGAACACACATTGTGAGGCAGAAAACACATTGTGAGACAGAGAACACACATTGTGAGGCAGAGAACACGCATTGTGAGACAGAAAATACACATTGTGAGACATTATAAAACACGCATTGTGAGACAAAACACACAGAATGAGACAAAGAACACTCATTGTAAGCAGGTAGTTCTTGACAGCTCTTGACATGTAAGGTAGTCTCATAGGGCATGTTTGTGGAAAGGAGGTTTAAGGATGCATGTTTAGTCACCGAAGGAATGCATTCCAGTGTACCAGAATCTCATGATTGCCACGCTCTGCATAGCGCACAATTCTGGGCCAACAACTTCATAATTCTTCAGTCATATTTGTTGACCAAACCGCAGTGAAGACACTTTCCTGTCAGTTAGAAAGTCTACAACAAACAACTAAAGGTGTAATCACTAATGCCCGCTAGTCTCTATCTCTTTCTAATCCATGGGGATTTTCATTGACAGAATACAAGGGTAAGAAATTTAGACAAGACGTGGCAACCCTTTTTTTTTACAGGTCATCATATCCCCCCAAATTTCCTCAGTCTTCTCCTACCACATGCATGAAAAGAAGTGTGTCAATATTCTTTCTCCCTGAGCAGGAACAGAACAATTTACTCAAGATAGAGATGCATTAAATACTGTTTAAAAAATAGTAAAGTTACCCATAACATTTATTAATGCCGTAGTGGTGTGAGATGTTAGTGATATCACATTTCAGTGGCTCTGTTATATGAGGGCGGTAGTCATCTCCTCTACTTCACAGTCTTTACTTCTCTGATTAATACGGTACCCATTTAAGGCTTGGTCGACCCGGGAGCTGTTGCAATCTGAAAAAATATTTCTATCTCAACTGGGGAATGCATCCAGGCCCCCAAGTAAATACTGTACTCACGACAGAAAGGCATTAAACACTCTACTCAAGAATGAGATACATTGAACATTCTACTCAAGAAAGCGATGGATTAAACAATGGGTTTACTTAGAGAAAACACCTTCTGAGGCAAGAACAACACATTCTGAAACAGGCAATACATATTCTGAGACAAGGAAACACATTGTGTGACTGGAATACACATTGTGAGACAGGGAACACACATTGTACCACAGGGAACACGCATTGTTAGACTGCACCACACATTGTGAGGCTGAGAATGAGAACACACATTTTGAAACAGACAATACATATTCTGAGACAAGGAAACACATTGTGTGACTGGAACACACATTGTGAGACAGGGAACACACATTGTACCACAGGGAACACGCATTGTTAGACTGCACCACACATTGTGAGGCTGAGAATGAGAACACACATTTTGAATCACATTGTGAGACTGAGAACATACATTTTGAGAAAGAGAACACACATTGAGAGACTGAGAACATACATTTTGAGAAAGAGAACACACATTGTGAGACTGAGAACATACATTTTGAGAAAGAGAACACACATTGTGAGACTGAGAACATACATTTTGAGAAAGAGAACACACATTGTGAGACTGAGAACATACATTTTGAGAAAGAGAACACACATTGTGAAACAGGGAACTAACATTGCGTTACAGTTAAGACAAGGAGGGCACATTATTAGAAAGATAACACACATTGTGAGACGGAACGCACATTGTGAGACAGAGAACACACATTCTGAAACAGGAAACACACAATGTTAGACAGTGAACACGCATAATTAGGCAGAGAACACGATCTATCTATTATTTTTGCCACAAATGTCCTTAAGCGTTCTGGGGAATATATGTTTTCTGTATCTGACTATCTCTATTGCGCTTGCCATGGTTCTTAACAATCTCTCTGATTTAATCTTCCCATCGTAGTCTTGGTCTTTCTCTTGCATTGACACCATTCTGTTATTGTACACTTGGATGGCTGGTTGTAATGGTTCCATTCGCATGTCTCCAAACAAGTTGATCTGCTGTCTTTCTATATATTGTTTGTATGATGTGGTCTTTACTATCTTTCTGATGTCTTCATTTCTCATTCGGTCTCTTCTGGTGACGTTGATGGCCTTTCTCAACCATTTCATCCCACATGTTGTAATCTTTCTGAAGTGTGTTTTTATCATGTGTCATGTCTGGCACTGGTAACATAATGTTGGAATAAAGATGGTGTTTATTATCTGTCATTTGGTCGTCATGTTGATCGCTATGTTTTTAAGTAGTGGTGACATTTGGTATTTTACAGCGTTTGTTTTTTGGCACTTCATCTCAATTTATATATAAATGTTGCAGTCTTCTGTAAAAATGCTTCCCAGATATTTAAATTCTGATGTTTGTTTTTGTTTTGTGCCGCTAACATATATATTTAGCTGTTATTTTTCTCTGCATATTTTCATAGTTTCTGTTTGTGGTGTGTTTAAATATTGTATTATGTATTTTATTTAAATATATCAATTGTATTTAAATATTGTATATTGTATTCTTCGCACTCTGCCTGAGGTGAATTTGTATGTCATTGTAGTTCGTTTTCAGTTTTTTTCGTTTTCATGTATGTTTTCAAATATGTCAGTGTTAATGACCTTGATCATCTGTGATCAAACCTTGACCTTGCAGAGAGTTACATAAGACTCTTGATATTTCTGAGAGAACACACATTGTGAGACAGGGAGCAAACATTGTGCAACAGAGAATACACATTGTGAGACAGATAGCACACATTGTGAGACAGAGAACTCACGATGAGACAGAAAGTGAAAGTGACACACATTGTGAGACAGAGTACACGCACTGTGAACAGTTACCTCTTGACACACATATTTTAGACACAAACCTTCCTAATTTCCTCTTGCTAAATTCTTTTTAGGACTAACTCTAACTGACATCTGAGTTTCTTTTCCAGGGTACTGGAAAAGATAGGACAAAATAATTAACACTGAAATATGTTGCAGAAAAAAGTCATTAATATTGACATATGTAACTATCTACTCGTATTCCTCCATCGAGGTTTTAGAAGTCTATCTATCTATCTATATGCTAAACCCTTTATTGACTTCCAGTGTCAGGGGTAGAAGAGTTCTCTGGAGATGGCCCTCGTGTGTGCTGAGTATATTGTGGAATTTGTCGTCATTTTTATTTTGGTTGTCCATTGCTTTCGTGGTCGGCCTCTAGGTCTGCCTTCACTGTTTCTGTGTAGCATAGTGTGCTGTGGTATGCTGTCTGCTGATGTGTGCAAACCATTTGATCTGTTAGCTCTTAATATACTCCAAGATTGGGGCGATAACGGTTCTTTGTCCAATGTCCTAATTTCTCACTTTGTTTCCTAGCAATATTTCTAGGGGATTCTGCGTAAGCATGCCATTTTAGCTGTCGCTAGTTTATGTTTGTCTTGTTCTGTCATTGTCCATGTTTGGCATTGGTAGCACAGCGTAGGTACAGTAATTGTTTTGAATAGTGTTATTTTGGCGTTTAAATCTACTTTTTTGTTTCTGAAGATTGGTGTCATTTGCCCTAGGGCTTGGTATGCTTTACTACATATATTGTGTATTTCTTTACTGCTCACAATAGATGTAGTAAAGCATACCAAGTCTTAGGGCAAATGACACCAATTTTCAGAAACAAAAATGTAGATTTAAACACCAAAACAACACTATTCAAAACGATTACTGTGCCTACGCTGTGCTACCAATGCCAAACATGGACAACGACAGAACAAGTATTGGAAGACATGTACTCATACATAACACTTGTATTCGTACATAAAACTTGTATTCGTACATAACACTTGCTTCGCAGCAAGTATACTAACCACTGCGCTACTCACTCCTCTCTACCCTCATTTTTGTTTACTTACTTATTCAAATGTAACACTTGTATTCCAAGTCATGTACTCGTATATAACACTTGTATTCGAAGGCCTATAATAGTTTTTTCACATCTGTAGTAAGTTTCCAGCTCCGAGCTCTCACAACCATACACCATAATTTAATAAAAAAACAGAACGAATGATATATCATAATGCTACCTATTTAAGTTTATGAACCAGGTTACCAATCTATTACTAAACAAATTTCTAAAAGTGCAAGCTAAAACATTAAGGACCTGGCCAAGTGTTGGAGTACAACCTGGACATGAATCAAACAAAACATCAGTAATGGCATAACTTACAAATGTGTTATTTCAGTCTGCCTTACATGTGGAAAATTTCTGTGTCTGAACCTATTCTTCAGACTCTCCATTGCGTGTGACGACGTATCTCAAAATCTGTTTTGTCATGGTAGAGTGTTAAATTTGACCAACTCGACACCATGGTTACAATTACTTCCGACATCCTGGTGACTGTAGTCGCGATGGCGGTGGTTATGATTATGGTGCCCATTGGTGATGAGTGTCATGGTTATCCTCAGGGGTCGCTAGATTGACGGATTTAATTCATAACCAACTCTTTATCGATTGAACAGTCTTCCACTTTTGAATGGCTAGTCAGACATTACTGTTGTCATCGTTAATTTGGTTTGCATGCCTGTAGAGTGGCTTGTTTCTGTAATGGTTCCACAGCTGCAGGATCAGCTCTGAAACGAGAACATCATTTGCTTTCTTACCAACCAGTCGGAGCACAAATATACCGTCCTGTCGTAGGTACTGCTCACAAAATTTCACGGCCATCTTTTTGTCTAACTGATTTGTAGCAGTCGTTGATTCGAAGAAATATCTTGAGGTAGCAGAGGCGATGCTGCCTAAAGATCATTGTGTAAAGCCAGATGAGGAAGTTGAAGGCGCTGAGGCTGGCTACAAAGACCAACCAGAACCAGATGAAATTGAATATCTTTTCATTAAAAAGATTGATTGGCACTACACATTGGACGTGCACGTTGGTCATTTGACGGATTTTAAAGAAACAATGTGTGATTCTTGGGAATCGGGGACTTTCTACCCAGCTCTCACAGCGAGCCAAATGGTCCATAACCTCAAATCCATACACGTTAAACTTAGTACCCAAAAATTCATTTAGTATAAAAAGTTGACCAAAAGCATTGGCTAGGTAAAGTAGTTTGATGAACATTTAGAGTGACCAGGTAGTTGCAGTAACATTTTCCCCAAATGATACAGCAATATTTGGATACTTGTTGCCGTAATCGGATAAAACACCAGAACTGTACTCACTGGCATTTTCTATCCACCAGTCCATATACTGGACTATGTGTTTGATGGTTCTGTCTCGATCGTCTGGGGCCACATATGCTGTTTCCACTGCTAGAGTCACTATCTTGTCCTAATTCACACCAGAAGACGCTGTCAAGATTCGCCATAATATACACGGCACCTAGAATGAATAAAAGATACCGATTATTAGAAAATCATTTCAAATGTAAGAGTAACTGGCTATGTTACTTTAGAATAACGTTGAAGCAAACAGTAACAAGTAAATAAATCATTCAAAAGTCTTAGTAGATAGACTTTATAGAGACCAGCACACTACAAACCAAGAGTACAATCACAACACGCAACTTTGTAGTTTCATCTGTGAGCGCAAGGAACACGAGTTAACTTCTATTAAAGGAAAGTATGCTTAAGAAAGGGGTTAGATGTACCAAGACTTAACAAAAAAATAACCTCTCAATCCTTACCAAAATAAGTTACATTTTCAAAAATCTTATAGTAACTATTTTCTTACACAGCTTACATTTTGTGTTTATTGGCTAAGGTTTTTGTGTTACAGCAACCTAAAATTGAAATTGGGATATCAGTAGAAATAACTGTTAGTATAGTCTTAATTTTTTCATGTGCAATTTCTGTCCAAAAAAAATGATATAGGCCTATGTTTGATTTTGTACATCATATCTTCCAGATTTTGTAAGATAATCCCATTAATCTGCTAATCTTCATATGTTGTATAGCTGAAACCTGACCCATTTTTACTGTGCTTATGTTTATTTAAAAACATTGAGGCAGACATATTGGCCAGAGGAAATAACACTGGAATCAAAGCTCTATGGGCAACTGTATGAACTACAAAAGACAGTGAGTTTTATTAAGGAGACAGATTTACAGATATAGACATGTTTCAAGTGAACGAAAGAAGAAGAAGAAGAATATTTAATGAAAACAATTAATAACACTATGCATTTGCAGAAATCTATACATTTTTGGTACACTCAGCATACTTTTTGAGGAAAGCTTACTACATACAATTTTTTCCAAAGTTCAAGATCCATATCATCATCAGGTGCCATGCCGGCTGGTGTAGGCAGTCATGGCTTTCCACAGCTCTCTATCCACAGTATTATGTATCAAGGTCATTGTTGTTTCCTTGCCGTGCCAGGCTGTCAAACCGTCTAATATTTTCTCACATTGTCGCCCTCTGTCTCTGTTGCCTTCAATTTTGCCTGTTGTGACTATGTTCTCTAAACCTGCCTGTCTCATGAAATGGCCAAAAAAAAGAAGATTGCCTTTTGCTTACCCGGTATATTGTTGATTAAGGTCCGTTTCGCATTTGACTCTTTCAACACTTCTACATTAGTTTTTCTGGCAGTCCATGGTATTCTCATCATTCTTCTGTAGAATCACACCTCTGTTGCATCTAATTTCCCACTTTCCAGTATAAGATCCATATAAGGGAGATATAAACCTAATTACTTGATTTTGAAACTAGACACTTAAAATTGATTAATTCAGAATGTAAAAACCAGCATTATCAATCATATTCGGAAATGTACAATTGTCTTAATTACATAATTCATTATTTGAACTAAATAGTCCATGATTTTTCAACCAGCAATAATTTATACCAAATACCCAGTATATTTTCTACTATGAGGCAAAGTTTTATTTGAATCTATGCAGAATTGTCTGTTTTACAAAATCAAACATAGTAACCCCTCCGCTGGTTAGTTCTATCCCTTATATTAAAGTCTGTCTTCAAAGTCGTGCCATCAATCTGTGAATGTATGCATGTAGTCTTAGATGACCAATGACCAAGAATGATGAAATATATAATTGCATAAGTAATTTTAATTGAGTGAAACCGCGAACTTGTGTGATGTTACATGCAATATATTGTCCGTAATACTACATTTCAAATCATTTGTGTACAAATTAGTGTTGAAGGTGTAACATTAATGTGTATGACTAAATATTATTTACAAGTAAAATATTGCCTAGAAAATTATCTGTCTTTTGCAGAACATTCATGCAATGCATGAACCTTATGTGTTTTATAGTTGAATTTATGCATGAAATATATGTTTTATAGTTGAATTTATGCACGAATCATGTGCTTTATAGATGAATTAATGCGCGAAACCTGTTTTGTAGTCAAATTTATGCACAAAATATGTGTTTTATAGATGAATGTATCTTCTTACAGTTTGATTTGTTCTACGCTGCTGATGTCTAGAAAAATCAACGTCAAGCGTGACTTTCGTTAAAAGAAGCAGTTGTATAGCGCCAATACACGCAAACATTCTCTTCGTCCCTTCCCATGATTAAACAGCTTAAATAGCGCACACAAATTTAGTTATTTAATATGAACATTACAGAAAGATAATTGCATGATCAAAAGATAATTCTTGTTTTCAAAGATATCTGTCCCTTGATGCCAAAACGATTCCGCGTGCGATTTCATTTACATCAGCAACTTTCATTGACTCCTGAGGATCTGACCTTTTAATAACAATTCCCTCATTCATTGAGATGCTTGCTTCAAATCAATCATGTGCTTTGAAACAATTTATGATGATTATTTCTCAGAACTGAAAATTCCCTATGTATTACAATGTGACTTGGATATGACAACATGGCACTGTGTTTTTTTTCCTGTGGTGTAGGGAACTAATATTTAGTGACTAATAGTGCGTTAGTGAGTAAGCCAATGCATTTTGGATAATATCTAGAAGGTTTTCTGTGGACGGATTCAACGGTAATTATCGCTAAGTACCGTCTCCGCAATGAAGATTGGCTACAGCAGACCACCAACATCCCATGTCTTGGTGTTACACAATGTTGGGCTGCAATCTCGTGATCTCCTACTTATATCTCTGCCTACCTCTTGATCGCATCCCCTAAACTTTACACTCATGTAGGGTATTCAACCAAGTATTTTAATATTTTAAAAATACTTCATTTGTTTGATCTTTATTTCATTTAATAATTCTTTCTTAATGTGAAGTGTTGTCAAAACCTCTTTGTTTGTTTTCTTCTCTTTCCATGAAGTTCTCCATATTCTTCTATATATCCACATCTCAAAGGCATCAATTATGTCTTCTAGTTTGTGTATTGTTCATGTTTATGAGCCATATATTAATATATAATAGATGTAGCATTTTATAACTCTCATTGTTGGCTTGTTTATAATTTGTTTAGATGTCAATTTTTCTTATTGCTGAAGCGTGATTAATCAGCAAATAAGACCTAACGGGAGAATGAAAACAAAGGAGAATCAACATTATTATGTGATGTTCTTATTTATTGCTGGTTTTTCATTGGTAATATGCTATGTATCACTCGGGTGTCTCTTGTTAACGCCACCAACAAATTGCATGGAATAATTAAAAACATGTAAAATAAATGTAAAGTAACACCGGAGATATTCTCAGATCATTGTCATTCACCATGTTTGATACTGTTTACAGACTTGAAATACACAATCAAAAGCTGTTTTTCTTAGAAGTATAGAACAACTAAGATCATTCATTCCTTGGTACCATGCCTTCTAGTGTAGGTGATCATGTCTCTCCACAGTCCTCTGTTTGTTATACATTTAAATATATTTTCTGATGATTCTGAATCATGCCAGGCTTTCAAGCCATCCAAATCACATTATCTTCACATTATGGGGTTAGATGTACCAAGACTTAACTAAAAATATCGTGGACAGCTAAAAAGAGATGCTATAATTTTACAACTGGTCAACTCAAATGGAGAACTTACTATCTGTATTAGAAGATCGAGGGTAAGAGAGACCTCTTACCCTCGATTTTTGCAGTTGTTACGATGTTCTCCAACCTACCTCTTCTCATGACATGACCCAGAAACTGCAATTTTGTCCATGATATTTTCAACATTCTTCTATAAAACCACATCTCTATGGCCTCCAGATGTTTTCTTGCAATACTGTAAATTGTCCATGCTTCACTACCATATAGCAGTATGGGCTCTATATAACATTTTAGTATGTTCTTTCTTTGGTAGTACTGCTGAGGTGTAGTAAGCAGGCCATAAGACATAAGTTCATTCATGCTCATGTTCTTTGGATCTTTCAATTCCTGCAATACTGACTTTGCATCCATTAGAAATACTACATGTCTGTTGTGACTTGGCAAGCAATTCATGAGCATTTTGGCTGCCTCTATTATGGCTTCCATTTCTGCTTTGAAATTTGTGAAATGTTTGCTTGTGGGTATGGATTTCTCTATTTCTTTTCCATCTGGTGTTACTATATATATTCCTGATCCTCCATCTAATCTACACTTGATCTACACTTTCTGAAGCCAGCTTGCTGATTTAGCAGGATTTTTTTTTTAGGAACCACATCATTCTTTTGTTTACCAGGTGCTCCATTAGTTTGCAAACACAGCTGGTCAGACTTATTGGGCGATAGCTGTCCACCTTATTTTTTGGCTTGCCTTTCTTGTGGATGGGTATCATTATGGCGGTTTTCCACACCTGTGGCACTAGACCTCTATCCCAACAGTTGTTAAAATTTTTTATTAATTTCTTTTTTGCTAATGGTCCGATGTGAATTAGCAGTTCATTTGTTATGTGATCAGGGCCAGGTGATTTCCTAAGTTTTAATACTGCTAGTTCTTCATTTAATTCATTGATCGTGAATGGAATATTCATGACATCTTGCTTATCTTTGCTGATCTCTTTTTCGATCTTCCGTAGTTCTTTTCTTACTTCTCTTTTCCTATTTTCATCGACTTTGTGGCAGGCAGTACTTTGGTAATGCTGTATAAAGTGATTTGCAGCCTTCTTTCCTGTGAGTGCATCTCCGCCATTCTCTATAGCTACTGGTTTTGTTTTGTTATCTTTGTTGTTGAGCATTTTTGTTATTTTCCATAGTTTTCTTCCCTCTTTGTCAAAGTTTAAATTTTCTGTTTTTTCATGCCAGCTTTTCCTTGTGTTTGTAATTCCCGTTTTTCTTAGTTTGGCTACATCAGCTTTTAGTGATATGTTGTTTTCTGTGGATGGGATTTTTTATGCTGTGTCTCTGGCCTTTGACACTTCTTTCTCCAACTCATCGAGTTCGTCAGACCAGTACGGTTTGTAATTTTTCCTAGCACCTCTTGGTATGGTTTGCTTGGCTGCTTGAAGAAGTGCAGAAGCCAGGAGTTGTGCAGTTTTGTTCACATTTTTAATCCTTGGATTTATGGTTTTTGTGAATTTGTCTGTCAGGTCAGCATACTTACTCCAGTTTGATTTCTTGAAGTTCCATCTGGGTGTGGTTGTGGGGCCAGCAGGATGATGGTTAATGTCAATGGTGAGTTTGATGTGGCGATGGTCACTTCCACCAAGCTGCTCCAGCACTTCCCTGTATGTTATTTTCGCTAAAGCATCTGTTGCAAAGGCTAGGTCAGGGGTTGAGGTGGTGTGCCATCTTCTAGAGTAGAAAGTTGGGTGGTCTTCAGGTTCATTAAGCAGTTGAAGTTTCACCTCACACTGCCAGTCTTCCACTTCTTCTCCTCTAATATCTTGTTCTGTATATCCCCAACTCTGTGAGTGGCTATTGAAGTCACCAATCACAGGACAGTTATCTTTTTCTGTGTTAATTGTGTGTAGCGATAGGCTCTTGTCTTGTGGACAGTAATAGTTATATACTGTGACCTCTTTAGTTGGAAGGGTTAGACAGGTTCCAATGATTTCAGTCTGTTCTTCTGTGTCTACTAGAATTTCAGAGGCAACTATATTGTTTTTCACAAGTATAAGAACTCCTCCTTTATGTCTCTTTTCTCTATCGTTCTGAAATGTTTGGTATCCTCGGATGTTGAATCTATTGTTGTTTGTGAGGTGTGTTTCCTGTATGCATGCTATGTCGATTTCCTCTGTGTGTAATCGGTTTGCAAGTGCAGTCTTTTTTTATTGTACTCTGCATTCCACTGCAATATTTTTAAGTGCTTATTTTTGTCTTTGTCTGCATCATGATCTATATGTGATTTTTTTGAACCAGTAGTTTTTTTCCTCTGATCTCTTTTCCTGGCTCCACAAATTGAGACAGAGGTACCACCAGTCACTGAGGGTGGGCTCCTTCGAGGCTTAGAGCCCGGCATTTCATCCGCCTGATGGGATTCCACAGATGAAGCACCAAAACGAATCATCTGTAACCTTTTATTTGACATGTGAAGTCATTGCGTGACACTGAGGTTTTCAACCTTGGCAGTCATGCCATGGCTGGACTATTTTGTACATTTCGGTCCAGTGTCTCCGTCTTCCATCTTACTTTTGAGTCAGGATATGTTTCCCTAGCCCTTATCCATCCAAGGATTGTCCACAGGGCAGTGGAGGTTTCATTGTGGAGGTTTCATTTTGGAGTTTTCCTTCTCCTAGACAGCTTGCCTAACAGGGTTAACGAGCACCATCTGCCCGGGGTTTTGAGGTAGAGTTCCCCTCTCGTAGGATAATTTTGTTGTTGCCAGGTATTCATTATCCTCCTCTGTGGTTTATTTCTTGTAATCTAAGACACCTCTCACTCAGGGATGGTGATTTAAGAACATTGCTCTCTATTGTTCTAATATCCATAATTCCCCACTTACCCTACCCAACCCTCTAACCCTACCTAAACCCTATCCCTACCCCCCTCCCCCCCCCCCCTGACACGTTCCTGGAGTGGTGTCAGTGACCCCACTCCAGCAACCTGAGCTTATAGCGGCTCATACTCGCTTTGATGCTGCCAGTCAATGGACACATGGGGTATTTCAGTGGGGATATCAGCGCCGCCTGATATCCCACCCCGTCCTCGTGGTCAGCAACACTGTGTGGTCAGCGGCTATTTATTTGCCCAGAGGGTTATTCACAGCTGGCCTCAAGAGGCTTTTCCACTATCCGCCACCTGTGGATGCTCCTGGTAGGGGTCGGTATCCCCCACAGGCAATAACAATTTGAGTGATTTTTATCACAACTTTGCAAATAATAGTTTTCTCTTGTCACATACGCTGTGCCATCTTATTATTATATTGTTATTTTCACAATAACACTGAAATTTCATGTCCATATATCTAATGTCTTAGTCAACATCTTTATTTGACGGCATCCCGATAGCAATATTCAAATTCAATAATGTTAATTATATATTTATTTTTGAAAATGATTGCTTTCTATGGGAAATGTGATAAAATATAATTTCACTGAAAGCAATTCAATTTGAAATTGGGACATCAATTTACGTCTATCTTTATTTAAGGAAAACAATTTAGATGTATTATTATTTGAGAAAAACTATTTAGATTTATTATTTCAGGAAAGCATTTTAGATGTATAATTGCTTAAGGAAAGTAATGTAGATGTATCATTATTTAAGAAAAGCAATGTAGATGTATCATTATTTAAGAAAAGCAATGTAGATGTATCATTCATTTGTTTCTATTCGCATGGAATATGTGGTTTCTTTCTGTATGTGTTAGTTAGAGATCACGGTGTAACCATGGGAATTTCCTGATACAACACTGAGACAGGATTAGCGAACCGTCAGTGAAAACACAATGTCTCATAGTAAAATGAAGAGTTTTCTGGAGACGACTACTAGTAATATTAATCACAATTTGAAGGATAGCTTAAACAAATTGCTATTTGCAGACGACAAAGTACTAGTGTCATGTGACGTATTCCTTCCAGAAAGTTGTCTTCACAATGAACTCTCTGAACCTCTCTCTGTCTTGGGCGATGGGGCTTGCATTTTCTAGCGATGTATTCATGTTATCTTTAATGTCGTCAGTCCATCGTCTTCTTGGTCTGCCCCTTCTCCTCTTCCCAGGAACTCTTCCCTCCATTATTTGTCTTTCTAAACAGTTATGTCTCTTTATATGACCAAACAGGCGTAGTTTTCTTTTTGTTATTGTGTTTAGTAACTAACACTCTGGAATCTTCAATGTGTTTATAATATCTGAGTTTCTGATTTTATCCTTCCATGATATTCTAAGTATCTTCCTGTAGCATTTCAGCTCGAAGGCGATGATCCTCTTTGCCGCTGTTTTACTTAGAGTCCATGTTTCACAGCTGTATGTTGCAACCGGAAAAATAAATGTTCGTAACATTAGCACTTTCGTTTCTATTTTGTTGTTTTTCCATATGTTTTTCAGCCGTGTTATTTTGCAATATGCCATTGCAAATCTCTTCCTTATTTCTGCCATGCAGTCTCCTGCACTGTTGATGTTTGCTCCTAAGTATTCAAATTTATCCACACATTCTATCTCGGTATTGTCTATTCTAATTTTTGGTTATTGTGTTGTTATATCTGTTGACATGATTTTTGTTTTCTGCGTGTTTAAATACAAATTTTGTGCTTTGCTATATTTCTTTGTGTTCTTGATTAGTTGTTTCAATTCCTTTATATCGTTTGAAAGAAGTACTGTGTCGTCTGCGTAGCGTAGTTCCGGGATTAGGAATCCACCTATGTTTAAAGCGTGGTAGTCAGTGTTGTGTATGTCTTCTCTCATGTTCCTCATTATACTTTCAGCGTAGATACTTTCAAGTACTAGTAGAATCATCAAAAGAGCAACTACAAAGACAAATAGATAGATTACATCACCTTAACATGAAGATAAATATAGAGAAGACAGAAATGATGAAGATAGGAAGATGAGAAACACCAACATAGAAACAACCGACTTAAACAAGTGACAGAATTCACATACCAAGGAAGCAATATAACAACAGATGGCAGGAGCAGCATAGAAATACACAATAGATGTAGTAAAGCATACCACGCCCTAGGACAAAGGACACCAACCTTCAGAAACAAAAATGTAGATTTAAACACCAAAATAACACTATTCAAAACAATTATTATACCAACGATGTGTTACCAATGCCAAACATGGACAACGATAGAACAAGACATGCGTAAACTTGTGACAGCTGAAATGGCATGCTTACGCAGAATCCTTGAAATATCACTAAGAGACAGAGTGAAGAAATGAGGATATTAGACAAAGAACCGGTACCATTCCAATCTTGGAATATATTAAGAGACAACCAATAAAATGGTTTGCACACATCAGTAGACCATAACAGCCAGCATATCAAAATTGTTTATCATTTATCGCTAGAAATATTTTCCGATGAGAATCTTGAGCCTTCTTCATAAACTTCATTAACATCAGACAGCATACCACAGCAAGCTATGCTACACAGATACGGTGAAGGCAGACCTAGATGCCGACCACGGAAACGATGGACCACCAAAATAAAAGAGGCGCCAAACTCCACAATATACTCAACATAGGCGAGGGCCATCTCCAGAAAACTCTTCTACCCCTGATGCTGAAAGGCAACAAATGGTTTAGCGAATAGATAGATAGATAGATAGATTCATTCATTTTTAGGAAAATAACTTAGATGTATCATTATATGAGGCAAGCAATATAGATGAATTATTATTTGAGGAAAGCACCTTAAGATGTATCATTATTTGAGGAAAGCAACTTAAGATCTATCATTATTTGAGGAAAGCAACTTAGATGTATCATTATTTGAGGAAGGCAACTTTAGATGTATCATTATTTGAGGAAAGCAACTTAGATGTATCATTATTTGAGGAAAACAGTGTTGAAAAAAGTTATGAGTAAAACAGTGACATGTTTATTTATCATGGATGGGTTGGGCCGAGGATACGGTTAAACATATCTGCTAAAGACATAGCTCCTGGTGAGGAATAGATACCTATTCCTACGTTCTTTCAAGAAGCAGTCAAGACTGTCATTACACTCAACAGAGAGTGCAAGAAACACAGCCACGTAAGCGTGGATGCTGAGGTCAAAGCACTAATATGCGAGAATATCGATGATTCAGATGTTGTAATTTACACGGATGGGTCGGTCATCCGTCACCAGCAATGCACATGGGCCTTTGCTGTCAGATCAAAAGGGAAAACAGTACACGAAGCTAGTGGTGCATTTACCGCAACAATGAGCGGTCTAACTATGGAAGTATTCGCCGTAATGCAGGCACTTTACTGGCTGGAGTTGCAAACCTATTCCCATGCTTGCATACTAAGTGATTCACTGAATATTATTCAGAAAGTCAAAATAAGTGACGTACGTAGGGAATGGGCAGAGTCATTGGAGAGAGCTAAAATGCGGGCATCCCTATGAAAACTCATGCTTATTTTTGTCCCCGGACATGCGGGCATGGAGGGAAATGAACGTGCCGACAAATTAGCTAGTCTCGCCACCACAACAGATGGTCAGCCTATGGACCGAGCAGACATACTCACTGCTCTTCGTGAGTCCCCACGATCAGAGGATTTTGAGATGAATAAGCATGAGTCAATTTCAAGAATGCAAGAATTTGGAATGAGGATGGGCGTGGCCCAAAGAGAACCCTTCCAAAGATTTCAAAAAGAGCAGTGTACCAACATAGAATCGGAACCATCAGCCGTTATACCCCGAGATATTTACTGAAGCAACGATCGGAGCACCTATGGACGTGTCCGGTGTGCGAAGATGATAATCAACATACCTAATAATGATTATTTATTTCAGGAAATCAATGTTGATGCATATTTACCTGAAGAAAAACACTACTGTAGTAACTCGGTTAATTTCTTTGAAGTGTGAGCTGAAGTATTTTGTTTGAGCATATCCAGTACTATAACTCTTTATCTGTTACTTCAATCTGTGAAATCATACACACACAAAATAGATTATTGTTATATTAACTCGCGGAATAAACATGAACATATATGAGTAACCAGTTGCTTGATGACAAATGATTTGATCACACAGAAGTATCTAACATGATAGCATGTATGACATCTAGTGCCAATATTTATAATCAGACTTGTCATAAAAGTGTAGATGATTACCTTGAAGAGAAGTGCCTGGAACAATAGAATCATGGGAACCCATTGATAATACTCTACCTCTGCATGTAGGGGTTTCTCGGGTGCACGCGGTACATGAGCGTCAAAAGGAACGTAATGTGTGTTAGAGACCCAACAGACGTTATTGGTATAGTCAACCTACAGAAGATGAAGGATGGTCAGAAGTTAAGTGATGTATGATGACAATTGTAATGATATTGATGTGTTGGTAAACATTCATATTGCTAGTTCATTTCTTGATCAATGTTCTAGTGATTCATGAAATTTTAAGTGACACCTGGTTACACTTCTTGAAACACCTTATATAATTTGGAAATAATTCATCAAATTTTATATGGGTTGCATCCAGTGACGTGTCATTTCTTGAAACACCTTATACAATTTGGAAATAATTCATCAAATGGTATATGGGTTGCACCCGGTTACAGGTGTCACTTCTTGAAACACCTTATACAATTTGGAAAGAAGACTGACTGGATCACAAAAATTCATGACCTCTATTATTTCTATGTAATAACTCTGATATAACCAAATTGCACTAACGTCCATAGTTGAAAGGAGCATACTTCACCACAAGAAGTACAGTTTACTCAATCTAACCACAGAAATATAACTGTTGATGTGTAGGAACGGTTTGATTGGTGAAATTAATAATAGGTATGATTGCTGGTTATTATCATCCCAAAAGTTCATAGGTGCTCCGATTCCAGTTTCAATAAATCCATCAGAGTGTAGAGGCTGACAGTTCCAGTTATGTACGAGCTGGTCCGATCTTTACAGCAATCTCATGCTCAGAGTAATTCAGTGTAGATTATTACACAACTTCTGCAGTGTTATTGTAAATGAGTGTCCTGGCTTCAGCAGTGTTATTGTCAATGAGTGCCCTAGCTTCAGCAGTGTTATTGTCAATAAGTGTCCTGGCTTCAGCAGTGTTATTGTCAATGAGTGCCCTGTCTTCTGCATAAATCACTTACCTGATTTTTTTCCTCTGCAGCTTCATCCGAGTGTGATCACTACAGAGAAGGCACCATGTAATGCAAGTGGAGTGGATATCCACTCCTCCCAGGATCAATGCAATTATGATAACATACTTAAAAGATGTCATCTTCTGCCTGTTACAACCATGATCTGCCCATTTTAAGAAGGAAACCTTTCACCTTACTGAGATAAAAGCCAGGGGCAGATCTTATAATCACTTTTTTTAAATGCACTTGAGCTCATCACACCTTGGTTCTGTTAGCTACAGTCGAAGGAATCAAGGAGATATTTATCTTATCTCTACACTTGGTGTATCCTTTGTACATCTGAAGATGATGTGAATGTCATCGTTCTGAATCTTGTCCAGCGTATTAATAATCGTGAGTATGGTACAAACATATTCTATATTAAGGAAAAGTTAACATGATTAAATTAGGGATAAAAATTCATCATTGCATCATGGGCAAAAACTATGGTCGCGATATCATAATAGATGTGGTTGACAATATCAGAAGAGAATGATAATAGATAAATATTTGGTTGATATTACGGTCATATGGCCTATATTTTTTCTTTTCTTTTCGCTCTATTACCCTTTACGCTTTGAAGCGTCAGGGGTAGAAGAGTTCTCAGAAGATGGCTTTTTTTATGAGCTTCATATGTTTGTTTTCGTTGACTATTTTATTTCTGTAATTAATCGTATGCATGATATGCCCCTGGATTTGTATCTATTGTGTCCGTATAGTAATGCCCTTTGACAGTCAGATGGTAGTCTGGAAGCATGTGAAAACCACTTAATTTTTTGTCTTCTGATGTAATCAAGGATTGGCATTGTGTTTGTTAGTCTTCTGATATTTTCATTTCTGATTCTATCTCTTATTGTTACTCCGAGAATGCTACATAGACAAGTCATTTCTGTTGTGACAAGTCATATGTTGTCTATTGTCTGTCCCCAGGTGAATGATGGTTGAGCAATTTCACACTTGCCGTTAAACCTAGAGTGGGAGTTCAAAATCTGTCGTTCCAAGATCAGATGTGTAGCCTTGGTTGTATTTAGTCCATGTTTGTTCTAGGCTATCTTGATGTTTTCTATCCACCATTTTCTTGGTCTACCTTTGACTTTACACCCGGATATTCTTTTGTTACATGTTCTTATTGGTATTTGGTTTGGTTTCATTCTCATAAGATGACTGAACCATTTTACTTGCTGTCTCGATACATGATACATTATATTATACCAACTCTTTCCCTAATTTCTTCAGGTTTTATTACATCTAGTTTAGTAACCATTGCAGCTTTTCTCAGACACTTCGTTTCACATGTAACGATTTTCCTCTGCTGCGAGGCTGCTAAAGACCATGTTAGCATAGTGTTGATATAAAAATTGACGATTTTATCTGTATTTTTATTTCCATCTTGATCTTTAGGTGAAGAGGTAATGGTGAAAGCTGGTAGGTCTTCATTTGGCTTTTGTTGTTACTGTTCATGTTTGCTATTGGTAGCATAGTGATGTTACGATGTACTTTAAATAGCATAATTTTGCTGTTCCTGTGCACCTGTTTGGTGATGAAAATAGTAGACATCTGCCCTAAGATCTGGTATGCATCTATGTGGGATTTCTTTGGAAGCTTTTGATGCTTCCAAGATAAGTGAATTCTATCATCTGTTTAAGTTCTTGGTCACCGATGAAAATAGTGGTGTTTTTATGCTCTTACGGTTGACATTACCTTATTTTTTTATGTGTTTATAGTCATGTTATGTACAGTCTATTTATATGTTGTTGTAGTTGTTCTTCTGTTGTTGATATATCCTGATGATTGTAAGCTTGATTGTCTGACATAAGTTCACTTAGGAGGTTGTTTAAGTTGTCATCAATATTGGTGCTTGCAATTTTACATATACAATCAATATATGTGATGAATATCATGGGAGATAGAACACAACCATGTCGCACTCCAGAGTGTATGTGAAATTTTGTCTGAAAGCCTTATACTCGTTCTAGCTGCACATTGACTACCTGTATAACTTACTCCCGTGCAAGTTGATTAGATGTTGTTGAACCTTATATTTTGATAGTATTTTCCATGGTTGTTGTCTGTCTACTCTGTCGAAGGCATTTTTTTAATCGACAAATACGATATACAATTCTTGGTTGTTTGCAGTTGTTTTTCTACCAGTTATCTGAATGTAAAAATGGTACCTGTACAACTCTTGTTCTTACGGAATCCCATTTGAGTGTTGTTAAGCTGTGGTGTGATGAATACTCTTAATCTTCTTTCTAGAATTCTTTGAGAAAATTTCAAGTGTGGCTTAGAAGTGATGTACCTCTATATTGTGTACAATTAGAAGTGATGTACCTCTGTAATGTGTACAATCTCTTTTAGTGCCTTTTGGCGCGAGATAACAATTGTATTATTTCTTGCCGATGAAGGAAGTCTGGGAGGATGATGTAAGCTACAGAGAAAACTCATGTCCACTGAAAAACTGCCATTCGGATGATAAGGCTCATATCTACGTGTACTCCGCCAAAGACGGATGTGTCGGGCAATTGGCGCAAATAAAACGGCAACACAACGCATTTCCATTCTCTGGACTACATCCTTCTGGAAATCTAATAGGACCATGGTCCTGATACAAGAGATATCCAGTGGGAGTTTGAGAATGAACGCTGAAGAAGATATCTACGTGTACTAATACTAACTGTCTAAAAAAGGCTATGATAACAGCTGTTTCAGACGTGCTGTTGCATCATTCTGGTGAATGCGGAGATACTATTTGTGCGCTAATGTCTCCAATGTGGCAGCACTCTTACGATCTTTTGGGCATTATAAATATCAGATACATATTTCATCTAAACAGGTAATTTCACGTGAAAAAAAATTATGTAAAATGATAAGAGATATAATTTATCATTTAGGAAGAGATGTTGTTGTGAGAAATGGCTTGTGAGAAATTTTGTCTTTAAAAGGAAATTTATCATTATAAAAGAGAGAATATCTGAAAAATGAAATGTCTCTTTTTTAATGGAGGCTGGGGTCATTATGAAGGATTGAAACAATATGGGGTTGAGATGAAAGCATTGTATGGACGAGATTCAGTTGACATAATAAACAAATTCAATATCAATAAAAGAAAAATACAATTGTTGCGTGAATATATATATATATATATATATATATTATATGGAAGAGTGTGTATACAAGAGACTTGCATTGAACAGCAATATATGCGGTGAATGCTGTATACTGTGAACACTATTGAGAGGTTGGTATAGAATTTCCTAGCACCAACTCCCATTTTGAACATATTTAACAAAACATCAATGTTCACAGATAACATTTGAACAAACTGAAGACCGCTATGGTGTTACACTGTTAGTTGGTACCTTGAACAGTAATGCTTGGAACAAGAGTATCATGGGAATCCATTTAAGTACTGGATCTCAGAATGGTACAGCAGGATCCAATTTTATGGTGGGTGTTTGTTGAAGTGAACATAATATGTATTGGAAACCCAGCACAAGTGTGTGAGTTGAAGCCACCTGGATACATGAAGGATGTAGTGAGGAAAGTTAATATAATGATGTGATGCATGAACTGAAATCAGGGGAAATGTACATGTCTGAATGTAAAATTATGAATGATTGTGTACATGTTTTTAGCACGTATCAGACATTATATCAATATACTATTTATATTTGAGACATGATTGATTAACCGGTTCCCTGCAGAAGCAGCCTATAGGATACAAAGAAAAGTGTCCACTGTGTTGCGGTAATCTCCTTTTGGTGTTTAATTATGTGTATATTTTGTCCCAGAAAGCCCCTCAGTGTTATAAAATACTCTGATTGGCTAGTCCAAGCTATCTACAAGTCAATTCCAAATCAAGGCTTTGAAATTGGGCATGGGTGTAAGTTTCATTTCAAATTTTGTCAGTGGACAGAACAGTAATTTTTTTCTCTAACCACAATATCTAGGTCTACAAATATGTTGAAGCGAAAACTAAATGAATCAGAGATTTCTGCGCTTTTGGAAGAAAGTTTTTCTGATAGTTCTAGTATTAGTTTATCTGATTTAGAAAGATTTGATTTGTGATAGTATTAGTGATTCGGAGGATATAGAATTAGATTCAATTATCTGTAGACCATGTGTCTCAAATTCGTGATACGGGGTAAGGTAAACATTTTTGTCTTCTGTCAATAATAGTTTAAGATTCAAAACATTGATCATGCAAGCATTTTCAGAATCTTTGAATGTGTATGACATGATACTATTACACAAGATATTTGTGATGTGACAAATAAATATGCCGAGAAGTATATTACTGGTAAGAAAAACTTTGCGTACGAAATAAAACAGGTTATTATGATTAGGTATATTTGTTTTACATAATGTTTATTTTGCGAGACGAATGTATATTAAGGTTTTCACGTCTCCTCCATAATATAAAGACACATTAAAAAATTCATAAATTAGAGTATAGGCCTAGTGTATATGCCTACAATAATAATAGGCCTACATCCCAATTCTTTAACATGAGAATGTAGTGGGCAAATTGGTTAGAGGAAAAATATTTAACAGCCCTTTAAATTTCCCCGCACTGTAGTTATGACTTATGCTTTTTACTCAGCGCAGCTGAGGGGTTAAAGCACTTGTCCTAGAAATGAAAATAACTATTAACAATTGTATACTCCTTTATTGCAACAAAAAATGCTACCAATGTCAACAAAAAAACATCTTATCCAAAGTATCTTCATTCCAACTCTGTGCTACCAATGTCAAACATGGTCTTTAACAACAAACATAAGAGACAACTGGTTACAACAGAGATGAGATGTCTGAGAAAAGCCACAGGAGTGACCAGAAGACACAGAAATAGAAATGATGTCATAAGAGAAAGAGTTGGTGTAATATCAATTCTACAATACGTACAAAACCAACAGATACAATGGTTTGGTCATCTGGAAAGAATGCTGTGTGATTCATTAGTTTTTAAAGCATATATGAAGAGAGGAGAAGCAGAAAGAAGAGCCAGGGGTAGACCTAGAGTATGCTGGATCGACAACATCAAAGCAACATTACACGAACACCAAATAACATTATCTGAAGCTGCCAGAAAAGCGAGAACAAGAATTGTATTTCCCTCGACACCCGTAAAGGGTAAAAGAGGAAGGAAAGAAGAAGAAGAATTATATGCGATGAGACAAGTGACAAATTATTACATGTCATGAGATAGTGAAAGATGAATTAACACAACAGTGAAAGATTCTTCTTCTTCTTTCGTTCACTTGAAACATGTCTATATCTGTAATTCTGTCTCCTGAATAAAACTCACTGTCTTTTGTAAGTTCATACAGTGGCCCATAGAGCTTTGATTCCAGTGTTGTTTCCTCTGGCCAATATGTCTGCCTCAGCGTTTCATGCTCAGAACACTCTTGAAGTATATGTTTGGCACTCTGTGCTGCCTGTCCACATGGCAGTGTTGCCAATCTTGAACTATGTATACATGTGACTGCGGAGTCGGCTGTGTCCTGTTCTGAGACGTAGAATTATAACTTGTTCTGATCTGTTCATAATACAGTAAAAGATTAATGAGTAATGTGAAATATGTGAACAGACAAAAAAGATGACTAGAACCTATATAAGATGAATGAATGCGAAAAGGCTGTGATAAATGAATAAATGTGACAAGACAGTGAAAGATGAATATATGTGATGATACAGTAAAAGATGAATATTTGCAACTTAGATCCAACGACTAACTAACTAACTAGTCTCTTGTGTTGCTAATAAGTTCAGTTAATGACATATTTTTGTGTGGTAGTGACAACCCATTCAGAAATTTCTCTGTTTGAAGTCCTCTGTTCTCTTCTGCCCTTGATCTTTCCAGTGGCTACTAAATGGTCAAGATTTGCTACTCTCATCACGTTCCCTAAATATCATGACTGTCTAATTCTAATTTGTGTTATAATTTTTCTATTTAGAACCAGCATCTCTGAGGACGTCTACATTCATCTTCTTGGCTGCCAATGGAATTTCCATCATTCTTCTCAAAATCCACATCTCAGTTACCTCCAGCTCACAGTCACCTTGAGCCCTTCTGTTTACAGTCCATGTTTCACATCCATACACAAGAATTGCTTCAATATAATAGTACTAAGATTTGTATATGTACTCCAGTGTATAGAATTTGTCTTGATGTAGGAAAAGCAGATTTGACTTGTGCTATCTTGCTCTTTATCTCATTAGAGCACCGGCCATATGATGTTAAAATGGTGCCAAGATACTTGACTTTATGCACTTGATTTAAGTGTGCATCGTTGATATTTATACTGCATTTTGATGGTGTGTATTTCTTTGAAACAATAATCATTTTTGTTGTCTTTTTGTTTACAAAATATTACCATAATTTTATAAAAGGATACAAGAGTATAATTGGGCATTATTCTTATGGATATAATAAAATGATGAAAGGAAACGAATCATTATACAGATTAAACTAAATGAATTGTATGCAGAATGAATGAGAAACTCCGGTAGAAATACGACAACATTGTGTGTAACATGTTCTTCCTCTTTCCCTGACATGTCATGATTTAAGAGAATATGCAAGCTGTCAATATTGAAGGATTGAGATAAACGATTATGTAGCTGTCAAAATTGAAAGATTGAGATAAGAGATTATAGAAGCTATCAAGATTGAGAGATTGAGATAAGAAAAGATTATGCAAGATGTAAAGATTGAAGTATTGAGATAGAGATTGTGCAATCTATCAAGATTGAAGCATTGAGATAAGATGAGATTATGCAAGCTGTCACGATTAAAGGATTGTGACAAGAAGAGAGAAAACCAGGTGTGGACTGTATATAAGAATGCTTACAGAACAAAGGAGTTCTTGTATTGTGGATTTCTAGGCCAAGATAAATTATTAGAGTGATATTTAAATTCAAATTAGATAAGGTGACGAACATCTGATACTACTGACGGTGACAAAATGTTGTGACATGTTCATAAGTACTTACATGGCTTTCCTCAAACTGAGCGGGACACCAACAATGTATAGGTTTGCCCACGTACTGTTTAGTACTGACGACGATGGTAAAGATGATGAGGATAATTGTGGTGTAGAGGTGATTCAGTCTGTCGATCCAGTCATCGTCGTAACATCCTTTGAGACGGGCGTATGTCGCAAAACTCCCCAACACGCTGTCAAACCTGAGAATGGAAACAAGTGATTGAATGTTAATACTCGAGAAACAGAATGTTATTATGAACTCTAGAATGTTATTATAATTGTTTACACACCATAAGAGGTGTAACATATTTTTGTTGAGTGGCACCACTGTGTTACAGACGAGAACTTGGTTGATATCTTTATCACATGCCATCAGCTTTAAAAACTGTTCCACTTTGTTAGTGTTTCTTTTTGCTTGAGTCGAGTGTCATGAGTAATAAGTTTTACTGCAGTCTCTTCTTGTTAAAACTATGTAGAAGCAAATTGCGAGATGAATGCGTGTCAAGGAATAGAAACAGAATCAATATTTGCTTACCAGTCACTTATGTTGTTAACAATGATGGGGATAATGTATGACAATGACAAGGATTAATGTATGATGATGGCAAGGGCGAATGTATAATTATGACAAGGACTAATGTATGATGATGACAAGGGCTAATGTATGATGATGACAAGGGCTAATGTATGATGATGACAAGGGCTAATGTATGATGATGACAAGGGCTAATGTATGATGATGACAAGGGCTAATGTATGATGATGACAAGGGCTAATGTATGATGATGACAAGGGCTAATGTATGATGATGACAAGAGCTAATGTATGATGATGACGAGGGCTAATGTATGATGATGACGAGGACTAATGTATGATGATGACGAGGGCTAATGTATAACGATGACGAGGGCTAATGTATGACAATGACTAATGTATGATGATGACGAGGGCTAATGTATGATGATGATGAGGGCTAATGTATGACAATGACGAGGACTAATGTATGATGATGACGAGGGCTAATGTATGACAATGACTAATGTATGATGATGACGAGGGCTAATGTATGATGATGACGAGGGCTAATGTATGATGATGACGAGGGCTAATGTATGATGATGACAAGGGCTAATGTATGATGATGACAAGGGCTAATGTATGATGATGACGAGGGCTAATGTATGATGATGACGAGGGCTAATGTATGATGATGACTGAGTACTTTCTAAAACTTTCATTAACTCATGTTTTCTTGTGAAGGAGTACAGGGAGGCTTTCTATGGCCTGTGGAAATAAAATACAATAAAAATAATTTTGACTGTACCTCCAAAAGAAAAAAATCATGTCCCAAACGTGGATTGAACGTGGGACCTCAATGTTTTAAGAAATGTGTTCTAACCATACGGCTAATATATGATAATGACGAGGGATAATATATGATAATGACGAGGGCTAATGTATCATAATAATAAGTGCTAATGTAGGAAAACGACAGGGGGGGGGGCTAATGTATGATATTGACGGGTGGCTAATATATAAAATGATGGAGGTCAATGTATGATGATGACGGAGGCTAATGTATGATAATGACGTCAGTAACACTAATAATATATCTCAGACATTCTAATTCATTTGTTCCCAAGGGGGGTGAGGGTGTTGAAACGATGTCAAAGTGGTCGGAGAAATCTCATAATTTAAAACGCAGTTTAGGGAATGATTGGTTTTCCATTAAAAATATAAGCATGTATGAAAAGAATATTTAAGAAGAAAGCAAAATAAACAATGGTTACTGTTCACTAAAAATAGTTATTATAATCACAGTTAATTTGTTTATGTACTGATAAAGTCTCATTGTGACGAAAAGAGTGAAGCATTTATAGATACAATAAAATGGATTCTTTATGTTTTACAAAGGCATACAACCTTTGTAAAAAGTCCAAGGGGTGAGTCAGTGAGAAAAGAATGGGAGCCACTGTTTCAAATGAACAATACAAAATATGGACAAAGCGTGGGTTTAGCATGAAGAAAACATGGAGAAAATATATAGTAAACATAGAGAAAATATAGAGAAAGTCTGTCAAGAATATGTCCAAAACATGGAAAAATCAATGAAATATAACATCATGTAGAAAACATGAAGAAAACATGGAGAAAATATATAGTAAACATAGAGAAAATATAGAGAAAGTCTGTCAAGAATATGTCCAAAACATGGAGAAATCAATGAAATATAACATCATGTAGAAAACATGAAGAAAATATATAGTAAACATAGAGAAAATATAGAGAAAGTCTGTCAAGAATATGTCCAAAACATGGAGAAATCAATGAAATATAACATCATATAGAAAACATGAAGAAAACAAAACAATAAAGTTCAAGTCATGCAGAAAAGGGAGAAGATATATCCAGAACAAATTATGAGTGATTACGGTTGCGTTTGACTCGTTTATGTACCTGGAAACACATAGACGGTAGGGGGTGGGGGAGGGGGGTATAATAATATGTATTGGATGTTAGCAAGCAAAATAAGCAATCTCTATAACTAAATCATAATTGTTGTTTGTTTTTTGTTAATTACAGAGAGAGAGAGAGAGAGAGGGAGATGGAGAGAGAGAGAGAGAGATGTCAAACAATAATGACATATCTATACTTGTTTTTGAGTCCATGATATCAATAATTACAAATTTGTTTTTTAAGGAACAACACTATTCTGTCGTCAAAGACATATGAAATTTGTTAAAAAATAATATTCAGTCATCAAAGCCATATAAAACTTGTTACAAAATAATATTCAGTCATCAAAGCCATATAAAACTTGTTACAAAATAATATTCAGTCGTCAAAGACATATGAAACGTGTTACAAAATAATATTCAGTTGTCAAAGCCATATAAAACTTGTTACAAAATAATATTCAGTCATCAAAGCCATATAAAACTTGTTACAAAATAATATTCAGTCATCAAAGACATATGAAACGTGTTACAAAATAATATTCAGTTGTCAAAGCCATATAAAACTTGTTACAAAATAATATTCAGTCGTCAAAGACATATGAAACTTGTTACAAAATAATATTCAGTCGTCAAAGACATATGAAACTTGTTACAAAATAATATTCAGTCATCAAAGACATATAAAACTTGTTACAAAATAATATCCAGTCATCAAAGACATATAAAACTTGTTACAAAATAATATCCAGTCATCAAAGACATATAAAACTTGTTACAAAATAATATCCAGTCATCAAAGACATATAAAACTTGTTACAAAATAATATCCAGTCAGCAAAGACATATAAAACTTGTTACAAAATAATATCCAGTCATCAAAGGCATATAAAACATGTTACAAAATAATATCCAGTCATCAAAGACATGACACTTGTTAACATTTTGTACAGGAAATCATCAGTAACAATCTCATAAAAGAAGATAAACTAATGAATTCGAATTTTATCTAACAAGTGCATCTTATCTCATGAATTGTAATATTTGCTATTACTGTTCTTAAACATAAACATTAAGATAAGAGAATGCTTTCTCTCCCCCCCCCATAACTGATGAAGAATAACCCAAAAACCATATAGAGAATGTTAATAAATGACCAATATATTAAACAAGCTTATTTGATGGCTAAAAGTACTTTAATGAAATGAGGAAAATAGTAACATCTAAACAAATTACAAACAAGTTTAAAATGAGAATTATACAATGCTACATCTATTCTATAGTAATGTATGGCTCAGAAACATGGACACTAAACAAACGATTAGAAGACAGAATTGATACCTTTGAGATGTGGGTATATAGGACTAAAGAGCACATCATGGAAAGAGAAGAAAACAAAGATGTTCTAAAAACACTTAATATGAAGAAAGAATTACTAAGAGAAATAAAGATCAGGCAAATAAACTATTTTGGACACATTAAAAGACATGACGCCTTATTGAAGACCTTTAGTTAGTTAGTTATTCCTATAGGGTCAAAGATGGCACATAGGGCGGATGTCTTAGATTTCCATGTCTCGCGTTTCATTGCATTTGTTTGAGGTCTTCATTGTTTCTGATACCAATGGTGAAGTGCTTTCTTGTAATAGTTCTACGTTCTATTGAAGTCCTTACTAGAGGGTAAAGTCGAAGGGAAGCAAACAAGAGGTAGGCAGAGATACAAATGGGAGAGTAATATCACAAGATGCACAGGTTACAGTCTAGCAGAGTGCACCACCAAAACAAGAGACAAGGGATGTTGGAGGTCTTGATTCATGATTCTTGATTAGGAACAAGCATCACAGCACTGGGGACATTTCCATATATACTCTGCTTGCTGTTCTGTCAGCCATCTCAAAGTTTATACGCGCAGTGTCCCAGTCAGTTGCTGATTATGCGTTCTTCTGATCTTTCCGGAGAGGGAACACTTTCTCCCATCGCCTCTAGTCACTCCCATTTCGACCATTCTCTAAATATGTACATTGTCTCGTTCGACTTCCTCCTCATCTTCTTGTGGGGTATCCATGCCTGCTATAATAAATTCAATTCTGTCTCTTCTCATTTCGGTGTTGTTTATCAAGGCTTTATCAGCCAACACATCGGCTCTTTCGTTTCCCCTGACCCCAGCATGACCTGGACATTAGATCCATGTAATGCTCTGCGCGTTGTTGAGCAGAGTGACCCATTCAGTTCTGACCATACACTTTTCTATCCTACGCAGCATACTATGAGAGTCCGATAGAATCATTGAGTCTGTTGGTGGTTGCGTCGTCAGCCAAGTCAGAGCTGCTGTCACCGCTTCTATTTCCATTCTCATACTCGATGTGTAGTGGGGTACGCACCTGATTTCTCAGCTAATTTCTTGCCATTTTGATAGGCCACGAAACTCCAACCACACTTCTTTGTTTCTTGTGTAACTGAGCCACATGTGTAAATTATTGTATCGTGTGGCTTCAGGTGCTGCAGTATCAGTTCTTGGATCATTCCCTCTGTTCTGTTTACAGCCCAGTCACGACAGTCTCTTCCTATCTGTATCACAACTGTTGTCAATAACTTTCTATCTTTGCCAAATTTCACCCATTCACAACCTCTCCATCATCATCATCAAGTGCCGTCTCCGCAACGAAGGTTGGCTGCAACGTATCTCCAACATCTCCTGTCTCTTGTCTTGGTGGTGCACTCTGCTAGACTGTAACCTGTCCATCGTGTAATGCTACTCTCCCACTTGTATCTCTGCCTACCTCTTGCTCGCTTCCCTTTGACTTTACCCTCAAGTAAGGTCTTCAATAGGGTGTCATGTCTTTTAATGTGTCCAAAGTATTTTATTTGCCTGATCTTTATTTCTCTTAGTAGTTCTTTCTTCATATTAAGTGTTTTTAGCACCTCTTTATTTGTTTTCTTCTCTTTCCATGATGTTCTCCCTATTCTTCTATATACCCACATCTCAAAGGCATCAATTTTCACAACCTCTCCAGCTCCTCACAACTTCCTCCAGCTCACAAACTCTTGAGTAGGGTATCTTCTGCTTCTATCATCCAGGACTTTCCTCTCTTGATACGACTTCCTTTTGTGTTGTCTAGAGATTGGTGTAAGAGCTGGTGATCATTATTGGTGACCTTGAAGTATTCTTTAACCTGAGCTATTTTATGTCTCGATTTAATGCTCGGTGGGTCTAGGAGAAACCTCATTATCACAATCGGTGTATCTCTTGTGCATCCTAAAACAGCTCTCACTGCCTCTTTTTGAACTCTCTCCAATCTATCTACTTGTGTTTGTGACAGTGTCAGTAAACCTAAACCATAGTCCAACACAGATAGTCCAACACTGCCTGCATCATCTGAAAAAGTGTCCGCTGCGGAATCTCTGCAGATGACATGATTTCGACTGCACTGACACCCTTCCTAGCTTTCTGAATAATATTGTCAACATGTTTCACAAAAGATAAGACTTATATCAAAAGTGATGACTACATATTTCATAGTCTGCCCCCTGTCAATGTTGATGCCCAGCCAGGTGGCTACTGGTAATATGTCTATAACTATATTGTTGTTCAGTGAGAACCAGTCGATGTTTGCCTTGGTGGGACTGATGACTGCCTTGTAGTTAGTGCACCAGAGTGACAAATGCATATTCTCATCCTTCTACATACACATCAGCTCCCGTTGAGTAGGAGGCATCTTCTAATCCTTCTACATACACACATCAACTCCCGTTGAGTAGGAGGCATCTTCTCATCCTTCTACATACACACATCAGAGCGATAAATGTTGGAGATCTATTGCAGCCAACTTCCATTGCGGAGACGGTACTTGATAATGATGATTTGATGCAACAAGATGTTGTTGCATTTTAACCGTTCAATGTGTTTATGTTGAGGACATGTTGAGTGGCTCTGTTCCAGCAATGCTGTTTATAATGAAGCCAAACTCAGTGGTTATGTTGAAGTCACACTGATTGGTAATGTTCAAGCCATGCTGAGTGGTTATTTTGAAGCAACGCTAAGTGGTTATGTTGAAGTCACACTGATTGGTAATGTTCAAGCCATGCTGAGTGGTTATTTTGAAGCAACGCTAAGTGGTTATGTTGAAGTCACACTGATTGGTAATGTTCAAGCCATGCTGAGTGGTTATGTTGAAGTCACACTGATTGGTAATGTTCAAGCCATGCTGAGTGGTTATGTTGAAGTCACACTGATTGGTAATGTTCAAGTCATGCTGAGTGGTTATGTTGAAGATATACTGAATGTTTAAAAGTGAGCAACACAATACCTTGGAATGGTTACAGGCTTTGATGTGATTGGATGCTTGCAAACATAAGCGTGGAACAATCCTTCAACATACAAACATTGACTACCGTTGAGTAAGAGGCATCTTCTCATCCTTCTACACACATAAATCAACTCCCGTTGAGTAGGAGGCATCTTCTCATCCTTCTACACACACATATCGACTCCCGTTGAGTAGGCGGCATTTCTCATCCTCCCACATACACACATCAACTCCCGTTGAGTAGGAGGCATCTTCTCATCCTTCTACATACACACATCAACTCCAGTTGAGTAAGAGGCATCTTCTCATCCTTCAACATACACATATCACCTCTCGTTGAGTAAGAGGAATCTTCTCATCTTTCAACATTCACACATCAACTCCCGTTGAGTAAGAGGCATCTTCTCATCCTTCTACATACATAAATCAACTCTCGTTGAGTAAGAGGCATCTTCTCATCCTTCTACATACACACATCGACTCTTGTTGAGTAAGAGGCATCTTCTCATCCTTCTACATACACACATCGACTCCCGTTGAGTAGGAGGTATCATCTCAAATCATTTTATAGCGACGAGAGCTGGGGTCTTCTGAGTATGAAAGAAAACTAGAAAACCACATATTGCATATAGGTAACAAACACTTTATTGCTAATAATTACTGGAGATCACAATAAATAGACATAATATGAAAATCTGACGTTGCATTCTGCACAGATCAATTTTAAATTAATTAAATATATCTTCTGCGTTCAGCATGTGGTCATGCTATACCGTCAGACCTGTCGTCAAGACGAAGTCCACTGTCTTCTCCAGGTCAGAGCGGCTGCCCCATAGCTTTTGCCTCAAGTCTGTATCCTCTGGCCAGGTCTGCTGTCTCTGCTCTTTATATGTTGGGCAGTCCTGAAGTATGTGTTCTGGAGTCTGGGTTCCGGATCCACATGGACATTCATCTGTGTATGAGATCCTTAATCGATAAATGTGACCCAACAGTCTGCAATGGCCTGTTCTAAGGCGAAATATTGTGGTCTGTTGATATCTTTGGAGGAGATGTATTGCATTATGTTCGTATTCCCCTTCCATTTCTTTCTTCCACTTTGCTGTGTATGTGTTGCGGATTATTGTTTTTACTTCTCCGTAAGACAGTGGGTGTCTGTGTTGCTCAAATATTTCTGAAGTACTTGAACTATCATTGGTCTAGAAGTACTTGCTGTGCTCCTGCCATGACATATTATCGCACTGGTATTCCTTCCTTTAGGGACTAAAGATTCCATAACCATAATTTCCCCCACCCCCACACTCCTAACACAACCATGCACATAAGACAAATCTTTTATGAGTCCGGTTATCACCTCTGTTACACAACTGAGGAGAACCGCTTTTATCAGATCAGAAAGGCCATGGGTCAAGAGCTAAATGGATTACTTCAGCATCATTTCATGTACTTTGTCTTCTAAGTATATATGTACCTGTACACTCGATCAATACTACTTAGGATCTATGTGGGGTGCATTTAGAGAGAGAGAGAGAGAGAGAGAGAAATATAGAGAGAGAATAGATACAACACAAATTTGGATCAAGTGTGCGGTTGAATCACTATGAGAGGTAATTATCTAAATAAGATGGAGTACGTGGCAAACAGATATAGCGACCTACACTATTTTTATCGTTGTTTTACAGTTTATCATTACAGGAAAGATTTTCTTTTTAAACTAATGAATTATCTTTTCTCTGTCTACCATCATGAGACATTTCAGAGATAAAATAATAATTACATGAGAACGGCAAGGTGTCATACCAATTTGGAAGCAGAAACTCTGGAGAATACGAGAGACAGTATTATGTATCAGATCTGTGAGGACTGGCTATAGTTCTCATTCTGTTTGAAGCACAGGTAATAGCACCTCATACAGAGGTGTTGTTGAATGAGATGACGTGTTGATTTCGTTGTGATGTATGTACTTCATGCGCATGGTGAGCACATCATGAGCGCGATCTATACGTCATGTGCATAGTGTGTGTGTTTGTTTTGGTATGTGTAATGTATGTGATTGTGTGGAGTGTATGAATGTTTGTTGTATAAGAAATGTGCGTGTATGTTTGTAGCTAATATTTGAAGAATTTCAGAAGTGTAAGCTTGAGGTGTGCATGTTACAATGTGTCATATGGCTATAGGTTTGTATGTAATAATAATAACCGAATATCGCATGCGATGACTACAACAGACTTGTAAAAATGTGTCCATACTGTAGCCGGCGCTGTTCATAGAATAAAGTCATGAAAAGTTGGACTATTCACCAACCTCCCTCTCTCTATTCGGCACTCGTTATCATCATCATCAGTGCCTTCTCCGCAACGAAAGTTGGCTGCAACATACCTTCAATATTCCCGGTTTCTTGCTTTGCTGGTGCAATCTACTAGGCTGTAATCTGTCCATCTCGTGATGTTACTCTCCCACGTGTATCTTTGCCTACCTTTTGCTCATCGCCCCTCGACTTTACCCTTAAGGTAGGTCTTCACAAGGTGTTGTGTCTTTTAATATGTCCAACATATTTTATTTGCTTGATCTAAGTCATTGAATAATTCTTTCTTCATTCAAATTGCTGTTAGAGCCTCTTTGGTTGTTTTCTTCTCTTTCCATGAAGTTCTCTCTATTCTTCTATATATCCACATCTCAAAGGGAAAAATTATGTCTGCTAGTTGTTTGTTTATTGTCCATGTTTATGAGCCATACAATAATATAGAATAGATGTAGTATTTTATAATTCTCATATTTAGCTTGTAATTTGTGTAGTTGTTAATATTTTCCTTATGTCATTGAAGGTACTTTTAGCCATTCATATTTTCCTTTTAACTTCTGTTTCACATCTGCCATCATTTGTATATCTATGTTTTCAAGATAGTGGTAATGTTCTACATTTTGTAGTATCTCTCAATTCTATTTTTATGTTTAGCAACGGTTTTTCTGTGATTTTGCCTGAATTTTGTGTTTTGAAATGTTGCTAACATCAAGAAGTGTTAAAAACGTCAATAGTGTTACGAAC
This sequence comes from Meghimatium bilineatum, assembly GCA_034231615.1. NCBI lineage: Eukaryota > Metazoa > Mollusca > Gastropoda > Stylommatophora > Philomycidae > Meghimatium > Meghimatium bilineatum. The sequence continues at coordinate 48,418,908 of CM067320.1, read as the reverse complement.
AACAAGAAGTGTTACGAACATCAAGAAGTGTTACGAACATCAAGAAGTGTTAAGAATATCAAAAAGTGTTAAGTGTTAAGAATATCAAGAAGTGTCAAATATACATATATATGTAGATCAAAGTCAAGATTTTGTCACAAACAACAACTACAAGGTAAAATGGCGCAAAGTTACAGTTGTGTTATTTCTTGTGACCACAAATGAAAGTCCAGTTCAATGTTTCAGGACTATTCGCATGGAATATGTGGTTTCATTCTGTACATGTTAGAGATCGTGGTGTGCATTTCCTGATGAAACAGTGAGACAGGATTAGCAACCGTCAGTGAGAACACAATAGCTGGTAGTAAAAAGGGAGAGTTTTCTGAAAAAAACCAATCTAAAGAATAACTTAAACGAATTGCTATTTGCAGACGACCGAGCATTAATAGTATCACACTGACCAAAACTTTTTTTTTACTTTCCCTAACATGTTTTTCTTGTCACTTTTAATGCGCTGTTTTTAAATCTGCAAACCAAACCGTTTTTCTCTATCATGTCTGGATCTTTAGAAAAACGCAATGGAAGTTTTTTTAACAATGCCTACAGTATTACAACATCATTCGTAACAGAAGAAGCAGTTATGTAGGTTTGAATTTCTTTGCAGTATATATATTGTTGTTTTTTCTATTTTTCCTATCTCATTACTTCTTTCTTTTCTATATTTATGTCTTTTCTATATTTACAGTGCATGATATTTTGACTCCATCAGGTCGATATCTTGATGGAATCGTTCTCCATGTTCATTGCTGACTTCACCAAGATTGTCAGGGAAAAAGTCAAGATATGAATCGAGCATATGGATTTTGAGAGACATGTTACAACCCATAATTCTGTATGCATTAATACACTAATTTACATTATGTACATAGTCGACAGATTTATGATTTCCCAGAAAGTTAGCGACAATAGATTTGAACGCCATCCATGCGCCAAGTTCACAACAATTTCTCGAATTGTTTGTCTGCAATAATTTTCCTAATCTGAGGTCCTCAAAGGATACCTTCCTTTATCTTTGCATCGTTAACTTGTGGAAAATTTTCTCGAAGATAAATGAAAGCTTTGCTCATTTTATCAAACGCTTTTACAAAATTCTTAATGAGCCCCAACTTTATATGTAATGGTGGTAAAATGATGTTCTTAATTAATGGCTGGTGGATTACATTTTTATGCTCCAGCTGCACATGATCCCTGATATGCAACACCTTTCTTTCATAATGTTTCTGTCTATTGCTGCTGTCCCATTCACATAGGAGGCAACAAAATTTAGTATACAAAGTCTGCATACCCGTGAGGATTGCAATGACATTTAGGTCTCCACAAATCTGTCATTGGTAGTCATTGTACTTTATTTTTGCCAAAAGTATAGCCATATTGTCATATGTTTCTTTCATATGAACAAAGTAGGTGACTGGAACTGATGAAAATAAATTTCTGTTATGCAATAACATAGCATTTAGACTAGTTTTGGAAGAGTCTATGAAATGTCGCCATTCGTTGACTATGTGCTCATGACTGAAGTGCACCATTAGACCGTTTACATCTTTGCAATAGCTCTTTGGTAAGAGTGAGATCACGTATTAGATCTGAAAGTTCTGAATGGTTAATTAAGTGAACACTATCATTCACCGATAATGAAACACTGAGGCATACATATTGGCCAGAGGAAACAACACTGGAATCAAAGCTCTATGGGACACTGTATGAACTACAAAAGACAGTAAGTTTTATTAAGGAGACAGAATTACAGATATAGACATGTTTCAAGTGAACGAAAGAAGAAGAAGAATTCACCGATATATAATCCGCGTCAGAGTTAGTTTCTAGTGCAGATGAACTATCACTTTCTGATGGCTCACTTACGTACGACCGATATTGTTCTGGTACGATGGGTATCGGACAAGTGATAGGATCATGAGGCACTGATTTCGAATCAGATTCAATATTTTAGTAAACCACAGATTTCATTGTTTTAAAAGTGAAACCATGTATATTTGTCAAGTGGAAGTAAGAAAACCAGTAGCATGATTTTTAGGCTCACGCCATATAACTGGAACTCCAAAAGACATTGACTGAAAGTTAGGCGATTTTCGTAACCAACCTGCCAATATATTTGCACAAGTCGAACAAACTGCATTTTGCTTCCAAGATTTATTTGCATCATCAACTTTCGAATCAAAATAAAGTTCATATGCTAGTAATGGTGTAAAGTTTTTCTTGTGAACACGATCGGTAAAATATTCGCACAGGTAACAGAATAAATCAGCAGATATTCTTCATCATCTAGAAGCAATATTTCAAAATACAGTAACTGATTGAAAAATAGCGCAACATATGTCAGACATGTTTTAGCAGTATAAAAAGTATAATTATTTTGCATTATATAAATTTTTAAAAAGGTATATAGTATAAATGAAACGGAACATATAAAGGTTTTCCCCCAAAATATAAATTCACAAATATGAAATCAGTGCTAGAAACTGACCTAAAAACACTTATTCTTATATAAGAAAGTAAAATGTTGTTGAACAGTCTCACCAGAAGAGCAACTACAAAGACAAATAGACATATTACATCAAACATGCCAAACTTTTAACATGAAGATAAATATAGAAAAGACAGAAGTAATGAGATAGGAAAAATAGAAAAAAAAACAATATATATATATATATATTGGAAATAGCAGACTTAAACAAGTGACAGAATTCACATACCTAGAAAACAATATCATAGCAGACGACAAGAGCAGCAAAGAAATACACAATAGATGTAGTAAAGCATACAAAGCCCTAGGGCAAATGACACCAATCTTCAGAAATAAAAATGTAGATTTAAACACCAAAATAACACTATTAAAAACAATAACTATGTCAACGATGTGCTGCCAAAGCCAATCATGGACAACGACAGCACAAGACAAACATAATCTTGTGACAGCTGAAACGGCATGCTTACACAGAATCCTAGGAATATCGCTAAGAGACAGATTGAGGAATGAGGAAAGTAGACAAAAAACTGTCACCACCCAAATCTTGGAATATATTCAACCGATCAAATGGTTTGCACACATCAGCAGACTACGATCAGACATCATACTACAGCAAGCTATGCTACACAGATACAGTGATGGTAAACCTAGAAGCCGACCACGAAAACAATGTACCACCGAAATATAAGAGGCGACAAAATCCACAATATACTCAGCACACACGTGGGCCATCTCCAGAATACTTTTCTACCCCTGAACCTGAAAGGCAACAAAGGGTTTATCGAATATATAGATATATAGACTATCTTAGCTCAAATTTCGAACTCACTCTGATGACAATAGGAATTGGTGGTCCATATGCAAGCCTCGCTCCTAGTCCTCCAAATTCTCTGAATACGACAATCAAAGCAAACATTGATTGTTGGATGTCGTAATAACTGGCAAATGTTGCTCCACTGAAACAATATGAAAGGTATAATGTTAAATATACGCACAAGTGGTTAATCATAAATAAGCACTAGCATGGATATGGATAATAGTGGATTAAAAATTAAGTGCTGTTTGATGTTGGTCAGAAACTTGGATCCACACATCAACAGTTGTACATTCTCAGGAACTGAAGACTAGTGCCTTATGCCTCCACCAGACAGCATACTTGATGCTCTTGTATACAGCAATTTTATCAAATAAAAATTACTCTTAAATTTATTCTTTTACTACTTGAGGAGAGCGGTGGTCTAGATGATAGAGAGCTTGCTTACTATCACCGGGTTATAGCGTGCAAGATTCAGAACCACATTCAGACAAACAAACAAATTTTGGTTGTGATTTATCACATAACACAACCATTCTTCCGGTCAACCAAGCTGTAAATGAGTACCTGAATTATGAGTTCATTCATTTATTGGTACCATGCCTTCCGGCATAGGCGATCATGTCTCTCCACAGTCCTCTGTTACACATTTAAATATAGTTTCTGATGATTCTGCATCATCCATTTTCTCACATTGTCTTCCTCTGTCTCTCATACCCTCGATATTTCTAGTTGTCACGATGTTCTCCAGCCCACCTCTTCTATAACATGACTCAGAAACTGTGATTGTTGTCTTCTAATACAGTAAATTAGTTCCCTACTTGATTTTTCATATACTAGGAAGGGAATTGATCTCTCTATGTGACGCGTCCTTTACAGAAAATTGTCCTCACTGCAATTATGTAAGCCTCTCGGTTCTGTGCAAGCTGCCCATCGTCTTCCAGTGTCATTTTCAGAAGATCTTCAATGTCATGTGTCCATCGTAGTCTTGGTCTGCCTCTTGTTCTCTTCCCTGGAACTTTCCATCATGAGTTTCTTGGCACAGATACGTCTCAGCAGTGTTTGCCATTGTTTTATGAACCAGTACTGGTCGCTTATCAGTTACCATCCTTCGTGCACCCTCAGCCCAATACGGGGCCTTTCCAAATCCAACCTTCGAAACTGTTGTTGATAATACCATCTTCCACCGTCTCTGCCAGCAGTTGTGTGTATGGTAGGGGAGGGTGTCCACTGGGAGAGTTGTTTCACATAGTTCAGCCGACTAGCCAAGGGCATTGGTCATTTCATCTAATAGTTGCTGCAGCATAGTATAAGTGTATAGAAAACTATCTATACCATCTTTACCAAAAGTCATAAAGTAGCCAAAGAAAATATCAGTCTATGGTTGGACACACATAAATTGCCAAGAGAAGAACACCCCACATATCTTGGAATCACGCTTGATCGGCAGCTCACCCTCAAGAAGTATGTATAAAATATCAAAAATAAAGCACTTAAACAATTGAAACTACTGAAAAGACTCACAGGCACATCTTGGGGATCAGACAAGGATACACTTAGAGGATTATATCTTGGGTACATAAGCTCTGCTTTAGAATACAACAGTGCAACATGTTCCAAGACAAATGTAGACTCTCTAGACAGTGCAGAACAATGCCCTACGCCTTATTAGTGGAGCAATGAGATCTACACCAACGGCTGCATATGAAATACATACAAATGTATAAAATATTGAAATTATGGTGGTAAATATTTTTCTACTCTTTACAGTTCTTGTCTCTTGTTTGGGAGGTGATAGCTGTCTTTTATTTCATTAACATGGCTAAGGACTGACTTTTGTTTTAAACTGTAGGTTGGTTGTCAGTTTTCTACAAGTTGTTTATTTGAGTGTTCTTTGTTCATTCTTTTGCTTCTTTCATAAGCTTCCATTGCAGTCATATCTCTCCGCATCTCAAGGGGTTCTACATTTGTATGTATTTCATATGCAGCCGTTGGTGTAGATCTCATTGCTCTTGGAGCAATGAGATCTACACCAACGGCTGCATATGAAATACATACAAATGTAGAACCCCTTGAGATGCGGAGAGATATGACTGCAATGGAAGCTTATGAAAGAAGCAAAAGAATGAACAAAGAACACTCAAATAAACAACTTGTAGAAAACTGACAACCAACCTACAGTTTAAAACAAAAGTCAGTCCTTAGCCATGTTAATGAAATAAAAGACAGCTATCACCTCCCAAACAAGAGACAAGAACTGTAAAGAGTAGAAAAATATTTACCACCACCCCCAAGTTTTAAATTACCGGAAATCAAGACACAATTAAAGAGATAATGCAATGAAATGTTCCGGCCCAGTAAGTCTTATGAAAGCAACACAGAAAACAATAGACACCTACTCAGAACAATGGATCTATGTCTATACAGATGGGTCTGCTTTTAAAGCCACCATCAAAGCAGGTTATGGTGTCTATATAAAATATCCAGACAAAACATCTGATGAGTTGTTTGATGCTTGTGGGGAGAGATGTTATAACTATGAAGCTGAAATAGCACTAGAAGTTGCCTTGTACCACCTGAAGATCATATTTGATACCTTTCCAACAAAAGTCCAAAACATTGTGATTTTTACAGATTCTATGTCTGCTCTTCAGGCCCTAGAATGTGATGGAAATTGTAAACCTGAGCTAGTTGAAATATATCACCACGCAAACCAGCTGCTTACATCTTATGAAGTCAGCATTGTTATGCAATGGATTCCTGGTCACTCAAACACACCTGGCAATGACAAGGGAGCAAAGACGGGAGCACAACAAGAACAGCTATATACACAAACAACCATGCACACAGTTAAAATGATGTTGAAATCTGTGAACAAAGAAAATTGGATGAACAGATTGGCCATAGGAAACACTGGGAGGGAAATCTATAAATATATGACCAGCCCAAATCCTAAAGACAATATAAACCTCCTGGGAAGGAAAGACCAGAGTATCATCTTCAGAATGCGCACACAACATGTACAGCTTAACAATCACCTGAACAGAATACAACCACAACACACTCCAGGGTGCCGGATGTGCACTCGTCCCTATGAAACTGTTGACCACCACCTTTTTGAATGCCTAGTGCTGGAGGACATCAGGAAAATGCTACTCCCTCCAGGGCCAGATATATGGAACACATTATATGGAACAAAACAACAGCTTACAACAAACATATGCATATATCCCACAATGGCAGTGGGTCAAATGGCATGAGCCCATGGACTACTGGATCAGCAACCAACCAACCAACCAAGAATTAATTAAAATAGACTCTCATTACAAACATTAACTGACTGAATTTTATCATTTCTATTTAGTTATACAATGGAAATCCCTTTATACCAATTCTATTATAACAAATTTCCCTATATAACAACACTTTTCAAGATCCCCAATTATATTTATTCTATATTGTTTGTACTGTATATAAAGAATTTCTGTTATTACATACACATTTTGTCAGTCCGGACAACGTTGTTATAACAGGATTCCACTCTACAACCTTAGTGACAAACTTCATTGATCGTGAAAACTGTTGCTATATTTCTTAAATATAGCAACCACAGTGATAATATTACTCAGACTAACTCATCTAGAATAGCACATTATTCTAAAATGGCTGCACCCACATAATACAGTCTGTTGACAAGGTTTACGAGTATTATTCTTGAAATATTCAAAATTCTGAAAAATGAGCCTTTTTATTGATATATGAAGAATTTCATTTGGCAGTATCTCTTACACTTGTATTCAATGTGGGAAAACACTATTAACTAATCCTCACACTTAGAATCCTAAAATCACACTCAGCATTACATTAAGTAGAATTTCACTCTTGAAATAACTCTGGGACTTTCAAATTTATTTAGAAAATGCAAACATTCACAATTTCAAATTATAACACATTGACAATTTCAAAGCTCTATGGCATGTGATAGATTTTATATATACTTTTCAAGATGGTGATGTTAATATCTAAAAAATGTGCAAATGTCCTTGGTAATGGAAGATAAGTATATTTTGGAATGAAGATCAGTAAAGTGTTAAGGTAAGTACAGCTAGCACTCAACTTGCGACCACGATCTGTTCCAACAGACTGGTCGTAACATGATTTAGTCGTAAGTTGAGTACGCTATGTGTACAGTTATGTGAAGTGATGTTATAAAAATATTTAAGTTAAATTATATCATAAATTTCGTGTATTATTGTTATAAATCATAAATTTTGATGTTCATTTTGTGCCATTTGTATCATCTCTACACCATTTTGTTTCTTATTTTTACATCACCAGGTTTACGAAAAACACTGCATAAACTGTACATGTAGTAAACCCGCTGGGTAATGTTTGCGTAGTTCACATTTTCAAACTCTAAAGGTCTCTCCAATCAACAAGCTTTAGCCACGCTTGAGAAAGTCAATGAACCTGTGGTTATTGAGTGTGACTGTGTTATTTCTTAGAAATTTATGATGCCAACTAGCAGCATACCATCATCATATCATCATGCCCCTTTTCCGTAGTTAACGACCACCTATGATTGCAGACAATGCCACTAAACTGATAAATGAGGCAGAAATAAATCTGAAATTTAATACATGTATGGCTAGTGATTGTGGTCATAAAGTCGAATGGTCGTAAGTTGCATAGGTCGTAAGTCTATTTCTCTCTGCATATCTTTCTAGAAGGCGAGCAAGAGGTAAGCAGAGATACAAATGGGAAAGAAACATCATAAGGACATGTTACAGTCTAACAGAGTGCACCACCAAGGCAAGAGATGGGATGTTGGACGCCTGTTGCAACCAATCTTCATTGAGGGAACAGAACTTAATGAATTAATGAACCTTTCTAGTAATTTTAAATTTCAATATTTTATAATTATATCTTAAAAATAATTCCAATATTTATAATTTTATCTTAAAAATAATTTCTATATTTTATAATTTTATCTTAAAAATAATTTCAATATTTAATGCAAAATTAAGACTGACAAATACTCCTACCACTGGATCCCTTTCAATAATTGTAATGCTTGATGCCTTTGGTTCTGCTGCTTCATCCAATAAGCAACAGATGAACCAATGACTCCTCCCCCAATGATAAAAATATCTGTTTCTTTGGGTATTTCATTTTCGGATACTGTTGCCTCAATACCTTGACATTTTTTTTCTGAATCTTCCAAGGTGTACCTGTCTATTTTATAGGATAAATATAAAAATTAGCTGATGACGAGATTCATATAAAGGATTAGCTGATGGTGAGATACACATAAACGATTAGCTGATGGCGAGAAACAGATAAAAGATTAGCTGATGGTGAGATACAGATAAAAGATTAGCTGATTGCAAGATACAGATAAAAGATTAGCTGATGACAAGATACAGATAACAGATTAGCTGATGGTGAGATACAGATAAAAGATTAGCTGATGGTGAGATACTGAAAAAAGATTAGCTGATGGCAAGATACAGATAAAAGATTAGCTGATGGTAAAATACAGATAAAAGATTAGCTGATGGCGAGATACAGATAAAAGATTAGCTGATGGCAAGATACAGATAAATGATTAGCTGATGGTGAGATACAGATAAAAGATCTGCTGATGGCAAGATACAGATAAAAGATTAGCTGATGGCGATATACAGATAAATTATTAGCTGATGGCGAGATACAGATAAATGATAAGCTGGTGGTAAAATACAGATACATGAGATGGTTAATCATAATAAGACTTGCAACCCGTCAGGGTTAGTGGGGTGTCACATTGGAGGCTTCAGTACAAATAGCCATTGAATGATCTCTGTCCTCAGTTATTTGCATGAATGTAGAAAAATCATGTCTGTGCCATTCTTTGATATTTCCAACCAAAGATTTACTGTTGCTGCCTCTTCTCCTTCCATCTCAACTCTTCCTTGCTAGAAGTCAGTAATTTCGTAAATGCTCTAATAAGCGGAGATGACCTAGTAATTTTCATGGTTTTTCAAAAATGGGCATCGATATTCAACAGTATGCAAGCATATATTTCTAGTTGTGTCTTGAACAAAACTTCTAAAACTTTTAAAATGTTGCAACCAGTTTTCAGAAAATCCTAGCTAGGTCCATATAAAAAAGCACTGGTGTTTCAAAAGTGGACTCACATCCTTTGAAGATGTGACCATCCACCTACCATACTGACAAGAACATGGCACTATGCAAGAAATCCTATGCTCTGATAGATGTTTGAACAGTACTGCAATGTGTCCTTGATGCTACATGCAGACATTGCCGTGAGAAGTATTACACTGGCAGTTGGATCAATCATCATGCAAGAAGTATTACACAGGCAATTGGATCCATCATAATACCCTTGCACACAAGTCTATCACAATGAAGATATTTTTGACACAACACAATATTTTATTGCTTCCACAGCCTCCATACTTACCAGGTCATGCTCCATGTGACTTTTTCTTGTTTACTCAATCAATGAGACAAATGAGGGTTATTCCAAAATGTGCCAATAAGAAATGCTTCCTTCAGTGGCAGGAGTGATGGAATACGTGTATACAATCACAAATTGAGCCTACCAGAGAGATGCTTTCTTCAGTGACAGGAGTGATGGAATAAGTGTATACAATCACAAATGAACTAGTTTGACGGAGATGGAGCTAACTAGTCTGTAAGTTTAAACTTTCACATAAAAAAACATGTTCCATAATTTAATCGATAATCCTCATACTATAATTGTTACCTTCTACCTTTATATTAATATTTATAACTAATAATAATAACAAAAACATCAATAATAATAATAATAATAATAATAACAACAAAAACACAATCCATCAAGGTCGTATGAGTGCAACAAGGAAGATATCAGCACAAAATGTCCTCGAAACACCATCGTCTTCAGACATTGGGACAAGTATTGAAAAATAATGTCCATACTATTCCTAGGTGTTGTCAATTCAGGATTTTCTTTGTGGGCCTTTTGTCCCTCAATATTTCCTTGCAAAATATGTTGTGAAAGTGTTCCATGTTTCATTACATGAAGAAACCAAACAAGTTTACTTCGTTTCACCACTGCAAAAAGTGATTTTTGATAACCTGCAAGTTTGTTTATTTGCTGCCGGGAAAATATATTTGTCTTGTAATCTATATACCAGCAGCAAGGTACCAGCAGCATAGTCAAACTATGTATGATCAGAATATGCATATTTCCAGTTGCAATATACGGTTGTGAGGCATGGATAATAAATAAAACAATAGCAAAGAGAATCACTGCTTTAGAAATGAGATGCTACAGAAGAATTTTACATATACCATGGACATAAAAAGACAAATCAAGAAGTGTCAAGATCAATAAACATCGAAGAAGGCTAAGTCCTTAAAAACATCTTAACAAGAAAGCTGTGTTTTTTTGGGTCAAATAAAGAGACATAACAGCATGGAAAGATTAATAGCTGACGGCAGAGTTAACGGCAACAGGGAAAGAAGGCATCCAAGACGACAATGATGCAGTGATATTCAGAATGCTTAAACATGTCTCGAGCTGCAGTAAGTCAACTCCCTTAGTCTATCACGCGGCTATTGCTATACATGTCTTTATGTGGTTCAGATGCACTCCATTTCATTTCCCAAGGCCACTTTCTCCATCGATGAGGCCTTTACATGTGAGTTCCGTAATGTTTTTTACGTGATCATATGTAAGCGCTGCGGCAAACAGTACATCGAGGAAACCGGCTTAAGATTGAGCGATTGCTTTTGTAACCATCTTCATGCCATCAAGCACAGAACACCCACTCCTGTGGCCACACACTTCAACGGCGATGATCATCATGGTGCTTGTGATATTCAGGTCACAGTCATCAGATCTTGCACCACCGATGATAGATCTAGGTACGCTCTAGAAAATTGTCTCATTTTTGGATTGGGTGCACTCAAGCCTTTTAGACTCAATTCTGACCACTTTTATGTCTACTACTGGGCTGGTGTGGTCTTTGTCATTATTATTTTTGTTCCGTCATTTACTCATCTGTTTGTTCGTCCCGTCATTTACTCATCTGTTTATTCGTTCCGTCATTTACTCATGTTTGTTCGTTCCGCCATTTACTCATCTGTTTGTTCGTTTCGTTTCCACATATATTTACGTTTTTTAATGTACTTCCTGACCTTCTGGCATCTCATTTCCATATTTCCGTTAGATACATTTGTTTGTTGTGATAATTTTTCCATTCATCGTCTTTTGATGTTTTGTGTATATCTTGATAAAGACATTTTGGTTGAAACGTTGAATATGATTTGTGTATTGTAATTTGTATGTTTTCTTGTGTGCACATTTTCCCCACTAGTTTTAGTTATAGTCTATTGTGCCTGCTTGAAGCGATTATATAAACCTGTGTTTTACGTAAGTAAGTTTGTTGTTACATTTCACGCAATTACTTTGTTTGGACTGTTATATTAGAATTGAGGAGTGTTCAGAGAATCCATAAGGAAGACCGCGATTTGGAAAGAATATGTAACATGATGATGATAACTATATAACTTATTTTTAACAAATGTCTGTAGCACTTACATTAAAAAACCTGATACTTCTTTACATTTCTGTATTAAGTATTTGGCTTTCACATCAGTAAAAAAGAATACAACACTAGTGACCTGTATAAATTGATGTTTACTGTAATACTGATCTTACTTTTCCAAATCATATTCAACCTTGACATAGAAATCTTTAATTGTAATACTTAAAAATTACAAACTAAACAAAAAAATTACCAGTGTTAGACGCATCATTCTCAGGACTGTTTTTCCAACCAGAATCTGTAGAATCATCATTTGTTGCAAATGATCTTGCCTCCAAAACATTGCTGATTTGTCCACATTCTGTCTACAGGAAGGATTACTAACCATTGTACAATATGAAGTGCTCTTGCATAGAATTCTTGGAATAAGCCAAACCATTTTCTGTAAAGGAATGATGTATCTCTGTCAATGTGATAAGATAATTTTCATTTCCATAAAACTTCTTCTTCTTCTTTCGTTCACTTGAAACATGTCTATATCTGTAATTCTGTCTGATTGAATAAAATCAAATATTATATTTCAGATACAAAGAGGACAGATTGCCAGCCACATGCATGATGCCATAAAGGGGAGCATAGAAGAGATTGTAATTATGCTAATTAGACGCCATTATTAATTATTTATTAACTCTGGCTGCGCCAGAAAATTAGCAGAATGTAATCAACAGGTGCGTCTTGTCTTCCCGAACAAGAAAATGAATAATTTCTTAGGTTTTAAAGTACAAATAACTTTGATATTAAAACATTAGTGGCTCGGTTCCAAGGCAGGGCCACAACCTTTTGACAACTGTCATTTCATATTTCCTTATATGTTCCATGTAATTATCTCGAGGCAAAAAGTAATGCGAAAAAAATTCATAACTTCCCTCAGGATTGACGTACAGACTTAGTTGAGGTATCGTTGGATTGCAATTTTCAAGGGCTATCCAACTGTGGTATTTATAATGATGTAAACTCATTTTACATTTTACTTGGAGATGTGGGTATATAGAAGAATAGGGAGAACATCATGGAAAGAAGAAAACAAATAAAGAGGTACTAAATACACTTAATATTAAGAAAGAACTACTACTAAGAGAAATAATGATCAGGCAAATAAAATATTTTGGACACATTAAAAGACATGAAACCTTATAAATTATTGAAGACCTTACTTGAGAGTAAAGTCAAAGGGAAGCGAGCAAGAGGAGGCAGAGATACAAGTGGGAAAGTAACATCACACGATGGACAGGTTACAGTCTAGCAGAGTGCACCACCAAGACAAGAAACAGGAGATGTTGGAGATACGTTGCCCGTTGCAGCCAACCTTCGTTGCGGAGACGGCACTTGATGATGATGAAACCCATTTTGAAATTTTTTTGTCTAATTCCTACTGTTATCTCTAGCATTGCATTGCTTCTATGATGTTATGACATGCAGTCTAAGTTAGGTTAAATAATACTAATATTATACTCATAATGGTAGCCTGATACGAATGATAATTCTTCCTTGTATTTTTGACTTCATTTCTTGCACGACTAAATGTTTACATGACCTATGACACTGCCTGGCACATATTCAAAATTAACAGACTAAATATGATTTTAACGTGTGTTTTGTGACCAAAGATACTTCTTCTGCGTTCGTTCTCAAACTACTGCAGATTAGCAGGATGTAGTCCGGAGAACGGAATGCGTTGTGTCATGGTTTACAGCATTGCTGCGATATCTGCGCCTTTTGGCCTGACACATCCGACTAAAGCATGGCTTTGGGTCACTGACCCTATGTGGGATGGGACAGCCAACTCCATCCCATAAACTCCTTAGTCGCCTTTTACGACATGCGTGGAAGGTACACAGTGTTGCTATTATTTTCTCCCCTTTCGGGCCACGGCAACACATGGGCGTAATCAAAGATACAATAGGACCATATTTCAATGTCTAGTTTATTTTTTTTAGCATGAAATTTAGAAATTTTTAAGAATACACATGAGAATTACGAATAGGACTACTTCAAATTTTCATGGAAGTCAAAGCTTGAATAAAATAACATGCAACTACAGTGCCGTTGCAGGCAACCTTCGTTGCGGAGACGGTATTTGATGATGATGACAGTGTAGAGAGCAACGGGAAACTATAGATCTCAGAAGACAACAGCAACAAATTGAGCAGCAATAAACGAGTCGATATTTTTCGACTGTGAACGGGACATTGCCGTCTTAATGCGCATTTACACTAAATCGATCCTCATCAAAACTCTGCGACTTGCATCTGCCCAGGAATAACATAGGGGGGCCTATAGGGGCATACACCAGAACCAGGGTCATAGATACGTCTTCGGTAAGTGGAGGGGAAAATGGACCGAATTAAAATGGTTATATCTTCGATCTCATGAGTCATTCCTTCATTTTCCGTGGGTTTTCTTTTATATTTTTATTTTTAAACAACTTATTTTATTTTATTTCGGGAGGGGGGGGGGTCTACCTTTTTGCCATTTTTTCCTAGTAATAATTGTCATGATCTGACTTTCTTAAGCTAAAGAAACACCCACCGCCCCCTTTTCAACGGACATGACCCCAAACAAAACACTCTACGGTAGAAGACCTCTGTACGTAATTAATTAGGACTTCATTCGTTACATTTTTTTAAAATTATTGTCGTGGTTTCATTGGCCATTATTTGTATACTTGGCCTCGCATGCCAAAAATAGCCAGGCAACTCCAAGTATATAAATGGTAGCAATAGCAAATAGCAAAGAGAGGCAAACTCATTAACTACCTACCTACCAGCACGGTAATATCAATCCTTACTTGGGGTCTTTGTTACCTCTAATATTTTATGGTAGTGTCCTGATATAGCATAATTGGACTTTGTCCGCTGGTTGAAGGGGGCACGCTTCTCCAAAAGAGAGGCAAGCTCATTAACCTACCTAGCACGGTAATAATTCGCCCAGACCATATGGTCACACTTAGATAAAAGCTATCTTGGCCAAAAATACACATCAACTCCACCTATCAATATAGATAATTTATAGCAATAGCACGCATGGCTTTCCAAACATCCAGACCATTAGGTCACATTTAGATAAAAGCTAATACGGCCTGATATAACCGAAATAGAATTTTGTCTTAGGTTGAAAGGATCGTGCCTCAGCTAATAGGCTTTAATCCCCCATTTAACAAACAAACAAACAAGCACGGTAATAATAAAGCACATAATTAATGACGTCCTAATTAATTACGTACAGAGGTCTTCTGTACCATATAAGATCATTTTCCAGAGCACATACTATAGAACTGTTTCAGCTTGTGACAAATACTCGGCGCAAAATATTCACGAACTTCTGTATTTAATTAACAAAGTTACAACTTTTTTCCCATCACAAGCACCAAAAATATGGAAACGATTGTTCGGAACCAATAATGAAAACGTCGGGATCGCTTGTAGTTGCAGAATCTTCATGTTCTACTAAGACGAATGAACAAGTGAAATATGCCTATAGTTGGCCGTCCTGTTGGACAATGGAGCAAACGAATGATTTCTGGGAAAGAAATGTTTGGTTACTAACAAAGGATGGGAAAATATCTTGCAGTGCTTGTAGCAAAATTCAAACACTCGGAACGGAGCTAAAATGGGATCTAAGATTTCAAAAGAATGAGCAAACAGTGAAGTAACTTATTTTATCAAAACTCGGGAACAACATCTTTACAAATACAAATATTGAAACATAAAGCAAACGATGGCCACACACTTTTCATAGCAATATTAGAAGACGCGAAGAAAAAGACACTTAAACGGTATCCCTAAAATTGAAATCACGCCAAAAAGAAACAACTACAAAGGTGTTTCACAAAATCTATACAATTGCAACAACAAAAATCAGTCATTCAATACTTTTGAAATGGAAATTAATCTGCAAGAACTTAATGGCGTTGATATGGGACGGATACTTCGCTCTACAAATGATTGTATTAATATTATACATCATATTAGCAAGGAGATGAAAACTAAATTGATCAATACAATTGTAATCATAAAATCAAGAATTTCATTAATCATCGACGAGGCGATAACAATCAGTCAGAATATTTACTTTTTTTTTATATTCGCGCAATAATTTCAGGTTGTGAAATGATCAGACTAGTTAATTTATCTTGATTCTTCTCTTCTTGATTAGAAACTGGCTTCACAGCACGCGGGGCATCCCCATAAGTGCTCCACCCTCCGCTCCAGCAGCCATCCCAGTGTATGTAGACTCAGAGTTCCGGTCAGGTGTTGATTTGTGATCTTCGAGACTTTCCAAAAAATTTACTTTTCCTTCCCTCACCTCCAGATAATCCCATTTCTAACATTCTCTGTATGTGTACGTTCTCAACCTCAATGACATCATCTGCATCTTGAAATGAATTTATTACTGCCTTCATTAAGTCTGCTTTATCTCTTCTTAGGAATGTGCCGCCTATCGCCGCATTGCCTGCCAATAAGTCGGCTCTCTCGTTTCCTCGGACAGAAGCATGACCAGGGCAGTATATCCATGTAATGCTCTGGACAACTGAGTTGTTCAGAAAACAGTGCACGAACATGCCCAACTACACTCGAAACCACAAGACATTATATACACAGATGGCTCCGTTAACAGAAACACAAATAAAAGCGGTTGGGGTTTTGTTGCCTACAGAAACGGCATGAAGTTGGTTGAAAAATCTTCAGCATATTCTACTGTCACATCGAGCATGAGGATGGAGATAGAGGGAGTTACAGCAGCTCTTAATTTGTTGATAACTGATATATCAACACACTCGGTAATACTCACAGACTCTCAAAGCATGTTGCGCAAGATAGAAAAGTTCATGCTAAGAAAAGAATGGTGGAACTTATTGAACTAGTTAATTTATTTATTGACTTAGCTGAACTAGAAGATGTACCATCCGCCGGAATCTTCTCCGCTTTGATTAGATGTCTTCATTCTATTGGATTGACAGAGGAGTACCTGAATGAATGTTTAATTTCTGTTGCTTGTGATGGTGCAGCAATAATGTTGAGTTCTCGTAGTAAAAAAATGTATTAAAAGATAAATTGCCATTATTAGTTGTTCGATACTGTGCTAAGCATAATCTGGAATTATCAGTCCACGATGCTGATAAGAAAGTTTCTGAAATTAATAGATTGAAATAATTTATTGACAAGTTATACGTTTTTTCTTATCATGCATCAACCAAAGAATAATTGCGAACTCCATGTATGTGCCAGTTCACTGAAAGCGCAGTTGTCGAAAATTAGACGAATATTAAGCATTAGTTGGGTAGCATCATCCCGCCGAAGACGGATGTGTCGGGCCATTGGCACAAATAAAACGGCGACACAACGCATTTCCATTTTCTGGAATACATCCTGCTGGAAATCTAATAGGACCGTGGTCCTGCTACAAGAGAGATTCAACGGGAGTTTGAGAGTGAACGCAGAAGAAGAAGAAGAAGTTGGGTAGCATCCAGCTTTCGCTCAGTATCTGCAGTTTGGTTGGATCATAAAGTAGTTTGTCATTTTAGAATGCTTAAGATGATAATTCCAGAGATTTTAAAAAAATGATAATTGCACATATAAGGGATTGATGAAGAAGATTACTATTGTGGCGTTTATTTTAGACTTAGAAATAATGTGTGATGCACTTCTAGAGCTTTCTGAACTGAGCCTGATATCGCAAGAACAAAACATATATTCAAATGGTGCCAATAAAGCAATTAAGAGCACTATACATTTATTTGTAGAGAGGCCATTATAACCCGGACAGTACTGCCAGAAAGCTGTACAAGTTGCCAAGTCTCTAATTTTCCAAGGAATTCCTATTTACAATAGAGATAGAAAAAATGATCAACTAATATGTCCTGTTTCCTTTCATGACAGCTTGGAGGCTTTAATAAAACAACAACGGCTTGTTGGGCACCAGGGAGCAACAGATTAAAATAGCAAGGAAAGAAATAAAAATATTGAACTTTATAAAGGCATGGACAAATTATGGCCTTTATTATAAACCTGGTTAAAGTAAGCATTATATTAGTGCATGTATGTCGGTATGTAAGTATGTACGTATGTGTGTATGTATATCTGTATGTATATCTGTATGGGTGGAGGTTGTGAGGCCCATATGAGAAGGTTTGAATGGTTATTTTTGTTGTTAGTTCTCATACTCAACACTAACCTCATACCTATTAGTAGTCTCTTATGACATGCATGGCAGATCAGTACGTTAATATTCTTTGCTCCTCCTTCTGACACTGTCAACACACGAAATGACTGAACCTCTTTATATAACGTGACCTCATAATTAACGCTACGGAGAATACACAACAAACCACACCGCCGCCCGTTTTTTAATATGACATTAGAGCTATAAGAAAACTATTTGATTACTCAAAATATTTCAAACGTAAGCTTGGTTTTTTCTTTTTAAAACTCCCTATGTGCAAAGTATGACGGCAATATGAGGATGGGGGGGGGGGGGGGAGGAGGAGAGATGGTGACCATTCATGTTAAAGTATTGACCATCCACTTCTGTAAACGCCGTATACCCTCCTTTTTCCTAGAAAAAAACCACTGTATGTGTGTGTGTGTGGGGGGGGGGGGGGTGTGCGTGTACGCGCGTGTGTGTGTGTGTATGTATATAAGGCGCTCTACAGTCAGAGCGCATAATCTTGTGAAAAGAAATGTTGCAGCCCAACAGCGGAGAGTAGCTAGAAAGTCACGGATAGATCAAAATCCGTCTACAATGGTCATTCCATGCCCGAACTGCCCAAGAACATTTACAACTGGAATTAGGCTCAATAGACATCTACGAACTATTAGACATGGTCATAATTCTAACTGAATTTTCAAAAGTGGATGTAAAATGGTCATCATCACTTGTGATGGACGAACACACACACACACACAAACACACACACACACAGATGTGTATGTATTCATTATTACATGATGGTCAAGCAGTCCCTTGTGTAAACGTAGATTTATGTGTGTCATCAAGGAATAATTTTGATCAATAATATGTTTATGTAATAAATCTCTGTTTTGTCATCCTCATGTTTCGTTATTACCTAACCCTTGTTTGTACCACAAACTATGGTATTATTATAATTAATTTTATTTAAGGTACTCTTATTGTGAGGTGCGCTTCTTTCAAACGCGGACATGGTCCAATTTCTCTCCTCTTCTTCTGCGTTCGTTCTCAGACTCCTGAATATTAGCATTATTAAGTTCGGAGAACGAATTGCATTGTGTCATAGCTTATATCTTAGCTGCGATATCTGCGCTTTTCGGTCTGACACATCCTACTACTTTGACCTTTTTGGATGTGAAACAACCAACGCGAGCCCAAAACCTTCTTTGTCGCCTCTTACAACATAATTGGCAGGTAATAATATCGCAATTCTTTACCCCCCCCCCTTTCTGACCTCTGGCAATACACGGGCGCCAATTTGGTTATATCATAGTTTTTTTAACCATAAAATAATAATAGAGTTCTGGTAATCCAGCCACCACGAGTTCGAGAGTACGCCTATGTATTTAAGGGAGTGATGCATAACCATAACCACCGAGTTATATATTCAATACGTTTTTGTCATCACAATGTTAATATTGGATTCATGGTGACTGGATTATCTGTAACAGTAACCACCCCCCCCCTTTTTGTGGCTGAAAAGCGCATACCTCGCCATAAGATACTTTCTTTATTTTTAAAAAGAAAAACTGAAGAAGGATGATTATTTCGGTAAACAGTGAATATACTATATATTCACAAATATATTCATAACTTTCGTATTGCAGGAATGGCAAAGAAACTAACAATATATATGGTGTCCCTATAAGCTACAGTTTACTCAATTTGTGTACTTTGAATCGCAGGTGCTTAACATGACTAGCATACCATCTAAGGACAAAGATGGTGCCATAGACCTCCCACTCTAACATCCACGCTTCCTTTTCTCACTTACTGTCTTTGAAATAAATGAAAGTGATAATTTGTCATGTGTATCACGTTACAGAAAAGTCAAACTTATCATCCATTACTCAATAAATTACAGCGACCATGACTAACCCTTATATATAAAATACTAGAAAACACACTGTTAAAATTATATTCCTTGCAACTCTCCCACCTGTGTTAAAATTATATTTCTTACAACTCTCCCACCTGTGTTAAAATTATATTCCTTACAACTCCCCCACCTGTGTTAAAATTATATTCCTTACAACTCTCCCACCTGTGTTAAAATTATATTCCATACAACTCTCCCACCTGTGTTAAAATGAATAAATGGTAGAAGTTTCTCTGGCAAAGAATGCCACAATAAAAGCGAGCACAGTGCTCAAAAGAAACAATAGATTAATGTTTTTGAGATTGTTGAATAGTCCAATGTCAGATGAATAACTTCTAAATCCATAAATGTGATCCATTAATGTCCAGTGAATCCAAGGTGGAGAAAGTAAACAATGTATAACCCAAGTATGTAATTATTGAGCACTGTGAACATTCTGCAGTTATGTTGTAGGCCTATGGTGTACAGGATTTTTGATTTATTTAAGATCAAAACTTGCAAAATGCAATGCCCGAAGAAGACCATTGGAATCACCAGACTCAACCACAATATGCAATGAGAACATCAGAAAGATAATAGATAAAACACCATGCATAGAATATATATAGAAACAACAGATAAAATAGTTTGGACAATGGAGGGAGGGGGTTTAAATGTAAGTAATTATTACTAATACGGACGTTTTTATAAGAATTGTCTGTCATAACGTCCACACTTGCCGATGAGCGTAGAGGTTTGTACAAAAGATGTAGTCTGTGTTCCAGAGCCAGGTGTGTTGCTATGGTTGTAGTGCAGTCATGTTTATTCAGGATGGTCTTGATGTTGTCTATCTATCTTTTCCTAAGTCTGCCCTTGGCTTTGTATCATTATTTAAATTTTGTTATAAGTTCTTATGGGACCGGTCATCCTCATAAGACGTCCAAACAATTTTATCTATTGTTTCTCTATATACTTGATGCACTATGTTATATTTAGTATCCGTCTGATGTTCTAATTGCGCACCTTGTCGAATCTGGTGACTCAAATAGCTAGTCTAACTTAGACATTTCGCAAGTTTCGATCTTTCTCTTATGTGTAGGTGTTAGTTGCCAAGTCTGGCATTGGTAGAAATAGTGTTGGCACAATGATGATCTTACTTATGTGTAGGTGTTAGTTGCCAAGTCTGGCATTGGTAGCATAATGTTGACACAAAGATGCTCTTACTTATGTGTTTCTTTACTTCTGTGTTGTTTTTTGGGTGCTAAAGCGAAAGTGACATCTGGTATATCACAATATTTTCATTTTGACATCTTGTTTCTATCTCTCAATTGACTCGCCCGTCTTCTGTGAAGATACCTCGTAGGTACTTGAACTCTTTGACTTGTATTATTTTTGTGTTCTCTATTTGAATGTTTAAATGCTTTGTTGATCTCGTTATTTGCATAGTTTCTGCCTTTTGTCTATTGATCTGCTTGTTGTATTTATTGCATAGGCCTATTCTTGATAGTGAGTTGATGTGAGTTTGCAATTTTTCTTCATCATCATATATGATGTTTTTATCGTCAGCGAAAAGCAGTTTATTGAGTTTGTTTTTACGTTCTTCATTCTCTGTTGTTTCATAAATCAGAAGTTGTATAAGAATACGCATATATTTTCTACTACATATGACTGTATGTAAAAGTAAGATGACAGCTATGTTGATGGAAAAGATCTAAAGATAGTAAGAAACATGTATTGGAAACAAACAGCTGTGTCGAGGGTTTACGGTAATGTAGGAGAATTTCAAAAGATAGAGATGGGCATCAGACAAGGATGTGTAATGTCACCAGATCTTTTCTCTCTGTATACAGAGGATATATCATGTGAAACTTAGAAAGCATGCTAGGAATAGCAGTTGGAGGTTACAAAATCTGAATAATCTAAGATATGCTGACGATACAGTTCTGATGACAGGGAGAGAACAAGAAATTTAAAGCTTGTTGGACATGGTAGTAAAAAAGGTGAAAACAAAGCTCTCAGTCTAAACCAGAAGAAACCAGAAGTAATGGCTTTTTCAAGAAATACACACCGTCAAAATACAGCATTACTATCTATGATTCAGCATTAAATCATAGGGATAAAGTCAAGTATCTTGGCACCATTTTAACATCAGATGGCAGGTGTTCCAAGCAGTAACAGTAATTACAGTAAGAGTAACAGTAACAATGAAACAGTAACCATATGATTTTTTTAAATTGATAGAACAAGGGGATCTTATCCAAATTTCTCGTTTTTGTATATAGAAAACAATAATTTGTTAAAATATTTTAGACAGATGCATACAATTTTTAAAAAAAACACACTAATTGGTAAATGTAAGTTTAAAGTGAAAGTACATCAGGAGTAGATTTTTAAACTTTGTTTTGACACAATAATTAATTAAAACAAATCTGTTGACAACTGTGCATATTATCTCCCCTTCATTGCAAACGTAAAACCACCTTCTATAAATTGAAAACCACCTTCTATAAAGTGGGAAGTTCTCTGTTTACTGTGACTAAATTATATTTTATTAATGAAGCATTACGTTTAGTCAGTGTGACTATCTAAGACACAATAGTCAAGTTTTCTTCCAGTAAACAGAGCCCTATTTCTATCTCGTGAGCACAGTTCACGAAAGTAAGATTGCTCTTACGATGTCAACATTAGGACTAGTAAGAAAAACCAAAACACAAACAATGTGTGGTGTGGACTGTGCTATGTGGTTTAGATCAGTGGTGCCAATATGGTGTGGAAAATCAAGCAAAGTTAGTGGTACTGTTATTGTTGCCTACCATGCACATCGTAAAATGTGACTAAGAAGGTTTTAGGTGGTTAGCTCTCCTATTCAATAGAGGATCATGTTATCCAGAAGTCATGCTGAAGTTTGGTGTGTTGGATCGAAAGGCGCAGATATCGCAACCGTGATGTAAATTATAACATGCCACATTCCATTCTCCGGATTACATCCTGATCACCTACAGAAGCTTGAGGACGAACGCATAAAAAGAAGAAGCAGATAAAGATCAGTGGTTCTCAAAATGTAATTAGGTCCACGTTTGGGGCTATATATTTGAAGGGAGGGGAATAATTGCACCAAAAAATGAAACTATGGCGCAGATTCTTCCAGATCTGCGACACAAAAATATGTTTTTAAATACTTATATTCTTTTACAAAACTGCCCACTATATCACAGCACAAGGGGGAAACGATGGCTATCTGAAACAGCTCTGGCGGAAAGCTCCACTGCACTGTCTAACTACTGCACTGGAGCTGTTAACTACAGAACAGTTCTTTAATGGAATCCAAATCAGCATCTGACCTGCTGGAAAACGAGGAAGAAGGAGAAAAGAATTATGCGACGCATAAGCTATACGATAGTAGTAATCCTTGAGGAAATATGACAAGCTTTTTTCTGGTCTATAGGAATTAATCTCTAGTGTTTGGAACAACACATCGGCTGAAAATACGAGGGCTGGGGCAACACAGTGCAATATAAGGAAAAACGGATTTAGATACAAATGTTGTCAATATGTATACACACGAAATACTAGCGAATAGACGCATATACATACGACCTGTTGAATAAGAAACCATCATCAGGAAAAGCGATAGCAGACTAACAATGAATAGAAACACACATATGACGAAATGGGAGACAAGGGAGGATGAAAGTGGGAGAGAAAGAAGTGAAGCACAAGTGGATATTAAGGGAGTGATATTACGGGCGATGTGATCAACCCTGGTAACAGGAGATAAAAAGGACATTGAGATCTGGTCAACAAGACATAGATGCTTTCCATCTTAGTTCTCACTCTGGATAATTGAGTTTCTGCGTTTGTTCTCAAACTCCTGCAGATTAGCAGGATGTAGTTCATAATGCGTTTTGTCATTGTTCACAACATTGATGAGATATCTTTGCTTTTGACCTAACACATTTGACTTTATAATGGCACTGGATCATTTTGACCCTATATAGGATGGGGCAGCCAACTCCACCATATAACCTCCTTAGTCGCTTCTTAAAATATACATGGAAGGCAAACAGTATTGCTATTCTTTGTTCCCATCTCGAGACTTTAAAAAAAACTAATGGTCTGTGACTTTTTAAAAATAATTTGTGTTGTCTAGTGCTTTGGACGGAACGAGTTGGTAGCACTTGCCTAAACAAAATACGTGTTAAAAGATGGTTATTTTGTGCATAAACTTGCATATCATATATTAATAAAAGAAAAGTGTGAAAACCAGAATACTGGTTTCATTAGTTATTATAAAGAATGCAATAGATTGCATGTAACCCCTGTCTGCTGAACGACACAGTACAAATAGAAATGACCGGAATATACCGATGTGGTATCAAAAATTCCCCATTACACACTGTTTACTATACTGTATAATCGTGTCTCTCAATTAGTTGTGTGGACTATTTGAAAATACTCCATCTGAAGTCACATTATTTAACCATTACAGTGATTTTCATTGGTCACTTTTGTATACATTGTGTCGACAGCCAATGACAAATCAACGTCAAGTAAAGTCATTTAGAAGAATGAGTTCACGTGACTGTATTTGACGGGAGACACGGTACAATAAGTCGATATGACCTAACAAAACGTTTACAAACAAAAATGTAATAGTCATGATTGAATGATTGTCCAAACAAATGTCATGTGTTTTGTTTTTGCGAAAACTAATTGTACTTGAATTAAACTCATAACATAAAAACATGGATCTTTTTGTACTTGAAGTTTTAAGAAGATAAAAATGCGATTGCAATGGAACAATGGGATAAAAACTGAGGCTCTGTATGGAAAAATAATTTTGTGAAATATATTTTGAGGCTCTGTCTAGGATAGCAGGGTTATAGAGAGTGGACATTTCCATTATTCATTAAGGGTCATAACCCCGCAGATACTATCAGTTAAGGGGATGTAATACATGTGAAATGTATTAATATGTGCAAATATATTAATAAATCATAAGAACACAAATATTTTGATCTGATCATGTGGTAATATCATTTAAATAAACAACTCTCATTTATCTTGAGTGATTTTATGTAACTCTTCTCCGTTCTACTATTTATAAAAACGTTTTTTTGAAAGCAATATGCACGACATTCTTCCCTAACTGTTGACATGGTGAACAAAAGTGTGGCACATAAACTTTTGGATGTTAAGGGATAATGTCCGTATAAGGTTCAAGTTCCCCGCGGAACTTTACATACAAAAGTTGGCTCTTGACTTTGTATGGGAACTAGTGTCAGTAGTCCGTTCACATGTCTTAGACTCCACCGCGGGGTCAAGGTTCAGCCAGTGTCGAGTCAGCTCGCTCGTCACAGTACCGCTTGGGATCTAGGCTGGTTCCTCCCCATATGACATGTTAAGACAGGACGAAGTCACCGGGGTGAAGTTTTCGGTCGTACGGAATGTTAACAGCATAAACGTGCTCAGCTAAGTGGTGAGCTATACTTAGCGTCCGAGTGGCTTTCGAATGTCGGCGCCTGCTATGTCATACCGCCTCGAAAGAGGATTACGGGGGTATAGGAGAGCTGCTTAGAAAGTGCTTCACTCGACTTTTTTGTCATGAAATAACTTTGGAATTACTTAAATTTTATTATTTGTATTTACACGGTTACACTTAAACGTATTTTTTATTTAACATTTGGATACTGCTATTTATTGGAAAGAATAAATAAAGTATTTTGATAAAAAGTAGTAATGTAGTCTTACAGTTTTTATGGCCATAATTCTTAATTCGTAATTTAAAAGATATTAATTATCTAATTATAATTTCGTTAACAAAAGAAAATAAATTTGGTATTCACGAAGGAAAAAAATGGGATTGCAATTTGTGAGTTTTAAAACGCTTCATTTTTGAGAGAAAATTTACTTTCAACAATAACGCAATTTCACAATATAAAGACATCCACCTGTGTCAGCTGAGTTTAAAAAAATGTAAGCTCAAAATATTTTGACTTGAAACATTGCTTACTAAAATTGCGGAAATATACATTTGTTTATGTTAATGGCACATATGTATTGTAATTGTATGTATTGAGTGCAAAGATGTGTCCAGGTCTCACCGAGATTGTCTTGGTTTTATAACACTGACTTATATCTCGCCCTATTTTGCCTATGTCCCAGTTTCTATAACAGTTTACAAATACAACGAATGTGTTACGTGTTCAAATCAACACACTTGATCTCGCTTCATTCAAGCGAATAATTACGCTTGGTAACCCTAAATGCGGTCGAGCGTGAAGACTGATTTATTTATACATAGATCAGTGGTCATAAGGTATTTTCTGTAGACGTATTAATTAATTCACAGTATTATGTGATTACACTGTGTCTTCTGTCATGGAGACCATCCAATAAATAAATTAAATTTCCAATACAACTGACCTGTGTTCTTTGATATAATTAAAAAGAAAGAATCTGTTTCTAGTAAACACAAATCTAAACTTAATTTCTAATAGAAATCGTCCTTGGTTGACGGGTCTGAAAGGGGAACATGTGGAGCTAAACTGTTACATGTCAAGCATATCGTAAGCAGCAACTAAGAGGAATTTAAAGTGGAGTTTGTTGTCCCATAAAGGCCCGTAGATAAGGAGATTGTAGGGTTGAGATATTCATCTTCCCATCTTTTAGCAAATCAGAATAGGTCTATGCCTTTTAGTATTAATTTGGCCAAAATACGGATAAAAAGCCCCCCCCCCCCCCCGAGATTTTCACAAAAGGAACATAACAATTCACATGAAGAAGAATACACGAGAAAACACAAATTACCCCCTCCCCTCCTATACTTTATAGCATATTTATAACACTGGTCTCACCCCACAGTGTCAAATTGGCCTAGAGGCTATGCTGAAGTTCGATTTGTCAGTTAAGCTGTCAATTATGGCACAACTTTTATCTGGACTATATCCTGCTGATCTGCAGGAGCTTGAGAATGGATACAGAAGATGAAACAAGAAATTGAAAAGATGTTTACATCAGAATGCATCGATTTTGAACAGATGTGTGCACCAGAAGGCACTGATCTTGGTGAAGAATCAATTATCTTTTCAAGATTATCTTTGCAATCACTAGAGAGTTCATTGATAAACATAGGCTATGAATGTAAATGAATGCTGTGTTCATGGAGTTCATCTCCGAACATTTTCATGACACGGATGTTTTGAGACACAGACGATCAAAATAATCCAGAATCAGTGGTTCGAATGGACATTTACCACCAGATCACGTGGTAGAACAGTTCACGAAATCAGTGGAGAATTCACCAAACAATTAGCAGCCTAACGATGTGTGTGTTTACTGTAACGCAAGTACACTTGCTAGAAATTGAAGCCTATTTACGCTAAGACGATATCAACATTATCATCAGGTGCCATGCCGGCTGACGTAGGCGATCATGGCTCTCTATATCTCTCTGTCTTATGTCTGAAGTATTATGTATCAAGCTCGTTGTTGTTTCCCTGCCGTGCCATGTTGTCAAACTGTCTAATATATTTTCACGTTGTAGCCATCTGTCTCTGTTGCCTTCAATCTTGCCTGTTGTGACTATATTCTCCAAACCTCCCTGTCTCATGAAGTGGTCAAAAATATGAAGATTGTCTTTTTCTTATATATTATTTATTAGGGTCCGTTTCGCATTTGACTCTTTCAACACTTACACATTAGTTTTTCTGACAGGCCATGATATTGTAAGTCCATGATGTCAACATACCTTAACCAAAAGGTTGTAATTCCTTATTGACCAATCATCAACTAAGGAGACATTTATTCATACACTGTAAATGTCACGTGATTGTGTATTTCTCGGTTGTTGGGTTTTTGTGGTTGGGGGGGGGGGGGAAGGATGGTTACAGTAAGGATAAAATAAGACGATTGATTGAACAGGCCTAAGTCTGACCTATTTATTCGAGGTTCTTAATCAGAGTTGGCATGTTCCTTTTTTTTTTTTAAAGTGACATTTCCCCGTAAACATGACAGAAGTTTAACATTA
This sequence comes from Meghimatium bilineatum, assembly GCA_034231615.1. Classification (NCBI taxonomy): domain Eukaryota; kingdom Metazoa; phylum Mollusca; class Gastropoda; order Stylommatophora; family Philomycidae; genus Meghimatium; species Meghimatium bilineatum. Next base: position 48,390,891 of record CM067320.1, on the reverse strand, counting down.
CAATACTGCCAATAGCCTATTCATTACAGATGAGGTATAGTCTTCGCACGAAAGGTCAGCAACAGTCCCCATTTACCTCATGTCCCTTTCCCTGCTATCACACCATACTATAAGCTTTTAACCCGGCGTTGTGTCACACGCTCCACAGGTGGTAAAAAGGGGGGGGGGAATTTCATTGTTTATGGGGACACTTCGGGGGGGGGGGGAAATAATTTTGTACTTGAGATTTAGTTGTCTATTAGGCCTATATGTTTTGAAAATTTAGCCTACTTAACTGTTTTTTGTTTTTTTTCTAATAATAATTTTTTAGTGTTTTCTTTCTAAAACCTAAGTCTTGTGTCCCGAACATGTTATAATTAGGTTTTATTTATGGAATAAGTCAATTTTTGAATAGATCTATAAAAAATGTAGGGCCCCTTTATGTTTACATGGGGGGGGGGGAAGACATCAGAATTTTTGAAAGATTGAGGTAGGGATAGGTTTAAAGAAAAGGTTAGGTAATACTGCTATAACCTGCCAGGTTCACAGGAGTACCACATTGGATGAAACAACACCCAGAGTTCTCCAGCAAATTCTATCTTCAGCAACATGGATGAGTGTCAAAATACCTTGACCTATCCAGCCCTTGATGCTGCCTGCCCATGATTTTCTTAGTCTTCGTCAGCTTCTTCCAACCTCGACTGTTCCCTGTAGTTATAGTTTATGACGAATAATCATATCATCACACGTAAAAAATAACCCATCAGAGCTGTAGACAAGTTTTCATTGAGGAAGGGGGTTTACCTATAAAATAATGTGAAAAAAGGCATTCATCCATTTTTGTATGTATTTCCCTCTTTTTGATGAGAAAGGTGATGACATTTTTGATGCGAAAGCCAATAACTTTTTGGATGTGAAAGCGGATGATTTTTTTGATGTGAAAGCTGATGATTTTTTAAAATGTGAAAGCTGATAACTTTTTTGATGTGAAAGCTAATGACTTTATTTTATGTGAAAGCTGATGACTTTTTTGATGTGAAAGCTGATGACTATTTGGATGCGAAAGATGATGACTTTTTGGATGAGAAATCAGATTACTTTTTGGATGCGAAAGCTGATGACTTTTTTGATGAGAAAGCCGATAACTTTTTGGATGAGAAAGCCGATGACTTTTTTGATGAGAAAGTCGATAACTTTGTGGATGCGAGAGCGGACGACTTTTTGTTATGTGAAAGCTGATGACTTTTTGGATGAGAAAGCCGATGACTTTTTTGATTAGAAAGCCAATAACTTTTTGGATGAGAAAGCTGATGACTTTTTTGATGAGAAAGCCGATAACTTTTTTGATGCGTAAGCGGATGACTTTTTTTTATGAGAAAGCTGATGACTTTTTTGATGAAAAAGCGAATGAATTTTTTGATGTGAAAGCGGATGAGTTTTTGGATGCGAAAGTGAATGACTTTTTATATGCAAAAGCCGATAACTTTTTTGATGCGAAAGCGGATGACTTTTTTTTATGAGAAAGCTGAAAACTTTTTTGATGAGAAAGCTGATGACTTTTTTGATGAGAAAGGTGATGACTTTTTGATGAGAAAGATGACCTTTTATGAAAAATCGTTAATGTAGGGGTTTCACCCACCTTTTGGCTAAATTCCTAGCAATAAAAAACATGTTATGATTTTCTAAGGGTAGGAGAGGAAGTTGAACACACACCTTCCTTAACAACAGACCTATAAGCCATGCAAGTAGGTATAGTTGTCGCTTTACTATTGGCAGTAATGATTCTTATAGACCTGTATGAATCTATTTTATTTCTAACATACACATGTGTCACTAGATGGACTAGTATTGTGGCTTGGTAAAAGCTCACCAACCAAGCTTATTGACAACATGAGAGGCAGAGAGTCGTGGAGAAACATGATCGCCTATGCCATTCAGCATGGCACTTGATTGACACATTTGTCTCATGCTCTCTATAGGAGATGCGCAGAATTGCCTGTAACATTTGTATTCAAAGGTTTGTAACCTCTCTCCATGACTGCAGTGAGTGTTCAGCTTTCACACCAACACAACACAATAGACAACATAAGTGAGTTTCAAAGTTAGTTTTTCACACTAACACTGATTTTGCTTTTCCAGATTAAAGTTAACCTTGACATATCCGCTACATCCATCTCCAGCCTTAAAGACCTATCTCTAAGTCTGTTTTGCGTTTTCCATCGCTGCATAGGCCTATGCAGGATCCGAGGTATTTGAAAATATTCAAGTCCTCAAATTTATACCAATTTATCATGTTGTTGATTTGTGCTTCTGTACCTTCATTGTTAACCAAGATCATATTTCATTCAGCGTTGAGTTTGGTCTCCTTGTTAGCACAATGATGAAAAAAATTCTGACAACACTGTGTATGAAAAAAAATTATGGTGCTTTATGGGGAGATGTGGCCACACCACTTGTCCATAGTCCAACTTTTTAATATTATGAGTAAGAAAGACATCTCCAAATAATCACATGTATATTTTGATAATTTTGTGTTTCTTGTTTATGTGTGGAGCGCATGGCCATGTTGTTAGAACTCCGTTCTCAGACACTTGATGTCCCAGGTTCAATCCACAGTTGGGACAGGATTGTATCTTTTGGAGGTACAATTAAAATCCTTCCTATATATGTTGAGGCATCTGCTATGGCAAAGCAGTCTTTATTTCCACAGCCCATAGAAAGTCTCTCTGCACTCCTTCACAGGAAAACATGCAGTAACAAAAGTTTCAAGTTTTTGTTGTTTATGTGTTTCTTGAAAATGTCCAGGTTGGACAGTAAAGTAGAAAAAAGGTCTTTGTTCTTTTGTTTATTACTATTTATTTATTTTTTACATTGATAGTTAGGCTATAATAGTAACCAGTAGTATTTCATACAGCTTTTGTGACTTAGATTAAAAAATCACAACTTCTGCTGCAGATAAATTGAGCTGCATGCAACGCACTGAGGGGCACCCCTACTAGGTTCATATCGGGGTCCTCTCAGTGCGTAGATTGAAGATAGTTGGATGTAGCAATTTATGCATCTTATCAAAATTTCGTTTTGTTAACTACTGTTTAGTGTGTTTAGTTACAAATGTGGCCACGTCTCCCTGTAATTAACCAAAATTTCACAATAAGAATTCCTAAGACACATTCATTTTGTGATGTTTTTTTGTTCAGTTGGACAGTTTTTTAAACAACACCATTCTACCAATGCCAAAAATAGTCTTTAATAGTCTCGCAGCAAAGAAAAATCATTGCATGTGAAATGACATATGAGAAAAGCTGTAATGGTTGCTAAACTTGATACAATAATTAAATAAATAAAGCAATTAGGTAAAGGGTAGGTATAATATCATGTATTGAACATATCAAAAGACAGCAAGTAAAATGGTTTGATCACCTTATGAGAATGAACCTAAATACCAATAAGAGAGTATAACAAAAGAGTATCCGGACATAAAGCCACAGGCAGACCACGAAAACAGTGGATAGAAAAAATCAAGATAACCTTGAACAAACATGGACTCAATTCAACCAAGATAACACATCTGGCACTGGATTGACAACACTCCATCCGAGTAGAAAGCTCCTTCATTAGGCATTTGCATTAGCCGAAGTCTCCTGGGTATGAAAGAACGCTCATAAAAACCACCACACTTGCACATTGGAAGTAAGAGCTAATCGCTTGCAATTCCTGGTGCTAGAAAGAAAGAACGGCAGGTGTGAATACTATCAACCATAATTCACCTGGAGAAAGACAACAGTTTTTTTAAATAGATTTAGCAAAGTCCCAGATGACTGGTTAAATGTAACTGTAGGGAGCAAGTTCAAGATGACTGGTTAAATGTAACTGTAGGGAGCAAGTCCAAGATGACTGGTTAAATGTAACTGTAGGGAGCAAGTCCAAGATGACTGGTTAAATGTAACTGTAGGGAGAAAGTCTAAGATGACTGGTTAAATGTAACTGTAGGGAGCAATGCTAGAATCTGGGAAGTCTTTTACTTTAGAGAGGTCTTTGATGTGACCATCCTGCATTTTTGAGACAAACAGTTAGGTAAAAAGGTTGATTCCCTACCAGAAGTTAAGGCATGATTTCTTCTCAGAAGTAATTGCAGAAAAAAATCATGAGGATTGGTATAGTGGAATTCCTCTATAGAGAATCCTCTTATAACACATTTTCCTACATAACAACACATTTAAAAATCCCCAATTATATTTATTCTTTATTGTTTGTACTGTACATGGTAAATTTCTGTTATTACATACATATTTTGTTGGTCTGGACCAAGTTGTTATAAGGGGATTCCACTATAATAAACCCTACATTTCTTCGTTCCTCTCATAGCATACATGGCAGATTTTAGTATTATTTGCCTGTGCTCCACTATTGAATTACTGTAACACAAGCAGTTAATTTTCTTTATAAAAATATAGCATAACTTCCTGTAATATTTTTTTGTTGTTCGTCCATCACAGGTGATGATGACCATTTGTTACATCCACTTTTGAAAAATCAATTTTAGTTATGTCCTTGATTAGGAGTTCGCAGATGGCTAATGAGCCCTATTCGAGCTGTAAATGTCCTTGGACAGTTCGGACATGGAATTACGACAGTAGACAGATCTTGGTCTATCCGTGACTTTCTAGCAGCTCTCCGCTGTTGAGCTGCTGCATTTCTCCTCTTTTCACAAGATGATGTGCTCTTTTTTATTTTAGAATGCCATGTAGATCTATTTTGTGCAAGTTCTTCCCATGTATTGTGGTCTATTTCAAAGGCTTTCAGTGAGTTCTTTAACGAGTCCTTGTAGCTCTTCTTTTGGCCACCTTGAGATCGTGTGCCCTTCTCCAGCTCACCATAGAGAAGTTCTTTGGCAGATGATGGTCTGGTATACGCACCAAATGACCAGCCCAATGAATCTGTGTCTGCATCAGGATCGTGTCAATGTTGATGGTACCAGCTCTATCAAGGACAGTGGTATCTGGAATCTTGTCTTGCCATCTAATTTGTGTGAAAATGATTGAGTTTTTTCACATGACATCTATACACAGTCCATGTTTCACTAGTGTATAACAGCACTGGAAGTACCACTGCTCTGTAAACTTTCAGCTTAGTCTGTAGGTTAATGCCATTCAATAACTGTAATATTTGTAATAATGGGCCTTTTCTCTTAGTAATGGAAGACTTTCTAAGCGATCATGTTGTTAAAGCAACAGAAGATGTTTGTTTTCATCTTTCCCTTTTATCTTCCATATCTTTTATTATATTGTTCCTAAACAACATCGCCCCGGCCAGCACGCAGATTGTGCCTCCAGACAGCTGAAGTTTTGGCCATGTTTGCCAGATTTTGGAGAAATCTTTCATTGAGGACTTACAAATGTCTTTGTACCTCAGCATTGGACTACCACAGGCCTTCAGAAGCGTCTGAATAGTACTTATTGTGGAATGCGACAATTTGGCATTCTGTGGACATGGTCCAGCCCTTGCAATCTATTTTTATTAAGTGTTTCCATGGCAGATGGTAGCTGAGTGTGGCATAAAAGTTCTATATTGGTGATTTTATCATGCCCTTTAATGTAAGATTTTGCTGAGACATCTTAGCTGAAAGGTGTTTAGTCTTCTCTCATGTCTTGTGTAGGTTGTCCATGTTTCAGATCCATAATACAGTTGGATTACCTTGTTGTGAAGCAAACATTAGTCATTTCAGCAATATTCTCTTGTATGGCTGGTCGATTATACTATCGATATAATCACAGAAGTACACTGTTTAGCAGATGTAAAAACATTGAATGTATTAGTTACCAAAGCCAAAGGTGTCAGGCCATTGGTGCAAATAAAACAGCAACACAACTACATTCTGTTGGGAATCTTGTAGGATCACTGTGCTAGTATAAGAGATATCCATGGGAGTTTGAGAACGAACAGAATAAAAAAGACCTACATAGTGTATAAACAGATAAACAGAAAACAAACATTGCATTTTTTGGTTCAAAATGTATTTAGATTTGCACACTAACTGTTCTTTCCTCACACATTAACATTTCTTTCCTCACACACTAACTTTCCTTTCCTCATGTACTATAGCATTGTGAATGTGTATGTAGTTGATGCATCTGTTATTCTTATGGTGAAACCAATTCCATTCTTGATTATTCTTCACATAAAACATTCAAGTAATAACTGTTTCTCATTGATGGTACCAAGACTTGTCTAGTTTCTCATTGGTGGTACCAAGACGTCTAGTTTCTCATTGATGGTACCAAGACTTGTCTAGTTTCTCCTTTTATGGTACCAAGACTCTTGTCTAGTTTATCCTTGATGGTACCAAGACTTGTATAGTTTTTCCATGATGGTACCAAGACTTGTCTAGTTTATCCTTGATGGTACTAATACTCATCTAGTTTCTCCTTGATGGTACCAAGACTCTTGTCTAGTTTGTCCTTGATGTTACCAAGACTCTTGTCTAGTTTCTCCATGATGACACCAAGACTTGTCTAGTTTATCCTTGATGGTACTAATACTCTTGTCTAATTTCTTCTTGATGGTACCAAGACTCTTGTCTAGTTTATCCTTGATGATACCAAGACTCTTGTCTAGTTTATCTTTGATGGTACTAATACTCTTGTCTAGTTTATCCTTGATGGTACCAAGACTCTTGTCTAGTTTATCCTTGATGGTACTAATACTCTTGTCTAGTTTATCCTTGATGGTACCAAGACTCTTGTCTAGTTTATCTTTGATGGTACCAAGAAACTCAAAATCTAGTTTCTCAGACTGCTTCTTCATCAATATTTTGGTTTTGATAGTGTATTCTATTCAGGACATAGCATCAACCCAGCATTTTTTGACTTTATTTAATTTCTATGCAATATAAATACATTCTGTAGTTTGCCATCTCTCTGAACAATATGAATATACAATTGTCAGCGGTGAGATTTGAACCCTGTACTTTGGCCATCACAGACTCAAGAGTTTGTGAGCTGGAGGAAGTGGGAAGAAGCTGTGAATGGGTGGCATTTAGCAAAGATAGAAAGTTATTGAGAACAGCTGTGATTCAGCTGGGACGAGAGTGCAGTGACTGGGCTGCCAACAGAACAGAGGGATGATCCAAGAACTCATACTGCAGCACTTGAAGCCACATATAATTTACACAGATGGCTCAATAACACAAGAAACACACGTGTGGTTGGGGTTTCGAAGCCTGCCAAAATGGCAGGAAATTAGCTAAGAAGTGAGCTGCATATCCCCCCATAACATCAAGTACGAGAATGGAAATAGAGGTAGTGACAGCAGATCTCACTTGGCTGGCGATGCAATCACCAACAGACTCAGTGATTTTATTGAACTCTCAAAGTATGCTGTGCAAGATAGAAAAATTGTATGTCCAATTATACTGTACGCCTAAAGAAATACTACAAAAGAGGTGCATCTAATGTAGTACCACAATGACCCTGACAGATTATGGGTTTATGAATAGATGGTTCATTTGTCATGTCAGAGGAAGTCTAAGACATATGGTTCTTGCATTCCATGTACCCAGTCTGAGTATTACTGATTGCTTGCTTTGTCTAGGTACTATACATTATTAAAATCAGTTTTCCCATGTTTCATCTATTTCAATGTGTCCAATGAGGCAGGCAGAAATAATGGGCAACACCTAATCGCAGTGCAGATTATGCCAGGTGTTAGCTGACCAGTACAACTAAATTGCTGCTCTCACTGAAATGAGTGACTCGTAGTGAACTTCCACCAATTAAAGATAAATTGAAACTTGTAAACTGTCCCTTTCCGTGTTGTATCCATTGACAAGAGGCGTTCTTCAAGGTATGGTGGAGGTTGAAAGAAGACTAGGAGGCCAGAAGAAGACATGGCTAGTTAATATCAATGGCTGGGCAGGGTGTGAAGTTTCAAAACTCATCAGGATGGTAGAGGATAGAGATGTGTGAAAATCTTTCTGTACCAAATTTATCAATGTGACACTCCTACGACCCTGACGGACTATGGGTTTTATTATTATATCAGTATCTTTTGCCCACCTCATCCTCTCCTACCATTGTCATTTAACTATGATCAAATTTTATGACACGACTAATGCATACAATGACATCGCCAGTACAATGTGAACGATTGGTTTTCATCCAATCATATCGCCAGTACAATGTGAACGATTGGCTTTCAAACCACAAGCTAATTCAACCAAGTTGGGTCTGTGAAGTGAACCAAAAAACCCCTCTACCACCGAGCCAACATATGGAGAAAATGATTGTTTTCAAACAATGTTCAGAACAGAATAGACTTCTGGAGATAGTGCCCACTGCAAACGTTTGATGTTCAACACTGAAACAAACAATTTTTACTTTCAAGGCAGGAAGTCTCCTGATGTTTTTGGCAGTTGGTGAAATTGAAACTTTATTGGCACTTCATAGAACTAAAAGATTTAGCTTGATGTGCAATTTTAAATATAGCTAGCTGACAAAATTAGGTTTGCCTCTTCTGCTCTAGATGTAAAACTGGTTACCAAATAATGTAGCAAATGTTTGTAGTGCTTAGGTGGCAGGAGTAAGTGCAGCCTACAACTTACAGCTGTATATTTCCATGTGACAAGACTAAAAAACATTGGCGGAGACATCCACAGAACTGTAAGTCAATAAATCTTCCATTCTTACAGTGAGTTATATAAATATGACAGGTCTGAAAAAATCTTGACGGAGACACCCAAAGAATTATATGTCAATAAATCTTCCATTCTTACAGTGAGTTCTAAATATGACATGACTGAAAAAATCTTGGAGACACTCACAGAACTATTAAGTCAATAAATCTTCCATTCTTACAGTGAGTTCTAAATATGACATGACTTTTTCTAAAAAAAACCTTGGCAGAGATACAGAATTAAAACATTCTGCTATAATGAAGATTCATCTTCTCTTTTACTGGATCCCCTGTTATAAATCTGTCAAAATGAAACCTCTCCAAATCAATTGTTACATAATTTCCGTCAAAAATAAACTCTGTGATTGCACGACTGATGCCAATAGCATGTTGTAACCCATGTCCACCCAATCCATTGGCAAAAATTAAGTTTTTCAGGTAAGGATGAGGTCCAACCACCAGGTTCTGGTCAAAGAAATTGCAGTCGTTGTAGCCAGCCCAAGCAGTTTTTATCTGAAAAGAGGGATACAAGGTAAGAGAAATTATGGAAAAAAAAACACAATATTGGTTTGTAAATTCAGTATGCATACAGATCAGGTCATTGCAAGACAACTATATACACTAAAATGCAAAATACTATATCATTAATTTAACAAAGATAGGCAGGGAAGTGTCACCTTTACAAACAAAATAAATATCTAATAATAATAATTCAAATATATCCTGTAAATAATTCAAATATTAGTGTGCTGTCAATCATTTCTTCTTATGGTCCATGCCATGTAACATTGGGTATGTTTATCAACAGCCTTCTGTTTCATGTGCAGTCAATAATTTCCAATACAGATATTCTTCCATGCCACAATGCTAGGTTATCCAGCATCTTCTCTCTTTGTCTTCCCCTATCCTTCTAATTTATGAATGAATTAATATCAACAGGCATAAATGCACAAGACCTGCAATCCCTAGCAACTGACTGACAGGCATGGAGAACTATGACATCTGCCCAATGTGCCAAACTTGGCAAAAGAGGAACTGACTGACTGACCCTTCTTGCTCCTCAACTTGTCTGTTGTCATGGTGTGTTCCCTCTTTCCTGTTCTCATGATATGTCCAAAACATGTGTACTGTCTCTTTTTGATGTGAGTGAGCAGCTTTTTAAAAAAAAAATAATTTCTTTCAAGTCATCTTCATTACGCTCTTTTATATGTCCATGGTGTTCTTAACATTCTTCTATAAAACCACACCTCTGCTGCCTCAATATAATTTTTCACTATTCTGCACATTGTCTGTGCTTTTCAACTATTCCGAAATATTTAGGTACCACCAATGCATTCAATTGTACCACCAATACATCCAATTCTACCACCAATCGCCCATGTGTTGAAGGGGCCCGAAAGGGGAGCAAAGAATAGCAACACTGTTTACCTTCCATGCATGTCATAAAAGGTGACTAAGGAGGTTATGGCGACTAATGATGGAGTTGGCTGTCCCATCCCATATAGGGTCAGTGACCCAAAGCCATGCTGAAGTCGAATGTGTCAGGCTGAAAGGCACAGATATCGCAGCAATGCAGTAAACCATGGCACAACTCATTCCGTTCTCCGGACTACACCCTGCTAATCTGCAGGAGTTTGAGAACGAACACAGAAGAAGAAGAAGAAGATACCACCAATACATCCAATTATACCATCAATACATCCAATTGTACCACCAATGCATTCAATTGTATCAACAGCACAATGTTCGTGATCAAGTTTTGATTTCCAAGCGAGTTTGACAGATTTGTATTTATTAGATGGGTTCAATAATGATTCAGCTAACAAGTTGATGAATTACATTATAGTATAGATAAAAATTAATTCTCTGCTTTGACTTTTAACCCATTGGCTATCGCAGTCAAAAAGATATGTGAAACAGAAGTTAAAAGGAGAATCATCATCATCATCAAGTGCTGTGTCGAATGGCATTGGAGATCATATCTCTCCATGTACATCGATTCCCCATATATGTCATCATCTCTGTTGGTGTCGTCAATCGAAGCCATTTAGTCAAACTGTACAATATCTTTTCTCTAGGTCTTCCCCTTGGTTTTTTCCCCTCTATTATTCCTATTGTCACTATATTTTCAATGCCTCCACTTCTAATTATGTGCCCAATAAATATTGACTGTCTTTTTCTTATATTATCAATAATGCATATTTTCACATCCATCCTTCTAAGACATTTTTCATTAGTAATCCTTGCCGTCCAAGGAATGTGTAACGTTCTTCTAATAAATCACATTTCCGCTGCCACCAATGATTTTTGTGATGTCTTATTTATTGTCCATGCTTCAGTTCCATAGAGTAGCACTGGTTCAATGTAGCATTTGAGGACACATTTTCTAGTATCCAGATATGGACTTGTATAGTATTTGTTGCAAAAGGAGAATAGGAATGGCTAAAAATACTTTTAATGATATGAGGAAAATATTAACATCTAAACAAATTACAAATCTAAATAACCCAAATATCGGAGGATGTCCAACAAAAAGGAAGTGCTGCAGTAACCAGACAAATAGAGGTAAATGCAAATAAGGTAAATAGGTTACCGAAGAAAACTGTCAATATAAAATAATAAAATATATAAAATAATAAAACGAAGAACAAATACAATTGTCAACGTCTCGGTCCAATTGGAACCTTTATCAAGACAACAAAATCAGTTAAGAAAACAAAACCATAACGAATTTAACCAAAATGGCTGGGAGAATGATTTCTCTCACCAGGAAATCATCACACAGTGACAAATCCAGCGCGACATGATATTAATAAATGCATATTGATGCGTTCAATATGTATAAATTATGAAAAAATAAAAGATGAAAGATGTAAAACTAAAGAAAGGGGATACCAAATAGCATTACCAAGGACGGAAGGGGGAGGGAGTTAGTGGGGGATGGGAGATAAAAGGGGAAAGGATAGAGAAAGATATTTCATGCAGGAGCGGGGGGGGGGGGGGGGGGGAGAGAAACTACAAATAGAGGGAACATAGAAATGTGTAAAGAAGAATATCATTTGACAGTATAGGATAGATAACGAAATATATACACATCCAAATACAAATATGTATACATTCTATTTGATAATCATAGATAACTATAAATATAAGCACATCATCATTATCATTAAGTGCCGTCTCTGCAACGAAGGTTGGCTGCGACGTATCTGTAATATCTCCTGTCTCTTGTCTTGGTGGTGCACTCTGCTAGACTGTAACCTGTCCATCGTGTGATGTTACTCTCCCACTTGTATCTCTGCCTACCTCTTGCTCGCTTTCCTTTGACTTTTCCCTCAAGTAAGGTCTTCAATAAGGTGCCATGTCTTTTAATGTGTCCAAAATATTTTATTTGCCTGATCTTTATTTCTCTTAGTAGTTCTTTCTTCATATTAAGTGTCTTTAGTACCTCTTTATTTGTTTTCTTCTCTTTCCATGATGTTCTCCCTATTCTTCTATATACCCACATCTCAAAGGCATCAATTTTGTCTTCTAATTGTTTATTTAGTGTCCATGTTTCTGAGCCATACATTAATATGGAATAGACGTAGCATTTTATAATTCTCATTTTTAACTTGTTTGTAATTTGTTTAGATATTAATCATTTCCTCATGTCATTGAAGGTACTTTTAGCCATTCCTATTCTCCATCATTTGTGACTATGTGTCCAAGATATTGATACTGTTTTACTTGTAGTAGTTTCTCTCCCTGTATGTTTACATTTACCTCCTGTTCTTCTATGTCTTTGCTGTTTATCATGGTTTTTGTTTTTTGGATATTTATATCCAGTCCATATTCATTACTTGATTTATTGACTTGATCTATTAGTCTTTGTAGTTCAAGTTCACTTTCTGCCAAAAGAACAGTGTCATCTGCATATCTAAGGTTGTTTATTATTTTCCCATTGATCTTGAGTCCTGGTGATTCTTCTATATTTTTAAAGATATTCTCTGTGTAGATATTATAAAGTTCAATTAATCCATTGGAAATTTCTAGGCACAATATTCCCGTAGGTTGCCATTACTTTCGGGAAGGAACAACCGTTAATCGAGCACCGTAAAGAGAACACATTCGTTCTAGTCGGCCATTTTGGCGGAATATTCCAGAGTGTTGGTTACTAAACACAATAACAAAAAGAAAACTACGCCTGTTTGGTCATATAAAGAGACATAACTGTTTAGAAAGACAAATAATGGAGGGAAAAGTACCTGGGAAGAGGAGAAGGGGCAGACCAAGAAGACGATGGACTGACGACATTAAAGATAACATGAATACATCGCTAGAAAATGCAAGCCACATCGCCCAAGACAGAGAGAGGTTCAGAGAGTTCATTGGGAAGACAACGTTCTGGAAGGAATACGTCACATGACACAGATATTAAATAGGCTTGGTGATAAAATGCATCCTAGACTTACCCCTCTTCTTATTTCTATGCATGGTGAGTAGCTGTATTCACACCTTATTGATGCAGTTTGTTCGCAATATATATTTCTAATCAGTCTGATGTCTTAGAGTGGATCAGTTGATTTCATATTATGGAAACCACACAAGAAAAACAGTAAAGTGGTGGAAATAAGTATTTATGTGGGTGTTGGAGATAACGCAACTCAACACCCACATGTTATACACACTGAGACGCCCTCACACCGAGAAGCCTATGCCCCTTTCATACTTCAAGGACATATTGATAGAGGAACTCTGTAGTTTATTTGAATTAAACCCCAAATAAGAGAGGCACCTAATAACATTGATGCTGCTGTATTGTCCAAGCCAGGAAGAAAGCCAGTAAATACAGAGCTTGAGAGGTATCAGGGGATAGTCCATCTCATTGACTTCGGTGGAAAAGACAGGCAATGTGCTCACTGTGCTATTAAGCAAAAGCGAAGTAGCTACTACTGCATAGGATGTTCACATAAGCCACATCTGTGTGCTAAATCATGCTTTAGGGAATACCACACAAGATGAGCTCATTTGTAACAAATAAAAACTTGTAAATAATAAAGCTGTGACTGGATGTAAATATTTTCATATTTTTATTGCTTCTGGTGTCAATCAGAAAAAAAATAAACATAACTTTAACATTCATTGATATAAATTCATCAAATAAACTGTATAATGAAGAAAGAATTGGATATACCTGTGTAAACATTCATGAAAAATGGATTTAAACAATGACAAGCATGGATACATTTGTTTAAGTCAAAATATTTATACTAATAAATTATCATTTTCATTTTCTTGTTTTGTGTTTTACTAACTGTAACCCTGTGAAGTAATCATATATGATCAATGTACTTATATATTCATATTCTGTATTCATTCCTCTTTTCAATGATATATTACACATACACATTTATATATTACACATTTATCAATATTAGTATGTCAAGTGATACAATGAAAAACACATTTAAGGAAATTTTTCTACTCCTGAAAATTAATTTGGTTCAAACCTAAAAATAATCAAGTCCTGAAAGAGTTACGGTAATCATATCTACGGCCCTGGACAGAGGTGTTTGAAGAGATTTTTGGGCTGATGTATCCTGTCTCGTGTAACACTCCTAGGACCTTGATGGTTATGAGTTTTGTGCCCTATTATTATTTTTATTTTATTTTTTCAATATTTACTTAGCATGCCATTTTTCTGAAACGATGTTGACACACTGTGCATTCCCAAAAGTGCTAGTTCTCTCTCAGCACATAACGAAGAGTATGTACGATGGTGTTCTTGTAGTTCGCTTGTTACATGAACACCGTGGATGCCCTCTAAATCACTCTTAGCTGCTAGATTCCCACGTGTTCAGGAGAATAAATTCACATATTTTCTCCACAGATCAGAGTATGCAATGTAGACCTACTCCATACTTTCATGTCTTAGCCACACATTACACATTCTTGATCGTCCTGATTATGAACTGAGAGTCTGTGACTATTGCAGCTCCCAATGTTCTTGTACTGGAAACCCATTTTAGTGTCGCCGTAACTACCTTATTGTTCTACCTAGTGAGAATGAACCCAAACCAAGTGCCATTTGAGAGCTTATAAAAAAAAACCGTTCATCTGGATACTGAATCAAGGGTAGACCACGAAAGAGATGGATAGATAACATCACGACAACTCTCCACAAACACAGACTCAGCGCGACTCAGGCGTCATATATGGCCTTGAACATAAACTTATAGCTCCCACCCTTACGCTTAACGGCAAGTGTGGATGCTATCAACCAGCTTCTACCTGGGGATAGACAGTAACTACCTGAATTTCCATTCTTATGCTGGATGTTGATGCTGTGCAAGCTCCCTTCTGCAAATTGGAAGTTCTACTCCTAGCTCTGGCTGATAAGCCACAGTCTGTTTATCAGGAATAACAAAACCCTCAGTGTGAATAACGACATCACCTTCTGTGGTGTTATGTCAGATAAACTTGTATTGGAAAGTTATCCCAACTTTGGCCGATGAGCCTCATCATGATTGTTTACCAGGAATAACAAAAAATGTAAGTTGATCGTTCAATCTCATATGATGTCCAAACCATTTTATCGGTTGTTTCTCTGTATATTTTATGCATGATGTGATACCTAAGCCTATTATCTTTCTGATGTTTTCACTGCGCATTTTGTTGCGTCTGGTGACTCCAATAGCCTTCCTTAGATAAGTCATTTCGCAAGTTTCGATCTTTCTCTTATGTGTAGATGTAAGTAGTCAAGTATGACATTGGTAGCATAGTGTTGGTATAGAGATGCTCTTAATCATTTGTTTCTTTACTTCCATTTTGATTTTTTATTGGTGCAATAGCAAAGGTGACAGCTGGTATGTCACAGCATTTGCCTTTTAGACATCTTGTGTCTACCTCTCTGTTGTGTCTTCTGTGAAGATACTTCCTAGTTACTTGAACTCTTTGACTTGTTTTATTTTTGTGTTCTTAATTTGGAAGTTGAAATGATCTGCTGATCTCGTTATTTGCATAGTTTCCATCTTTTGTATGTTAATCTACATGTTGCGTTTATTGAAAATTCTTGATAGTGAGTTTGTAGTTTTTATTTGTCACCATAGGATCTATATGATGCTTTTATTGTCAATGAAAAGCAGTCCATTGAGTTCGTTGTTAAGCTGTCCAATCTTTGTTGTTTCTTTATATATTTCATTTTTTGTAGCTTTTATAATTCTGTGTATGTAGCCGTTGAATAGAATAGGCAACAGCACACATCCATGTCTGACGCCTGATCAATCTTCTTCTTCTCGTTTGCAGTTTAACATGTCTACACAGAAAGCCCGGTTTTCTTAATAGATGAATGATCAACTTCTGATACATGATTTAAATCAACGTCTATGAAACAGGTGTATATATCTGCAATGAACTCTCTGCACTTCTCTATTATATTTCTCATATTGAAGATGTCATCCCTACATTTGTTCTGTCTAAACTGACTATATTGTCTATATTTTCTCTGTTCATATATTGTTCCATTCTTTTCATCATTATCTTGGGAAATATCTTGCTGGCAATTGACATCAGTGCAATTGTTTTTCAATTTTTGCAGTTTCAAGTTGCCCTTCTTCGGAAATCCTTCGGAGATTTACGAATACTTGTCAATATGTTTCACAAAAGAGATACTTCTTTTGAACATTTCTCTGTATTTCATGGTCTGCTCCATGTCGGTGTTGATGCCCATGTGGCAACTGACTTGAGCTGACACTGTGTCTGCTATGTCAAATGTATCACTTTAGAAGGATAATTCCTAATGAGTCAGCAGATCCTATACTTGTTGATAGTAACACATACATCCTAAATGTAGGTCACATAACCAAAAATACACTGACCTATGATTTCTTCTTTGAGACAAAAAACTCTTGCAAATTCATTTTTGTCATTGTTATTGTTGTTGATCACATGATTAATGTTCTCATTGTCCGATCCTAAAAAAGGAAATAGAATGTGAAAGATTTCCTTTTAATGATCTTCTCATGCAATAGTTTTCCTCACTGTTTTGGCTTTCTTGGATATCCGCTTCGCGAAGCAGTGAAAATAAAACCATCTCTTGTGGTACTCAGGCTACCCACTTGAGGCGGGGTTAAAATAACTTCATAAGGAAATCTTCAATCAAAAGGAATCCTTGTGCATTTTTGAGTATCGGGTATTGTAAGGTAGTTTAACTCTTGGTAGATTGCCACAAGCAAGTCTTCCACCAAGAGAATAATGAGTTTCCAGCATCCTTTTGGGCACCACCTATCCAACATGCAGAAAGGACGTTGGCAGTCAATTTATTGAATTATTGTACTCCTGGCAGAAGGATCCGGCCAATAATAACGACGAATTCCTTATGGATTTACAGGTTCATTAGAGAAGATGTGGCCACATTTTTTTACAAAACAAACCATACATTATTTAACAAAATGAACTTTCTTTCGCTAAAGGTGCATACAACGCAGCATCCATTGATCTGAGCGCAATGCACTGAGAGCCTTCCTTACCCTCCTCTTGAAGACCTTGGGGGGGGGGGGGGGTGCTCAGTGCGTTGCATGCAAATAGAATGATCGGTAGAAGACACTGTATGTTTTTTATCTCCGTTACATGAAAACTGTATGCAATCAAGTGTAATATTAAAAAGTTGTAATGTGTGGGACACATCTCCCCTCAATGAACCGATTTGTACAACGCTGAACCGTCTTTTACCAAGAGAACATTAGAACTGTCATCTGTTGTCCTCCACGTCATCATACCGATGTCTCATTATTCTATGCAATGGCCAGCTAGACCTATTCTTCTTGATGGCCAGCGTGGCACATTGTTGAATAAAGTATCTTTTATGATGAAGCACGCTGCCCTCAACCTCGGACATTAGTCCAATATGGTTATATCGTGCATATACAATAATGGGGTTGTATAACAACACCAGCTCAACACTCAACGTTATTATATAGAGCTTCGGACATTGAAGAAAACTAGACATTTTGTTCATTTTTGTGAAACAAATCATATTCAACAGTGGATGTCAGTACACTTTAAAAAAAATATATTGACTGAGTAATTTTCCTCTGTATATGAGAGGTGGCTATTTTTACTCAAATGTTACTGTCGATGTCAAATGTGTCTGGTGATTATCACATTAGTTTTTGCTGTGTGTTGCCAGTTTTTGGGGTTTATTGAGAAACCTTTAATTAAGGACTTACATGTCTTTGCACCTCAGCATTGGTCTACCGCAAGCCTGCGGGCTTTCAGACAGCTCTCAGAATAGTACTTGTTTTGGAATGCGGCAGTTTGGGATTCTGCGGACGTGGCCCAGTCAACTCAGTCTATTTCCATGAAGTGTTTCCATGGCAGATGAGTGCAGTGTAGCGCTTCTATAATGGTGATTTCTTTTGTGCCATTTGATGAAGATTTTGTGGAGACATCTTAGATAATATGTTCCTAAAGTGGGTGGTACTGCCGGACTGGGCACTGGAGCCTTCTAGGGTGGTGATAGTGGGGGTTCAGAAGCAATGGGGGGGGGGGCGTTTAGGCGGTATAGGGGTTGGTGGCTCTTTATGGAAGAAAGTAATAATATATATTAAAAAATTAATTATTTTTCATGATTTTGCGATAGTACTTATATTTTGTAATATATTTCATTGTGTTTTAATTATTACAATAAAATTCTTACTATGATAATGCAATCTCTTAAAATGTATTCTGAATTTTCATATTTAAACCATTGTACGAAACTGTGCATAGTGTTATTTGAGAATACACTTTACAATCTTTACATGTGGGCTTTCTTTCATAAAATCAGTATAGCAATATCTGTGTTCAAGATGAAGCTCATGTTAGGTAGGTTAGGTTAAGTATGTTAATTATCCTCTTCACACACCAGACAATCCATAGGTGCTCAGATCTCTGCTCCAGTAACTCTCTCAGGGTATGACGTTTGATGGTTTCGGTTCTATGTTTGTTCAGTGTTTTTGAAAAAAATCTTAGGTGTTCTCTACGGGCCACACCTATCCTCACTCCCAAATCATGCATTCTCGATATTGACAGGCTCATTTATCTCAAAATCCTCTGATTGTGCGGATTCACAAAGAGTGATGAAGCGGATATTGGCCACTACTTTTTCAATAATTTAACGCCATAAGTAGTAATGTTTTGTTGCTATTTATGTCGAAAATATCAAACAGCTTGGACACAGAAACTATTATTTATATATATATATATATATATATATATATGGGGGCGTATGGTGTTACAACATTTATGTCTTGCAAAGTGGACGGTAGCCTGAAAAAGTTTGGAAACCTACATTCTAGACATACCTAGGAAACTTATGCATTCACTGATGCAGTGACTTTGAAAGTAGAAGCTTGATACTGAGAGGGGTTTGTCATGAGACAATCTAGCATTTTGGGGGGGGGGGGGGGGTTGCCCACTGTGCCTCTAACTTCATACAAGGGGTTTTGCTACTGGTGTACCATTCCCAGTTTAGAAAGATGACTTGAATGCCCACTGTTTCCTTGCATACTGAAACCAATTTTCTCTGTATGTCTATGAATGTCATAGGTGACAGTGAAATTGAACTTGGATACATGTCCCTGGGTGGCATTCTCCATGATGGGGAAGGTAAGCAGGGATTTAGACTTGGTTGATTATACCTATTTCAGATAAGGAGCTTCACTGCCGGTGAACAAGTCTTGTGCAAGAAAGACAATATATTTGCTAATTTTGACCTTGGGATTCTAGACCAATATCTTTCTCTGTATGGTGGTGTTGTGCAACAAGTGTCCATTAAATTGGACTTGGAATATTTCATCCTTGAAGGTGAGTACTTACTTCCCTGTCAGTTTCAAGTATTAACACTGCATGTCAGATAATTTGAAAAAATGTGTGTAATAGATATATGTTGATATTAATGTTATTAATGATATTAATAAGAGGAGTAAGACAAGGATGCATTTTATCACCAAGCCTATTTAATATCTACACAGAGAATATCTTTAAAAATATAGAAGAAATACCAGGACTCAAGATCAATGGGAAAATAATAAACAACATTAGATATGCAGATGACACTGTTCTTTTAGCAGAAAGTGAACATGAACTACAAAGACTAATAGATCAAGTCAATAAATCAAGTAATGAATATGGACTGGATATAAACATTCAAAAAACAAAAACCATGATAATCAGCAAAGACACAGAAGAACAGGAGGTAAACATAAACATACAGGGAGAGAAACTACAACAAGTAAAACAGTATCAATATCTTGGACACATAGTCACAAATGATGGCAGATGTGAAACAGATGTTAAAAGGAGAATAGGAATGGCTAAAAGTACCTTCAATGACATGAGGAAATTATTAATATCTAAACAAATTACAAACAAGTTAAAAATGAGAATTATAAAATGCTACGTCTATTCCATATTAATGTATGGCTCAGAAACATGGACACTAAATAAACAATTAGAAGACAAAATTGATGCCTTTGAGATGTGGGTATATAGAAGAATAGGGAGAACATCATGGAAAGAGAAGAAAACAAATAAAGAGGTGCTAAAGACACTTAATATGAAGAAAGAACTACTAAGAGAAATAAAGATCAGGCAAATAAAATACTTTGGACACATTAAAAGACATGACACCCTATTGAAGACCTTACTTGAGGGTAAAGTCAAAGGGAAGCGAGCAATTGGTAGGCAGAGATACAAGTGGGAGAGTAACATTACACGATGGACAGGTTACAGTCTAGCAGAGTGCACCACCAAGACAAGAGACAGGAGATGTTGGAGATACGTTGCAGCCAACCTTCGTTGCGGAGACGGCACTTGATGATGATGATATTAATGTAGTTTTAAAAGTTGAGGCTTTCAATATTTGGGTTAGTGCAGAAAATATTTTAATATATTTAATTTCTGTCACATGATACAAGCATACAAATGTATACCTTAATTAAGTAAATGAATTCAAATACTTTCATTTGTGCACATTTTCAAGTACAAAAATATTTAGTATTGTAAAATAGAGTGAAATAAATCATATTCATCAATCTCTAAAATTTACTCTAAAAATTAGCATGTAAAAACTAGACTTTCCAAGACATTGTGACGTTCAGTCTATTTCAACAAATGGTGAAGTGTATACATGTTGATACATGTCCTTTTTTTCTGAGATGAAGAGAGGAGGAATAATAGATGTCGGTACCGCAATTATTGACCCTTAGGGAAGCCCACTACCTGAATTAAAGGCATGATGAAAACGGATGTGCTAGGTCTCAGATGTCTGGGCCACAGTGTCAGCCAACAGAGGTTCAAATAACACAGTTCTACTGTGGAACTAGCAGTACAACATACTTCACTCTCCCAAGCAAAAATCATACAACTTACTCGCAGTGGTTATCATATCAGAAAGTGAACGCAGAAGACACTTCTAGAATGCATTTGGGGAAATTCAGTATTAAGTATGACTGGGCACTTGTGGGAGAAAATGAGGAGTGTGTTTAACTAGAAAGTCATGGGAACCATTAGCATGAATACTCTTCAACATCTGCTGGGAGTATTCGTTGTTCTTCAGTCAGTTATCAGGTTACAGCACCAACAGCTTCAATGAACTTTGTAATTCGCTTCAGGTCATCCATGGAATCTCTCAGGTTTCTGAGTAGTTCTGTCTCAGTATGACATGTTTTCTCCCTCATGAGTTGACATGCATGAAGATGTGTTCTGCAGTCTCTGGGCTCAGTCCACACATCTGTCTCGCCAATCTTGAGCTTTCTGAACATATGACTTCTGTCTGTTTTGGTCAGTTCGTAGTCTGAAGATAATGGATTGTTTCTTGCATGACATTTGTTGGTAGGGGTCATTTGGCTCTGCAGTTGGGTGCATCTAGTTTAACTTTTTCTTACATTGTACTTTTATCATAGTCTTACATTCAGAGTATGCAATATCATTTTCTATTTTGTTTTAGTGATTCCCTCCATTTCTATAAGATCTGTCTTTCATTTGCAAGTATGCCACAGTGACCTACTGCAGTACTGTTTCTTTGGTGGTACTGCTGAGGTGTAGTAAACAGGGCATGAGTTCATTCATGCTCATGTTCTTTGGATCTTTTAGTGCTTGCAACACTGACTTTGCATTAGTTAGAAAGACATGTTTGGTGCAGCTCGGTAAGCAATCTATGAGCATCTTGATTGCCTATGTTATGGCTTCCATTTCTGCTGAGAGTGACTGAGCACATATGTGTTTGTTCAGAATACAATGACAATGGCCAATAACCAACAAAATATTTCTTGCTAAGGAGGATGTTGCTAATAATTATCAACCAGATTTTTTAATAACCTACCACCAAAAGAAACAGATGATCAGAGCAAGAAGAAAGCCAATGCAAGATGACTATCAAATCATGAATAGACCAGAACAAGTTGTCATTCTATGCCTCAGAACAGGACATAACCGACTCTGCAGCCGCATGAGTACAAAGTTAAACAAATTTAAACACAGCCATAGGTGGAAATTTTAAACAAATTAACAACACAGCCTTGTGTACAAAGTTAAACAAATTCAAACACAGCCATATGTGGAAATTTAAAAAAAAATAAACAACACAGCTATGCATACAAAGTTAAACAAATTCAAACACAGCCATGTGTACAAAGTTAAACAAATTAACAACACAGCCACATTAACAAAGGTAAACAGATTAAGTCACAGCCATGTGTGCATGCGCATCAGGCTGCAGAACATATACTCTATATACTGTATACATGGACTAAGCATGGGCATCACAGAAAGGGTAAACAAAATTGGTAGCATATACTGGGGTACTATTAATTTTTAAGGAAATATAAATGTATTCAGTAGTTTGTCAATGCTTTCTGAATGGTCTGGATACACAATTGCCTGCTGCGGGATTTGAACCTGGTACCATGACTATAACAAAAGAGCTTTGAACCTTTTCACTACAGAGCCAATTTATCAAATCTTCTACAGAATAGTCCTGATCTCATGCACTGTGTAACTCATATGTCTCTTGATCACTTACAGCTTTACTTACACTTTGTTTCACCAGCCAATAAAAGGCAAGTAAAAAATCTCAAATACTAAAATACATGGTGCTGCATGAGATCAATCTACAAAACTATCCTAGAGAATTACTACTTTTCTAATTATACTAGTGAGAATACCATCAATCTATAAAACTATCTTACTAGAGAAGTACTACTTTTCTAATTATACTAGTGAGAATACCATCAATCTATAAAACTATCTTACTAGAGAAGTACTACTTTTCTAATTATACTAGTGAGAATACCATCAATCTATAAAACTGTCCTAGAAAGTACTACTTTTCTAATTATACTAGTGAGAATACCATCAATCTACAAAACTATCTTACTAGAGAAGTACTACTTTTCTAATTATACTAGTGAGAATACCAGTAGGTTCAAAACAGTAAATCCTGAATGAAAAAACCTCCTAAGTGTGACACATACCAGTACTTAACCATGTATAGATCTGATATACTTCAAGAATGTCTTGAATATGAAATGCTGTAGCAAAAGCATTGGCCCAAATAAAAAATACTGAAAGAAAAACTATAGACCTCTATACGAGTTACAAAACAGTCAGGTTTATATTAGAGACAAACTTAAAGCACATTCCAAGTGAATGAAAGTGGAATAAAATAGGACCTGAAGATGAAAGAGATATGAAAAAAAGCCTGAGATATGGTGAAATCACACACAATGGAATTACTAATATAAATTGAACCAGGAGCTTGCATGAGAATCATACAAAGTCAGCCCATGAGTTCTACTTTCAATCCATTGTTTATAAATATTACAATAATTAACATTATACCTCACCTATTGCTATTTAGAGTTCAAGTATCCAGAGAATGAAATTTGTTAATGTGTTGTAAAAGTACTACTTGTTTATTGATAGCTGCAAGTGATCCAAGTCTCAATTGCTAAGGTGAATATTCTCCATGCTAAAAAAAAAGATCTTAGTGCCAAGACCAATATGTGTACTAAATATCACTATAATATACGCGTTCTCAGCTGAATTTTGCTTCTAAAAGCACTGCACTTTGACAAGAGTTGGATCTTTGTATGAAAGTTCAGAAACTACTTCCTAATGTACAAAAAAGAAAGGCAGAAATTCAAGATACCTGGGAATAAGCAACAATAAACTTGTACTTGTACTGATATGGAATCCTGAAAAATTATATTCCTTAAAGATGACTGTGATTTCTAACATCATGCTATTAATGCAGATGTTTTTCAACTATTTATATTAATCGTAATCAACAAGTGCTGTCTCCACATAAAAGGTTGGCTACACCAGACCTCAACATCTTCCGTCTTTAATTGGTGCTGCACTGCTAGACTGTATTCTGTCCATCTCGTGTGGCTCCCCCATTTGTATCTCTGCATACTTTTTGCCCATCACTCCTCAACTCTACCTTCAAGTAAGGTCTTCAACAAGGAGTCACATAAAAAAACATTCATTTTATTTGTTTTAAATTCTCTTTTTGCAATGTTGTCAGAACCTGTCTGTTTTCTGTTCTTTCAATGAAGTTCTCCCTTTTCTTACATAATATCCACATCTTAAAGGCATCAATTCTGTCTTCTAGATGTTTGGTCATTATTAATTTTTTCTAAATGTATCTCTATTAAGACTGTAATTATACTGGTATTAAAGTTCAATAATGACCATCCCCAAAGACCCTAAATTAGTGCAATATGTAAGGCTATTCAGGAACAAAAAAGATTAAATGATTCTTGACAACAAGAGTATATCCCATGGATGGTATACTCTATTTTCAAAGAGCTCTGAAAACCTGCTATATTGCCCACAAAATAAAGAGCTCAATTTAAAATTCATACAAAAGACACCATTACATACACAAATAAGTAACAAATTACATTAAGGATCACAGGTGGTAGTGTTTGTGCACTGCTGCTGAGATTGTTCTTTGCAAGAAAGCGATCAGAAAATATATGGCCATTGGCTAAAAGTGCAATGATGATTGTCCTAGCATCCAATATAATGTTAAGACTGTATACCAGCATGTCAGTTGTATTTTCTATATTGCAATAGCGATATCAAAACTTGCACAAATGAAAAATCTTAGACTAGGCATCAGCAGTAAAGCTAAATCCCATCTGATCAGAGAAAACATATTCCTAGTAACATTTTAATGCTGGGAATCATGGACACTTAAATCCATCAACACCTATAAGACATATGCTGTATAACATGAAAATTAGCAATAAACACTGTATATACTGTATATAAATGTCTTGCCAGTAATGACAATCCAAGTTCTTGTTCACTTATAGGATATACAGCATATGTCTAAAATATAAAGCATGACAGTTCTTCTACATACAAAGCTAATAGACAAAAAAAATTCTCTGCCTATTTGTTTCAGTGATTAACCTTACAGGCTCTATAGGCGACCATAGCCACCAATGTCATTACGTAACTAGGGCATGCAAGCATCTCCATTCACCCCCGTTGCTATGCATCGATTCATCAGTACGGAATCACACAAAGTTAAGCTCATATGACGTAGACTTCCTGCCACACGAAGCTAGGAATACGTCACAGAATAAAGGTCAAATTCCTTTACATATTACGATTGTAAGAAGGCAAAAAGCCAGCTGATTTTGTCAACTAATTTCTGGAACGACTTTGTCCATTTTCAACGCCATATCATATTTACTTATTAAATGTAGTACCGCGTGCTATGGTAAGTGATCGTAATGGAAAGTAATATCGACATGTTTTAATTGCTGTTTTTGTGTTTAAGTTATTATATTATAAGAATGTTCACTTATTCATTGAAAAACACAAAAACAATATGTAACAGGTGCTCCTGTTTTTGCATTTAAAATAAAAACGTTGTATGTCCGGGTAGGCCTGATCTTGAACAAACGGATGTTTTATGCAATTTCTTCACATTTTATTAGTTTGTTCAGTTTATATTATATTAGTTTGGATATGAAACAACATATATACAACAGGAATAGTTATTTTGGAAGATTTTATCAATGTTGCCACACATTGCTCAAGAATTAGGGTTGTCAAGAAATTTAATTTGAGATTTATTTTAAATAGCATTTTGAGATTTCCCCCCCAATTTTAAACTTAACAACTTGCTCACAACTATATTAATATTCATTATTCACTCCTTTATGTACATGTGCACAAATTATTTTTATATCTTTACAAACAAAAAAATTATCGCGTTTACCAAATGATCACCATAAATAATGCAAATTTTCCAAAAAGAATTCAGGCGCAGGGAAAAATTGTGTAATTTTAATCTAGGGCTCTAGAGGTTAAAAATCTGGCTATTAGACCATTACATAATTGTATTCTTTACAGCTAGCAACGAGCAAGATCCCTAAAAATGAAGATGACATTAATTCATGAACACTACAGACCAATTTCAATAGTCATCGAATTTATGTTATAGAACCTTCATGACCAATTTCGACGACTGTCAAAATCACTGATAGATCCCGTTATGATAATGTTACTAAAAATAGCTCTTCAGGAAAAGTATGTTGTTCCAAAATGGTGGCACTTGTGAAATATAGATATAGGCGTCGTTTATGAATTATAATTTGCTGTATCCATCAACTGGCATAACTACCATAATTAGTGCCTTCATTTTTATTGTCCTTTCAGAGCTTCAGTAGTATCAATAATCCCAGACTGAGACTCACATAAGCAATAGTCACCCTGATAATTAAGTACATGTTATACCTCTAGTCTAACTAATCCAGTTTTTGTTAATTTTGATGACCATTTTTACAGTGTAATCTATTACACATTGCATTTCATTATCATTGGACAGTCAAATACTAGTCACAGAATTACCTGATTATGTCTCTCCACTGTCCCTGTTGACCTTGTAAGATCAGAATAATTCTGCAGTAAAGGTAATTCTGATTATCCTCTTTTTTTCTATTCCCCTGAATTTTTCTGTCCAGTAGCTTCTACATCAGACTTTTTTGTCACATGTAATAAAAACATGACAACCAATATTTGTGCATCCTTTCTCAATTATCTACAAACACAATTTAATTTTTTAATGGGACATGCATTTTGGGGTATGTGTGTGTAATATTTCAGGATGATGATGATGTACTGCAATTCAAAGGCTCTAAAGGCACAGAGGATTGGCTTCATTGTAATCAGATTTCCCCAAATGTAGTCTGCCCCACTCAGCTACACAGAACATGGCCTGATACAAGTACACATAGCATGTAATGCCATTGCTTCAAGCGATGATTGATCTTCAAAAAAGTCAGTTTGCAAACCTAAATGTCATAAATCGTATTCAAATCCCCCACACAAGAAATACTACACTTGGAACATGTAAACTTGCACAATATAACTTTCCATCAACATTTTACAGTTAAATTTAACAACAAATCTCTCATTAATAATGAGAAAATAATAGTTTACATGGCGATGTCTTGTGTTCAGTACAATTACATTAATGCCTACTAACCGGGTATTATATGGAATGATAATGTAGTAATAATCACTTAAGCAATTTGTACTGGCGGTACTCTTTCATAGTCAGGTTGGACATCATTATCTGTCTCACCATAGCCTCTACCAATACAAGGTAGACAACAACAGCTGCAGAAATGTCTAGAGTTTTGTATTACATTTTCAGTAGAGTCCTGCGTACGAGCAAAGTATATAAAAACTTGTTCTAATGATGTTTGGCTAATGAGATAATCTTCGATATGCAGCTTCTCTCTAGCTCTTTCCATTTCACCAAAAACTTGTGCCCAAGTGAGACGAGTGTCCGTTATGTGATAGTTGACCATGTTTTCATGGATGTCTGTCAGTTTGCTGTTGGGGAATGTTGAGTTAATGAAGTTCTGCAGGGGTGTTAAATCAGGCTCACTGCCATCTGATGGATAGGCAACCTTGGCCGTGAATGTGTAGCCCTCTCCAAATTTGTTCTTGAGATGCTGAACACTGCCCAGACACTTGAATTGACCATTGACCATGACTGCAAGACAGGTACACAATGCCTCACACTCCTCCATGCTGTCAGGAAAACAGTTAACATTCATAAAAAAGGATTAAATATGCAATTTTATAACAGTTCTTTATAACATTTGTACTTACCCATGCATGAGTTTCTATACATTGAAACTGTGAATTTGTTATATTATAATCATTTGCTATACAGGCTATTCTAGGTGACCATTATCACCACAAAAATCTGTTCTCTATTGCTTGACATTTTCCCATGCAATTCATTTATAATATGCAGAATTTTCTCTATTACTTCTGACATTTTCCCATGCTATTCATTTATGATATGCAGAATTTTCTCTATTACTTCTGACATTTTCCCATGCTATTCATTTATGATATGCAGAATTTTCTCTAGCATTCTCTATCTCCTACCTCACAGATTTTACTATTGTCACAGTGTTGATTTATTTGCTATTTATTTGCTACATTAAAACTAAATTACATATAACTAGAGCAAGCATATCTCCAGTAGCAATGAAATATGGCTGTGAAATATGTGCACAATAATCAGTGGAAAAGAGAATTCTTACAAAATTTATAGAATGCCATGAACTATGAAAAAAACCAAATTAAGACGTGTTATGAATACTAAACATAGAAGATTAAATGTGGCTCCTACACAACATTATACCAAGAAAGCAGACACTTTTTCTCTCTATATAAAGAGAAATAACAACATAGAAAAAAACTAATAATAGAAGGAATGGCTGCTGGTAATAAGGTAAAGGGTTGCCCAAGATGATGGTGGACAAGAGATCTTACATTTTAAAAAAAAAATACTCTTGGCTGCAGTAGGTCACATGAATCACAAACCTCACAGAATCGTGAGGAGTTAAGAGAATCTTGAGGTATTAAGAGAATCCATAAAGAGGACTATATTCTAGAAATAATATGTCCCCTGAAGAAGACTCTAGTACAAATAATAATAATAAATAATTGTTACATATCCTGGATAGAACATTGTTTTCGGTATGCTAATGCTATATGAATTGGCATGATGTTTTCTGTGCTGAACTGTGACCAAGTTCACATATTCAAGCTATAAGACTGTCCCACGAACCTCTCCACTTGAAAAGCTAGCACTCTAGAATAACAACATAGATACTAATCAATCATCATGCTGGTTGGTACAGGCAATCAAGATTTTCCACAACACTGCCTCTTGTGTTGTTAATTAGTTCAGTTGTGTCATTCTGTCATGCCATATTGGCATTCTCTCATCCAGTCAGTTGAGCAGAAAATTGTTGTGCAGAAAAGATGCTATATTTATGTCTTTTGTTTCAGCACATTAATTTATAGCAATTTTTTACATTTATTCATGGTCTTGGAGGGGGGAAGGGGTCTTGTATCCAATTAGTGCCTACTGCCAAGTGAAATAATTACATTGGTAGGCATTAATTCCAAATCAGTTTCACAAGGGTTAAATGTAAATATATTTAGGGTTAGTTATGTAAAACATTAACCATAACCCTAACCATAAAAAATTAATATTTAAATTAATTATTTATTAATTATAATTAATAATATATTTAGATTAATTAACCATAAAATACGTCTGTAGGCACTAATTGGAAATAAGAACCGTCTAAGGTAACCAAAGTGAGAATATTCCTGCTTAATTACCTGTCACAATATGCAAAGCAGTTTAGTGTTGCTATTCTTTGCTTTCATTTCAGACTTTGGTAACATAAATGAGACAATATGTTTAAAATTAACATTTGTCATGACAAGCCAGAAAAAATATGATCATTGTTTTCTAATTTGATGTTGATAAAAAGTTTTTCCTGGGCTCTGAACTCTTTCAGAATATCAACATGATTCTTTATAGCAGTCTATACAGACTGTGTTGCTTTAAAAGAAAGGGGAGCAAAGAATATTAACATGTTTACCAGCCATATGGGGGCGACTAAGGAAGTGACTAAGTATGGGGTGACTAAGGAGGTTTGGGATGGAATTGGCTGTTTTCGCCATAGGTCAAAGTGATCCAGAACCGTGCTGAAGTTGGATCTGTCAGACCAGAAGGTGCAGATTTCACAAACTACAAAAATGTCTAATAGCAGAACCATCAGTGCATATAATCATATCTCCTTCCCTGGAATTCTAACCGACCAATACCTGCACCTTATACTCAACAACAATAGAACACTATACCCTGCATTACCTATTTAGTTTTTTATTGCCATCTGGAAGAAAGTCTGCAAATCTAATGGAACACTTATCCATTCTGCACCAGGTGCCACATCCTCCAGCAAACACTATCATCATTTCTACTTGTGCATTCAGCGTTGTGTTGAAAGATGCAGGACAACTCGTTCAAGACCGCAGAGAATTCAAGAGATCCATAGGAAAGACTACGTTCTGGAAAGAATATGTCACTTGATGAATGATGAATTCAGCGTCGTGGGGGGAATTCAGAATTTTTTTGTCTTTGACCATTTGAGTTGCATTGGCCATGGTAAGCCCATGTCTATCTAATATTTCTTTGATTGTCTCTTTCCATCTAGTTTTTGGTCTTCCTCATGCCTTGTAGGCTGGTCTTCTGCTGATGTATGCACAAAGGGCTGGTTGCGCAGGTTCCATTTTCATAACATGATCAAACTATCTGGTTTGCTGCTTCTCGATGTAGTCTTGATTTGAGATATTTCATTCTTTCGTGATATCTTCATTTCTCCTGTGGTCTTTTCACGTGACATTTATACCTTTCCTCAAACATCTCATTTTGCAAACTGTTATCTTTTTCGCTAGTGTCTTTGTCAAGAGCCATGTTTGACATTGGTAACAAAGAGTTGGTATAAAAATACTGTTTATCAATTGTCATATGGTACCCATGCAGTTTGATGTGTGTTTAAGTATTGGTGGGAATTGGTAAGGCACAGCATTGGCTTTTTGACACCTTGTTTCAACCTCTCTGTCGAGTTTGCCATCATCCGTAAATATACTTCCTAGGTATTTAAACTCTGGAACTTGCTTTAGTTTTGTACCACTGACAGATACATTTAATTGGCCTGGTGTTCTGCTTATTTTCATAGTCTCTGTTTTAGATGTATTTAGTTTCATGTTGTGTTGTTCACAGGTTGTATGAAGCAACTGTGTGTGTGCACCGCTGTAATTTGTTTTCAGATTCGTATATTAAACATTGATCATCTGCAAACAGTAGTTCGTTAAGTGAGCTTGATTTGATGCTTCTGCAGGGGTGAATTTGTTTCATGGGTCTGCTTATTTAGTTATCCTGTCCATGTATATTACGAACAGAAGTGGTGATAGTACGCAGTCTAACGCCTGTTTTTATTTCAAATGGGTCTGTTGTGCCCTCAGTAGTTCTGATTACGCTCTGGCAGTTTTTGTATAAAACTCTTATGTTGTCTAGTACTTGTCCATGTATTCCATAGTTCTCCAATATCAACCACAGTTTTTCTCTGTTAAATGCTTTTTCTTGGTCTTCTTCTTCGTCTTCTTTCATTCACTTGAAACATGTCTATATCTGTAATTCTGTCTCCTTAATATAACTCACTGTCTTTTGTAGTTCATACAGTGGTCCATAGAGCTTTGATTCCAGTGTTGTTTCCTCTGGCCAATATGTCTGCCTCAGCGTTTCATGTACAGAACACTCAAAGTATATGTTTGGCACTCTGTGCTGCCTGTCCACATGTACATATGGCCGTATTGCCAATCTTGAAATTTGTTTTTCCTGGCCAATGAAGGCGATGTTTAGTTGTATGTCATAATCTATTTTGATGTTAGGGAGTACTCTCCAGCATAAACATACTTTGTTAAACTTCCTCAACATAATGTCAATAATATTTTATAGTGCATTTCAAAATAGTTGCCCCCCTTATATTCCCTTTAATATCTCAATAACCAGTAAGCGGTATTTAAAGAGATTTTACGAAGTGCTTTCAGTATTCAACGACATAAGGAATTTATAAATTTCATTTCACCAGGTGTTGCACTTTGCACATAGCAGCATATTTCTTTGATGTTGGTGAATGTGTGACTACTATTGCGATAGAAGAAATTAATTATACAGTAATTTATCAATAACCTAGATCGACACATGTGACTAAAATTTATGTTAACATCGTGCGAATTATTCAAATTGAGACACAAACAAGTTTGGCTGTATTCCAAATTTATACCAAATGGTCATGTATGATAGTTTCATTATTTTTAACACAAACATCTTTAGTGTTTGTGTACATATATTATATAGAAAAAAAGGACATTTTCAGTTCAATTGTGAAGCAAATATTTCGACATTATGTCGTTAAAATCATTAAAAAAACACTTCTGAAAATTTCATGCATATCTGTAAAATAGTTGCAGAGTTACAAATTTTTAAACAGGAGCATATATTTTGAAATGCACTATAGTCACTGATCAGTATAATGAGCAGGAAGAGAAGGCTAAGAAAATAACATATCATTCCAACCTGTGAGATGTGAGTATTAGAGTTCTTCCACTATCTCTGATCTTGGACAGAACCTTCCAGAGCATCCTCCGAGCAACTGGATCCATGCCAGTTGTCGGTTCATCTAGAAATATGACATCTGGGTCTCCGATTAGAGCAATACCTGTGCTCAGCTTCCTTTTGTTTCCTCCACTGAAAGATATATGCATTTATTATTGATATGAAAGTTTTAGAAATTCATGGCATAAATCGAGAAGAAGTCAGAATGTTTTAAATAATATAAGAGGATAGTAATAAGGTACATGTGTGCATTCTGCATATCATGAGGAAGGGATGGAAGATGTCTTAGATATGCCTATTGCATATCATGATCGAGGGATGGAAGATGTCTTAGGAATGTCCAGTGCATATCATGATGAAGGGATGGCAGATGTCTTAGGTATGCCTGTGTCATGTGACGTATTCCTTCCATAATGTTGTCTTCCCAATGAACTCTCTGAACCTCTCTATCTGTCTTGGTGATGTGGCTTGCATTTTCTAGCGATGTATTCATGTTATCTTTAATGTCGTCAGTCCATCGTCTTCTTGGACTGCCCTTTCTCCTCTTCCCAGGTACTCTTCCCTCCATTATTTGTCTTTCTAAACAGTTGTGTCTCTTTATATGACCAAACAGGCATAGTTTTCTTTTCTTATTGTTATTTTTGTTATATAGTAGGTATGCCTACAGTATACTATAATGAAGGGATGGAACACGTCTTAGGTATGTATACTGCATATCATGATGAAGGGATGGAACATGTCTTAGGTATGTATGCTGCATATCATGATGAAGGGATGGCAGATATCTTCTAAAAGTGTCTGCTTTTCTTAAGGTTTATGAGAGGGGGGATTTTCTCAATGTCTGTGAATTAGAAAAAGTTGGAAAATTAGATGAATAAGTGAATGTTGACAAAGATAAAAAAATCTTAAACTAATGTAGTGATACAACCATGTAGAGAGTGCAGAGAATGGTCTAGCCACTATCTTGTAGATTCTTCTTCAATAATTCACATATATAATTTACAAGATGGAACTGAACAAGACTCAGTCAAATAATATGAAGTCAAAATACAGAAACCATAAGTGTACTATTTATTACCTGTATGTCATTCATTATTTGTTACCTTTATGTTTAACACTGTTTGCATGTTGGCAGAAATATACATGACATGAAAGAAAATTGTTTGTTACCTGTATGCTCTACATTGTTTGTCAGCATGTGGGGTAAGTGTAAGGGCATTCATCAAACTGGTGACAGCTCCTGAAATTTCACGCTCTTGAATTCCTCGAAGACGAGCATACAAAGTCAAGATCTCTCGTCCTGTCATCTGGTCTATCAGTGCATCAAACTGTGGGCAGTAACCCAATTTTCTGAGTGCCTGTATTGAAAATAATAAATATCAGTAAATAATAAGTTTGTGTGCTAACAGGACAACGGAGAGTTGGATGTCCAACCCCATAGGTCAAAGTGACACGTCATGTTGGAATCAGGTGTATCAGGCTAAATGATGCACATATCACAGCCAAGCTATAAACTATAACACAACACACTCCATTCTTTGGAATACATCCTACTAACTAGCAGGCATTTGAGAACAAAGGCAGAACAAGAAATACACTAATCAATGAATTTAGATAAATAAGATGCCACCACAAGATAAAATAAACATACTTTGGCAACCTTGTTGGTGATACATTGTTCACATACAGCTGGTGAGATCTTTGATACATTGTTCACATACAGATGGTGAGATCTTTGATACATTGTTCATATACAGTTGCTAAGATCTTTGATACAGCTGCTAAGATCTTTGATACATTGTTCACATACAGCTGCTAAGATCTTTGATACATTGTTCACATACAGCTGCTAAGATCTTTGATACATTGTTCACATACAGTTGCAGTATTCTCTGCAGGAGGTGCATCGCTTCATTGAGAGGTAGTACATGTGGGATAGCCTGAGTACAATACCTTTATTATGTATGTACAGAAAGCTCAAAATTGTTAAGACAGACATGTGCAAACTGTGGACTGAGCACAAATACAGCAGAACAAATTCTTGATCCATGTCGACTCTACCGAGAAGAGAAGAAGAAATATACAGGCCTACTAAGACAGCACTTCTGAACCCTGAGGGGTTCCATAGATGACCTGAAGCGATATTTTTCTGTAGGGGCTCTAGAGTAAATATTCTTCTTCTATGAAATCATAAACACAGTGAAGCCCAAAACCTGTTCTTAAATATGAAGAAAACAAAAATTATGTCAACAGATAATGAGAAATTGCAACCAAAGATAATAATTGACAATTTTGATCTAGAGGACATAAGAAATTTGAATATTTGAGCCAAAAACATTAATAGTTCAGGAGACTGCGCTGTAGTAATCAAGAGAAGAATTGCAATGGCGACTTCAAAACTTGCCCAAATTAAAAATCTTTGGTAAGGTACCATCAGCATAGCTAAACTATGTATGATTAGAACATGCGTATTTCTAATGGCTTTATACGGTTGTGACGCATGGACACTAAACAAAACAGTAGCATAGAGAATCGCTGCTTTTGAAATGAAATGCTACAGAAGAATTTTATGTATACCATGGACAGCAAAAAAGACAAATCAAGCGGTGTTAAGATTAATAAACGTTAAATAGGACTGGCTCCATAACATCATCACACGAAAGCTGAGTTTTTTTGGTCATATAAAGATACATAACAGCATAGAAATAGCTGAAGGCAGAGCTAATGGCAACAGGGAAAGAGAGCGCCCAAGATGACGATGGTGCAGTGATATATCATTTAAACATGTGTCTGGCTGCGGCAGGTCAACTTGCCCAGAATTGCAAATTTTTCAGAAAATCCAGAAAGAAGACTATGCTCTGGAAAGAATATGTCACATGATAATGTGGAATCATGGGAAATGAAAAAAATTTGACACTCTGTCCAAAGTTGGTGGCATAATTGAACAACTCATTTCTCCACTGTCCTGAAAAGCTAAAACCATAATCTGTAACATATATACTTCTGATCCAATCCATCATCTTCAAAGGTACTAGTAGAACACACTTTAGGCCACAAATACTGGGATACCAGGAACATTATTCACAAATGAATGCTCACATGGAACTGGAACTCAGAGCCTTGAATACAAACTTCAGCATTGCCTATTATAGATGATGATGATAAAGTAATTCCTTTAGCTGTGGGCAGGTAGCTCTTGCCAGACCATAACTTTTCAGACAAAAGCACAGGTCCTCAGCTGAGTGACCGAGGTGACATCCAAACTTGTAAAAGGCTTGTTGTCTCAAAGGCAGCAATTTCATATGCTGCTATATTTGCATACGAAATTTATCGGGTTTCCAGATAAAAAAAGGAAACTGCAGTTGCAGCGATAAATCTAGAAGATGCGTACAAAGGAGGCAAATACAAACACCCTGTTGACTTATTAAGGTTGCACAATATTGACCTACTGATTGTCCACTGCAAAAATACAGCAAATGTGCTCATGTGTAGAAAAGTTGCGGTGCAATCCTGGACCTCAAGGTCAGAACAATTGAACCTGGTTTGCGATGAGGATTCCCATTATTTCCTATGTTTTTCATTGTGTATTTCTTAAAATTGGTAAGTTGCAAACCTCACGGCTGGATATGGTTTTCATTTATGCTGATGACATTCTCCTATACAACCTAGGCAAAGTCAAATCTTATACTGTTGCTGCTGTACAGATTAAATTAGACCAAATGTTATTATGATGCATTTCCCACAATGCTTTTGTTAATCCTTCAAGGGAAAGGTTGTCTGGTTCTCCCTGAATAACAACCTGGTCACAGACACAATGTCAACTGTCAGTTGTATTAGCTCCATTACAGGTAGGGAAAAATGACCTAAAATATATAGGGATAACTTTCGACAGACGTCTCACACTTAGCAAAGATATTGAAAACTTTAATTAGAAAGCAAAGTGAGGAATGAATACTATCAAGATCATGATGGCTGTAGACATGCAAAAACTAGTATTATCTTTCATCAGTTATAGCCTTGGTCTGCTTACACTGTCACAGACACAAGTGAACAGAATGGAAAGAATCCAAAATGAAGTTATGAGGGCAGTGCTACGATGTACTAAAGAAGATATTGCCATGAGATTCCTGTTAGATATGCCCAGAATTTAGTTATGGCATCAAGTGGAGCAGGTAAGGGCAAATATTGTCGAAAATGACCTTATCCCCATCACCAAAATCTAGATGGGACAACAAATCAAATGTAGATGTCTTGGATAGCAGAAATAGTTGCTCTGAGTCTGAATTAGAAGAAGTAAATAAAGACTGAATAAATCGAGGTGAAAAAATAGAAAAAGTCTGACAAATGTAGTAATACAACTGGGTTAAGCATGTAGGGAATGGACTGGTGTCAAGAAAGAGGTGACATTACAAGAACTTTTCTAGATACACTTACAGCCATAACAGAGAAACTAATAAGTGCAGTTGAGGTTTTTGTTGCCTACAAGAATGGAAACAAGGTACTTGAAAAATAACCTGGTAACTGATACTCAGTTGGTGATTGAAATATCAACTCCCACAGTGATACTCTCTGACTCCAGATCATGCTGCAGAACATAGAAAGGTGTATGTTAACCTTTAGCACGCTGTGTTTATAATTCGGGTGGTGCAATACACCAGAATTGTGTCATGTCTTGATTTAGGAAGGTGAAATCCACCACCCAGTTCACTAAACCCGAAACCGAATTTAAAAATCGAGATCAGTAACTTTTTGACAGAATGTTTTGGCAATATTGAGAAGAGAATATCTAACTTCCTGTTTTTATTGTCACAATGGCAATAGACGATAGTGTTTGATTATGGAATAGAAATCCGAGCAATCTTTAAGCATCGGCTTTGTGGCGAAGCGACATGACAGTGAATTGAGTTTATTATACTTTTCTATCATCATATATTCAGTGAAATCTTTATTTATTCCGAATTCAATGTGGAAATCTTGACAAGTAAGTACTTCAATTTGTTTAATTAAAATAGAACATGAGGTTCCACAAGGTTCTCACTATGTAAAATATATAATATTCAACAGCTTTCGATCGATCAAAAATACGGTATGCCTAGCTCTAGATAGGTCTAAATCTGTCTTTATCACTTTCTCACACGTCTTGTATCACACACATACAAACAAAACTTACACAAATATATGCAGAATTTAATTCTTTATTTACCGTATATGTGCAAATATTATTTAAATATCTGTAACAACAAAAAAGTTATAGCGATTTCAAAACAGCCACCACCGATTGCGTAACATTTCTGAAAACCAATTCCGCGGCAGAAGAGTAATTGCGTAATTGTAAACACAGCATGCCTAAGGTTAAGAAAGGATTGGGTTACATTACTGAACAACTCTGTAAAGTATTACATGGATATACTGCCTTGATCATGCGAGAGTCAGAGTCAGCAATAGAGCAGACTCATTGGTGGGCAATGCTGTGGTTGATGGCACAATATTGAAAAGAGATCGGGCCGACCTAATAAGGGCGGTCATGTGGAGTGAATAAGACGGTGCTGAAGGTGATAATGTGCACATCGAAAGAATGACAGATATTGAGATAACCAGGAATTAGAGAAGAAAGTATGTCCTCTCTGGAAAGTTATGAAGATCAAATAATCAACATCTGACTGGGACTTTGAGTCTGCATACTCTTGGATTGCTGCTGGAAAGCTGAGCAGAGCACTTATGGGAATATCCTGTGTGTCATAATAATGATTTCTAATAAAGAATCAAGAAGATAGATCTGATTATGGTGTACAGAGCTGAGGCAAAATTTACGGGAAAGCCTCCCTGACATGGAGAAGCTGCAGATGTTTTCCTGATAAGATTAATTTACAAGCATGACCACAAATCTGACCATGGATTAGCAGACATTCCACAACTTATAACAGCCAATACATATAAATATACTTAATGGTAGTTAATTTGATAACATTTGTATAATGATGATTTACCATTTGCTTGTGAGTTTTCAGACTGCAGGAATCTAAATAAGCATCTCCACTACTTATTGGTGTATCCCCTGTTAGCATCATAAAAGTGCTAGTTTTTCCTGCTCCATTGATACCCAACAATCCAAAGCACTCTCCAGCTGGTATGCCTATACTAAGATGATCAACAGCTGTGAAATTGCCATAGTGTTTTGTCAGATTGTCCAAGACCAGCTTATTTGACCTGAAAAAAAAATCAATCAAACAACATTTAAATGTGCAGAACAATACAAAAACATTACAGAACTAAAGTATGAATAAGTAACACTGTATTGCATTAAAACTACTACAGCTAATGAAAATATTATATTAATAATTATAATTAAAATAAAAGGGATAAAATGATTGATGTTTAATTTTTTTCATCCAAACTCTTTTTATCATTAATTCAATTATCTTTTCATTAGCAGTAGTAAGTTAATGTAACACATTGTTACTTATTCATACTATACAGTGGCATCCCTTTATAGCACATGTTTATAACAAATTCCCTATTTAAATGCCAGTGTGGCAACTGGAATCTGGACTTAATAGCTCAGGGTGCACTGTCTTCTTTTCAGGCAATGTTGTAGGTGGCTACTAAGGAAAGTTAATGGTAGGCTGACAACTTGTCACCTGTGAAAGAGTTATTGCTACCGCACGTATTGCCGTAATTTCTTATATTTTTTTCTGTCAAATGGCTCCTTGGATGATGGAAAGATGCAAGTCGGTGAACTGTTGTTCTTTCGTGTTAGGGAAATGCGAGGATGTACCATCACTGCAGATGGGTCAACAGATCTGATAGAAGAAGGATGAACTAGTTGGTCTTGATGTATATGCTGCACTCATGGCAGAACTTGATGAATTCTGGAATAGTGCCACAGTGGAATGCTTCCTTGCAGGTATTTAACTGTCAAAAACTGCATGTTCCCCATTAGGGAGTTGCAGGGAGGGATTTAAGTTGTATCCATAAACCTCTTTAACACTGCCATGCCTTTGAGACAGCAAACAGTATGTGTTGAGTGTCACCTCAGTTACTCAATTCAGGTGGACCTCTGCTTTTGTCAGTAAGACTATGGACTGTTAGAGCTAACTGCTCACATCAATAGAGATTATTTCATCATCATCCCTATTTAAAAACACTTTAAAAAATCTCCAATTAATTTATTCTTTATTGTATATAATTGTATATACTGGTAGTGAATTTTGGGTACTACAGAAATTTGCCGGTCAAGACCAATTAGAATTTCACTGTATTTACTTTTGTATTGTGTGTTACTACAACCCACAGCACCTTCTTTGTTCATTCTAAAACTCCTGCAGATTGACAGGTTTTAGCCCAAAGAATGGAGCATGTTATTTCATGGTTTATAGATTAGCTGCTATATCTGCACCTTCGAACCCAACACATCTAACTTCAGCACAGCTTCTGGATCACTTTGACTCTCTATAGGAAGGGAAGCTAATCCCCACCCTCAAAATCTCCGTAGTAACCTTTTCAACATGCATGGTAGGTAACAGTTTGGCTGTTCTTTGTTCCCCTTTCAGGTCCTGGCAACACATGGGCAAGTAGATATATGAGATATGTCCCTTTCTCAGAAGTTATGGTACCCATTTCCAACTGCTAACTATTTTTTTTAGTCAAAACAATTTTGCAGTTCATCTAAACCTGAAACACCCAACTAGGCAGCAATGCACTAACCACTGAGCTACTGCAGCTCTCATAACACTTTTACCTATCATGCATGTTATAAGAGGCTACTAAGGAGAACTGAACTTAAAGGTGAATACCTCAACCTACAAAATGCTAAAATGACCTAACATGATATGCTACAGAATATTGCTCTCCTTGTCACACTGTAAGCCTCCCAGTTCTGTGCAAGCCATCCAGCTTCTTCCAGTGCCATATTCAAAAGGTCTTCAATACCCTGTTGCCATCATAGTCTTGGTCTGTTTCTTATTCACTTTCCTGGGATATTTTCCTCCATAATTAATATTTCTTATCTAAATATGCCATGCTGAAATTGTTTTCTTTGTACCAAAAGGAGCAGATATTGCAAACAAGCTGTAATGACCTTTCTCTAGACTACATGTAAACAAGCTTTAATGACAATACACCCCTTTCTCCAGACTACATGTAACAGGTTGTGATGACAACACACCCTTTTCTCTAGACTATATGTTGCTAAGAAGCAGTAGTTTCAGAACTAACACAGAAAAAGATAGCCAAATTAAATAAAACACATGAACACAGGAAAACAGAATTATCTATATATTTTCTTTTCTCTGCTTTTGTTGTTACGCGTCGCAGGATTGAATGGTGATCAGTTTTTGGGTTATGGCATGTGTGGTCGCTTGGTATACAGTAATATTTAGGTCTCAGAATGTTGGCAACTCCTTCAATCCACTTTCTTCTTGATCTTCCTCTGTATCTAGCTGTTTCCATTTTCCTGCTGCATGTTCTTGCCACTGGCCAATAAGGATTCATTGTCATTAAGTGGCTGAACCATTACAGTCTATGTTTTTCAATATATCTGACCACAAATGTTGTTCCAACAGTTCTTGTAATCTTCTCATTTCTCACATGATTTCTTCTTGTTGCTTTTCTTTGACATTTTATTTCACACATAGTAAATTTTATCTCTTGTTCTTTTGTTAGTGTCCATTCTGACATTAATAACAGAATGTTGGTATGAAGATTGAATTTATGATTTGTCTTTTGGTTTCCATCAGGATATATTTGTGTTTCGAAATTAGTGTAAATTCATAATTTACATAGTTGATTTTTAAAATTCTTGTCACAAGCTCTCTGTCCATTCTATTCCTGCATGCACTAGAATATAACTTTCCTGGTACGAATCGGACATCTATGAAGTCACAGAGCCAAACCAAATTAGACAATCACAAATGTTTTATTTTTTCTACTTGCTCACCACAATTTTATTGTTTTTTCATGCAATGTTCATCTTCGCTTGCGAAGGAGGAACACCATCATCATCATCCCCATTCTATTATTTCTATCTTTGAGAGTTTTCTAATTTTCTTTTTTTGCATAGTATCTAGAGCAGGTTTCTATGAACACTCATATCCCTTACCTGTTTGTTGTACCTGTCATAGTTTAATCCTTGAATTAACACTTTAAAAATATCACAAAATCATTAAAAGAATGATCAAAATTCTAAATACCTCAGAATTTCAGACCTATCAGAATTGTCAATCTTAAATCGTTCATGTGATACATCTTCATCTTCTTTTACCAATATATTTCTGCTGTGTTGTGAAGAGTAGGTTCCAACAATAGATGTGCCCAACTTGGCTGGTGAGATTCTGTATCTTAGCTAAAATATCAAAGAAAGTGTGTTGCACATACTGTGTGATTTTAGTAGGTTAATTGAAAGAAATATTAAATATAGCTTACTTTCTTTTTTTTAAACATTCGTTCTCAATGTTTCACCAGATCTCTCTTATTTCAGGACAACCTTTCTTATACAGCACAGAGAATGAACATGCACTGTGTCGCAGTTTTGTGTCAATGGATCAACACATCCAACTTTGGCATTGGTAACTAATAACTTCAGTGTTTTTACTACTTCCTCGGAATGGTAGATGTTTATAATCATATCACGAGTATAGTAAGCTAGCGATATGAGAGAACTCATACTATCAGTCTCGTCACAAGGCTGAAAGCTAACCATAGTCATGCATGACTGATCATTTTGCTGATGTCTTGAATCGTTATCAACATTGCCACAGATATTGCTTACTAAGAAGACATAACTTTCAAATCTGAGGGACTTAATATAAGTGATGAAACAAAGTGTGCATATCATTAACCCCTTCAACACCAAACATATCTATATGTAACGAAAATGAGCAATGATTTCTATACAGAATATTTATATATGTCATAGAAGTAACAGAAATATCAGTTCTCATCCTACACCTACATTATAAAATATTTCTTGTAGATGTTAATATAAATGTCCACAACTATTCTGTATACAAAGTTAACAATAAATGCTCTATAGATTTGGATTCAGAAATGAAAGACTGCTTGATATAGAGAATTCATCAAATTTTGTTTACTGTATATAGAGAAATCTAACTCCGAAGTACATCCTTGTGAAGTTTGGATTGTCAATAAACAAGCATGACTGATAATCATCCATCAACTGGCACTGGAAAAAGTCATTGCTTGTGTTAGATTTGTTGGTTTTATGGATGATATTTACATTGAATCAAGATCAGAATATGTACTGTCAGAGAGAAGATCAGAATATGTACTGTCAGAGAGAATATCAGAATATGTACTGTTGTTCCAACAGTTCTTGTAGTCAAGATCAGAATATGTACTGTCAGAGAGATGATAAGAATTTGTACTATCAGAGGGAAGATTAGAATATGTACTGTCAGAGGGAAGATCAGAATATGTACTGTCAGAGAGAAGAAAAGAATATGCACTGTCAGAGGGAAGAACAGAATATGCACTGTCAGAGGGAAGAACAGAATATGCACTGTCAGAGGGAAGAACAGAATATGCACTGTCAGAGGGAAAAACAGAATATGTACTGTCAGAGGGAAGAACAGAATATGTACTGTCAGAGGGAAGAACTGAAAATGTACTGTCAGAGGGAAGAACAGAATATGTACTGTCAGAGGTAAGAACAGAAAATGTACTGTCAGAGGGAAGAACAGAAAATGCACTGTCAGAGGGAAGAACAGAATATGCACTGTCAGAGGGAAGAACAGAATATGTACTGTCAGAGGGAAGAACAGAATATGTACTGTCAGAGGGAAGAACAGAATATGTACTGTCAGAGGGAAGAACAGAATATGTACTGTCAGAGGGAAGAACAGAATATGCACTGTCAGAGGGAAGAACAGAATATGCACTGTCAGAGGGAAGAACAGAATATGTACTGTCAGAGGGAAGAACAGAAAATGTAATGTCAGAGGGAAGATAATGATATGATATACAGGTAACTGTAGTAAGTCTACACTACACATATATGTGTTTTGTGAATTTAATGTGATATACAGTTAACTGGAGTAGTCAAGCAAAATGAATTAAACAGGTTACTAAAACACTTACCTTGTCTATTAATAAAAATATATTTAAAAAAGTATATATAAAAAAACATACAATAAAACTAAACAGGACAATTCTCCACGTATCGGCTCAAATTGAACCTTTTTCAAGAGACAAACAACAGAAAACAACAAAATAAAAAACAAAATAGATGACTAGATTTCATCAAGCCCCGTCTCCATAGCGCAGGGATGGCAACGCATCTAGTAAAAGAGAAAATGTGTGCGTTCATTATAAACAAACCGAAAGTGGGAAATTAGAGGCACTATAGATGAGTGCAAGAATAATAAAAGAAAAAGATAAGAAAAATACCCCTTTTGTCACTTTATCAGACAGGCAGGTTTTAAGAACATAGTCACAACAGGCAAGACTGAAGGGAACATAGACAGATGGGGACGTGAGAAAATATTCGTGTGACAACCTAGCAAGGCTTGGAAACAACGATCCTGATAACAATACTGTGAACAGAGAACCATGGTCACCTACGCCAACCAGAATGGCATATGATAATGATAGAGGAGTAATGATGAGGTTGTGTGGTGGTGGGGTGAGTGGGTTTGGGGAAGGAAGGATACAAGAAGAATCATCATTTGAAAACGCATGGAATGAATGTGAAACCAAATATAGACATAAACATATATATAAAACCAAACCTAAACATACATAGAAATGTATACACACACCAAGAGTTAAGAAATAAATATATAACAAAATCGACACAGATGTGTGAAGGATACCCACACAAAATGCACAAGCATGTAAATGTATCCACACATAGGAAAGGGCTCACACCAGAATAGGCATACATATTGACACAGAATGGAGATACGTGCATTAACATAAACAAGCGCTCACATAAATATATATATATATATATACATAAATATGAACATGCATCCACATAAACACTTTCTCACATAAATAAAAACAATAACATGAACATTCGTACACATAGAAACATATACATATATTAATGTAAATATAAATGTCCGTTCACATAAAGATAATGCTATAACAACTGCATATGTATACATACAAATGTGTGGTCCAAAGTAATTGTGTGGATACATAGAACCATGTAAAACAAAATGCATATACAAATAACTATACATGTGTGGGCACCCATCGAAGAGACAACTGCAATAACAACGAGGAAATCAAAATCTAAATATGTAAATGATTTAACAATAACAAAATGGCAGAGTACAAAATAATCGCATATTGACATACACAAACGAAAGAAGACATAAAGGAAATATATAGAAGTACGGCAAACACAAAAATAATTACTCACGAAAGTGTACAAAGACAAATAATTACAAGAATCAGTGCAATACTGGAGTAGAGGGTATAAAGAAAAGGTGGGTAACTCAAACAAAACGGTAATTAATGTTCATTCCGTGTGGTTGCAAGACTCCCATATGGCAAATGAGACGATATTCCAAGGACTGACGTTGCCGGTCACCGGTATAACAACATAACAAACCGGTTACAGAGACATCAGAGCTACCATGATGTGACGGGCTGTTAAAAAGATTAGCCACTGGGGAGTAACGATGATTTGTGATATCTCTCAAATGTTCGGCGAATCTATCTGCTAAACGTCTACCAGTCTCACCAATATACTTCATATCACAGTGCTTACACATGATAGAGTATATTAAATTAC
Source organism: Meghimatium bilineatum (assembly GCA_034231615.1). NCBI lineage: Eukaryota > Metazoa > Mollusca > Gastropoda > Stylommatophora > Philomycidae > Meghimatium > Meghimatium bilineatum. The sequence goes on along the minus strand of CM067320.1, from coordinate 48,345,934 downwards.
GGGACAAACAAGAAAAAGAATCCTAAATATCAAAGTGTGATTTAGGAAACTGTAACATGGGAGTGAGAATAACAAAAGGGCAAGTCAAACAATTTCGATGACAAGGGACAGTTCCTAGTTGACCTGCAGAAGTGCGCAGACGAGAATGAACTAAGAGATCCCGAAGGTTTCTGTCCCTCCGAAAAGCGACTAGTGGAAGAGAGGGAAATGCAGGACTGGAGATGGGATCTAACTGGAGGATAGAGAAATGTCGTAATAGGATACGTAGTGCCGGCATATTATGAGGATGAAAAGTGATAGCCAGTATTGCGCGATCAGAGGTATGTTTAATAGATGGTATGAGGGCCACTGAGCGGGAAATAGTAAGAACACGTTGTAAAGCTGATGACAGGATATCCTCAGGGTATAAGCGATGGCGAAAAAAATCCAGCATCTTAAGAGATTGAACCTGAAAATCTACATCGTCTTGGCAGAGACGACGAAGACGAAGCAGCTGAGAGAAAGGGAGGGCATGACGACAAGACCTTGGGTGAGATGATGTATAAAGAAGAAAACTATGAGAGGCCGTAGGCTTATAATGTACAGAAGTGGTAAGGGATGTGGATCCTATGGAAACACAAATGTCAAGGAAGTTCACAGAGGTGGAGGAAATAAGAGAAGTAAATTTAATAGCTGGATGGAAACCACTCACAAAGTCAATGAAAAGGTTGAGGTTATCAAGAGAAATATCAGTAACCCCAAACCCATCGTCTATGTAGCGATGGAATATGGAAGGGACAGGGCCCTGAAATGTGCCTATTTATGGGTCACCTTGAACATCTTATCTTTTGCCTATTTATGGGTCACCTTGAACATCTTATCTTTACCACATTTCAGGGCCCTGTTAGTTCATTCTTGTCTGCGCACTTCTGCAGGTCAACTAGGAACTGTCCCTTGTCATCGAAATTGTTTGACTTGCCCTTTTGTTATTCTCACTCCCATGTTACAGTTTCCTAAATCACACTTTGATATTCAGGATTCTTTTTCTTGTTTGTCCCGTAATTTAATATACTCTATCATATGTAAGCGTTGTGATATGAAGTATAATTGGTGAGACTGGTAGACGTTTAGCAGATAGATTCGCCGAACATTTGAGAGATATCACAAATCATCGTGACTCCCCAGTGGCTAATCATTTTAACAGCCCGTCACATCATGGTAGATCTGATGTCTCTGTAACCGGCTTGTTACGTTGTTATACCGGTGACCGGCAACGTCAGTCCTTGGAATATCGTCTCATTTGTCATATGGGAGTCTTGCAACCACACGGAATGAACATTAATCACTGTTTTGTTTGAGTTACCCACCTTTTCTTTATACCCTCTACTCCCGTATTGCACTGATTCTTGTAATTATTTGTCTTTGTACACTTTCGTGAGTAATTATTTTTGTGTTTGCCATACTTCTATATATTTCCTTTATGTCTTCTTTCGTTTGTGTATGTCAATATGCGATTATTTTGTACTCTGCCATTTTGTTATTGTTAAATCATTTACATATTTAGATTTTGATTTCCTCGTTGTTATTGCAGTTGTCTCTTCGATGGGTGCCCACACATGTATAGTTATTTGTATATGCATTTTGTTTTACATGGTTCTATGTATCCACACAATTACTTTGGGCCACACATTTGTATGTATACATATGCAGTTGTTATAGCATTATCTTTATGTGAACGAACGTTTATATTTACATTAATATATGTATATGTTTCTATGTGTACGAATGTTCATGTTATTGTTTTTATTTATGTGAGAAAGTGTTTATGTGGATGCATGTTCATATTTATGTATATATATATATATATTTATGTGAGCGCTTGTTTATGTTAATGCACGTATCTCCATTCTGTGTCAATATGTATGCCTATTCTGGTGTGAGCCCTTTCCTATGTGTGGATACATTTACATGCTTGTGCATTTTGTGTGGGTATCCTTCACACATCTGTGTCGATTTTGTTATATATTTATTTCTTAACTCTTGGTGTGTGTATACATTTCTATGTATGTTTAGGTTTGGTTTTATATATATGTTTATGTCTATATTTGGTTTCACATTCATTCCATGCGTTTTCAAATGATGATTCTTCTTGTATCCTTCCTTCCCCAAACCCACTCACCCCACCACCACACAACCTCATCATTACTCATCTATCATTATCATATGCCATTCTGGTTGGCGTAGGTGACCATGGTTCTCTGTTCACAGTATTGTTATCAGGATCGTTGTTTCCAAGCCTTGCTAGGTTGTCACACGAATATTTTCTCACGTCCCCATCTGTCTCTGTTCCCTTCAGTCTTGCCTGTTGTGACTATGTTCTTAAAACCTGCCTGTCTGATAAAGTGACAAAAGGGGTATTTTTCTTATCTTTTTCTTTTATTATTCTTGCACTCATCTATAGTGCCTCTAATTTCCCACTTTCGGTTTGTTTATAATGAACGCACACATTTTCTCTTTTACTAGATGCGTTGCCATCCCTGCGCTATGGAGACGGGGCTTGATGAAATCTAGTCATCTAATTTGTTTTTTATTTTGTTGTTTTCTGTTGTTTCTCTTGAAAAAGGTTCAATTTGAGCCGATACGTGGAGAATTGTCCTGTTTAGTTTTATTGTATGTTTTTTTATATATACTTTTTAAAATATATTTTTATTAATAGGCAAGGTAAGTGTTTTAGTAACCTGTTTAATTCATTTTGCTTGACTATTTGTTCATTAGGTTACTGCGGCACCATCCACTTTGTCGGACACCCTCTGACCATTTGGTTATTTATAACTGGAGTAGGTTTTCACTAAACATGTGTTTATGTATTTTGTGCATGCAATGTGATATACCGGTAACTGGAGTAGATCTACACTACATATTTGTGTGTGTGTATGCAATATGATGCACAGGTAACTGGAGAAAGTCAATAATATATATATGTGTGCACGCGCATGTATGTGATATACAGGTAACTGGAGTAGGTCTATATTACATGTACATGATATACAGGTAACTGGAGAATGTATACACCATATACATGAGTGTGCCATGCGTGTATACAATGAGATATACAAGTACTGGAGTAGGTCTATGTTACATATATGTGTGATGTGTATGTGTGTGTTTGTGAATGTATGTCAAAGGTAAGTGGCTCTCATATCAGAACTGTAGATATGACTTTGGTAAAGGGTTTCCCCACCAAACAAAGGTAATTAATTTTTGTGAGATGTTTGATGATTGTCATGTGTGAAAACTGCAAGATTTTAGAGAGATTGCTCTTACTTTTATGTTTCTTACTACTAAAAATGATGTTCTATTATCATAACGATGGTGTTTTGACTCCACAAACTCACCTGCTATATAAACTTACTGTGTAGAAATGTGGACATATAAATAACATTCTGGTTCAAACACAATACAAGAAATATATCTTATCAGGTAAGGTTGTAAGGGAGGTGATGATGAGGGTTCCTTAGCACATGCCAAAACATGAAAATATATTGATACAGATAATCTTTGATGCAAAAGGGGCCTATAGGTCATGAATACATTGTTAATGTTGTGCTGTTCTGCACTTTAGCAACATAGCTTAAATATAGCTGTAGTCCAGGAGAATGAAGCTGTAGGATGCAAAAGGGTTAAAGAATACAGGTTCTGTGATCTGATTATTGACAGAAGAACAATGAAAGCAAATCTCATGTCTCATATTAAATAACATAAGAATGTCTTATAACTTTACCTTCTGAAGCAATCCATATTCATAGGCAGCTATGAGGATCCACATGAAAATTCCTTGTAACACAAGAAAGACTAACATTCTGCCAATGCCACTTTGTTGCCACCCAAAGTAGTTTGTGTTGTAGTAAGCACATATATCTCCGCAAGTCTCTTGTTGTACACAATAAAACAACATTTATAGAATCTGATGATTTCAGTTATATTAGCTAGCAGAACAATGATATTTATCAAGAATTTATGTTCAGGAATCAGGCCTTAAACAGGTTAAATAGTCAAAATATACAGTGGGTTATGTTCAGGAATCAGGCCTTAAATAGGTTAAATAGTCAAAATATACAGTGGGTTATGTTCAGGAATCAGGCCTTAAATAGGTTAAATAGTCAAAATATACAGTAGGTTATGTTCAGGAATCAGGCCTTAAACAGGTTAAATAGTCAAAATATACAGTTGGTTATGTTCAGGTATCAGGCCTTAAACTGGTTAAATAGTCAAAATATATAGTTGGTTATGTTCAGGAATCAGGCCTTAAATAGGTTAAATAGTCAAAATATATAGTTGGTTATGTTCAGGAATCAGGCCTTAAACAGGTTAAATAGTCAAAATATACAGTAGGCTATGTTCAGGAATCAGGCCTTAAACAGGTTAAATACCGGTAGTCAAAATATACAGTAGGTTATGTTCAGAAATCAGGCCTTAAATAGGTTAAATAGTCAAAATATAAAGTAGGTTATGTTCAGGAATCAGGCCTTAAACTGGTTAAATAGTCAAAATTATATAGTTGGTTATGTTCAGGAATCAGGCCTTAAACAGGTTAAATAGTCAAAATATATAGTTGGTTATGTTCAGGAATCAGGCCTTAAATAGGTTAAATAGTCAAAGTATACAGTAGGCTATGTTCAGGAATCAGGCCTTAAACAGGTTAAATAGTCAAAATATACAGTTGGTTATGTTCAGGAATCAGGCCTTAAACAGGTTAAATAGTCAAAATATACAGTAGGTTATGTTCAGGAATCAGGCCTTAAACTGGTTAAATAGTCAAAATATATAGTTGGTTATGTTCAGGAATCAGGCCTTAAATAGGTTAAATAGTCAAAGTATACAGTAGGCTATGTTCAGGAATCAGGCCTTAAACAGGTTAAATACCGGTAGTCAAAATATACAGTAGGTTATGTTCAGGAATCAGGCCTTAAATAGGTTAAATAGTCAAAATATACAGTAGGTTATGTTCAGGAATCAGGCATTGAGAGTTGGCTGTCCCGTCTCATAGGTCAAGTGACTCAGAAGCCATGCTGAAGTCAGTGTGTCAGACCAAAAGGCGCAGATATCACAGTTAAGCTATAAACTATGGCACAACACATTCTAATCTTTGGATTACATCCTGCTAATCTGCAGTTGAATGCAGAAGTTATGAGAATGCTGACAAAATTGTTTCACACTGCTGTTTTTTTCTTTAGACAAGCATTTTTCCTTGCGCTGAAGTGTGAACTTCTGACCAATGAAGGTCATTTTCAGCTATTAGACAGGAAGAACATGTGATTGATATCCATGTACAAAATGAGACAAGATCAGAAACAAGATTATATGTAATAAATGACTTCAATGCTCAACACCATGTAGACCAGAATGAAACTATTTTAGCATTGTTGCTCAGCTATGTTTGAAGAATAAGAGTAAATAACTACACAACCATATGCCCATATGAAAATATTACCTTCATCTGCATTATCTATTCTTAATTAAATATTTGTTTTCTCATTGTCTCAATTTCTAAGTTCTACTTCAAAACTGAGAGTGGGATTAATTAAGTCCATAGAACTGGCTTATCCAAAAGTTTTGGGGTCAAGACTTGGGATAATAACTCTTCTATCAAACCATCCATAAAAAAGGGTACCGAATTCACACATGAAATCCTTCGAAATTGGAATCATTATCTGAAGCATGAAATAATTCACTAATTTCATCCTATCATTGAAACATCAGAGTGAATATAGTCAGTCTCTGGTACATTGTTGTTGTCAGCATTGTCCTCAAAGATCCATTGCATTACTAATGGAGCACTTTTTGAAAGATCAGACAATCATTTCAGACTAAATCATCAATCATCAATATACCCATAACCCTTCAGGGACGTAGGGGTACCACATTGGATGTTTCAGCACACAGAGTCCTCCAGCGAATTCTATCCTCAGCGATGCGGATGGTGTTGAAATATCTTGCCCTGTCCATTCCTTGATGTTGTCTGTCCATTTCTTTATTTGGCCTCCTCTGCTTCTTCCACCCTCGACAGTTCCCTGCAGTATTTTTTTTTACAAGGAATCGTGCCTGCATACATGTCAGAACCATGCTAGTTTTCAGACTAAATATTCAACCACGATTCTTTGGCCCACACTGCAACTGTGTTGATGTCAACATTTTTTACGCTGCCACCCTTCATCACAGCTAAATCAGATGACACCATCCAGTCATTCCATTTTGTTTGGAGTGGGTCCTTAAATGGTTTAAAAGAGACATCTAGCAACTGCAAGAGGGAGTCAAGGTCTCCAAATTAGACAAAGACAACCTTATTTCATGGCATCTTTTTCCCACTTTCTCTAAATCCTGATAGATCACAGGTGTTTTTTTTAGCAAAATTCATTTAGTAGTAGATGAGGTCAGTTTCAAAACCCTCTCTCACGTTTATTACCATAGACTCCCTAAATGGAAAACATACGGGAACGAAGTTCAAATTATTCTGTATCCATAAAAACAAATGACATCTGACGATGTCCATTTGTCTCATTTTATCGTTTCCCACTTATCTTTACTGTCTACTGAAGCCTACTGTAATTTCATCTGAACCCTGCGACAAGATAATTAGTAATTACTATTCAATACCTTGTAGGTGAATTGCACAATTCCACATTAGAATGCTTGGACTTTCACATGTGTTCGATTTTATACAAATTTAACTTCTGTCTACAAAAATTGTTTACACAAATTGATAATGGCAGATAGAATAGTGAATCATTATCAATTTTCTTTTCTAACTTTTCCGGCAATGTCTGTGCGAGCTTAGTGTTGATATGTAGACACAAATGATGCAGTAATACAACCATAGTGGCCAACATTCTTGAATGAATGGATAGTTTGGAACAATGCTAGTACCAATCACTGGTTTAATGATTGCTGGGGCGTGACCTTCAACAGTATTTCTATTGCAAATGGCCATGGCTGGGAACACCTCCTGGGAATGTATGCTATGTTATCTTTGATGTATTATTCCCAGCTATTCTATTCTTTCATTCATTCAGTGAATGTGATTAGGGTAAATGAAAGAAATGATCTTGCATCTTACGCTTGCTAAAGTTTGTGTTAATTTTCTTTTAGCATGATTTTGCTTGTCCTTTGATTCTTGTAATAATGGGATTTCACACCTCTGCCTATAAATGGATTTTAGACTTTTGGTGATATTTCAGATATTCAAATCATGTCCTCGACTTATAAACGAATCGGTTTATAAATGGAAATACACATATACTTATTTATAAATTTATGAGTACAAAACTCATGGTCTCAAGGCATTTTCTAAAAAATCATTTGATTTTATTGCAGTGAGCTTTTGCATGCCATATAAGGATATCCATGATTTTAAACTGTGATTGAAAAGAAAACATGTATTTTAAATAACTAATTGTTATCTTGGCTAATTTTTCCCATCTTTCTTTGATCACCATAAAAATCATTTCCAAATATTAAATTGTATGATATTTATTTATTTTATTTGTTTATTTGAGAACCCCAGAGAATTGCAAGCAACTAGCTCTTACTTCCTATTGATGCAGTGGGGTAGTTTTTCTGAGCTTTCTTTCATACCCAGGAGACTTCAGCTTTCGACTTAGAACCTAGAGACTTACAGATGCAACAGCACGTGTAATTGTATGGTATAATAAGTTAAAAATTTTGTCGCATTGACTCCAAGGTTCATAAATTTGTTGGTTGGTTGTGTGACATATTCTTTCCAGAACGATTTCATTTTGCAATTGACGTCCTGAATCCGACTCTATCCTATGCCAATCTGCTTGCCTCCTCCAAAGATATCTTCATACAGCCTTTGATGTCATCTGCCCATCTCCTTCTAGTTCTACCTCTTTTTCTACTTCCAGGAATTCTGCCTCTAGTATTCATATTTCCATGACATTGTGTCTTTTTATACGATTTTCATAAATTTGTAGATGAAAAATATCATTAGCTTTACTTTCCAAGATTAATTACAACATTATGAAAGTTTACCATGGACATATACAGGAATGAATCATTAATTATTTTAAATTACTTATACTTACCAATGCAACAAGGGTTGTTTCTATACAAAAGGCACACATAACTATTTTCAATGACTTCTTTGCAGCCATCAAGGTAGACATAGTTCTGATAAAAATCAAATACACCTTGAGAGAGACAATAATTTGGGAACAAAATCAAGAAGATCCACTCCAGTATGTTAGCAATATTTTGTAGTCCAATTTGAGGAATTGATAATATTACCACAACAAGCAATGTGACCACACCTTTGCAATGAAAGAAAACAAAAGCTTTGTGATAAATTCATTCGTACAAAAGTGTTGTTATACTGGTAATATATAAACAAACACACATATGCATACAAAAGAACATTCAGTAGGGTCTCATCACATCTTTTTAAAATATATGTATAAAACATCATGAAAAATGTATGAGGTACCTCACAGTATGAACAATTTAAACCTTTTAATATTGGAAATAATAAGATTCCATAAATTAGTCATGCATATGATCGTGTCCTTATATCAAGAAGCTCCACAGGTCTAGAACACATAATTATGTCAGTAAAACACAAAAGCAAGGCAATTCCCTGAATGCAAAGCAGACTAAAATAATGCATATAAACAGAATGGACTGAGCTATCAACAATAACTATCAACAACAAACAATCAGAAAATGTCAACAACTTTGAATATCTTAGGTCAACCATTATCATCACAGGAGATTGTTCAGCAGAGACTAGAAAGTAATTTACAATGTCCCTATAAAAAGCATCACAGGTGAACAATTTATGGCAAGGGCCAAACAGAAACACAAAGTTACAATTGTTAAGAAGCTAAAATTTCCCAGTGGCAACATATGGTTGTGAGACTTTGGCAATGACACAATGGAACATAAGATAGCATTAGAAATGGAGTGCTATAGAAAGGTCCTAAGAGAGATAATCCAATGCAGATATTCATAAAGATCTTTGCATGCAGGAAGATTGGCTCCTCAAAACCATCAAAGTTTTAGGAATATAAAAACATACAATGGGCTAGAAAGATTAATCATAGAGGGAACAATTCCAGGAAAGAGAAAAAGAGGCAGCTCAAGATGCTTATGGACAAGGATATCAAAGGCTTTTTGAAGTTGACATTGGAAGAAACAGGACAACTTGCACAGAATTGAGAGGCTTACAGAATGACAATGAGGACAACATTCTGTAAAGGACATGTCACATAAAGATATATATATATATCCTCATCACCAAGTGCTGTCTCCGCAATGAAGGTTGGCTGCAACAGACCTTCAGCATCCCGTCTTGTGTTGGTGGTGTACTCTGCTAGACTGTAACACTGTAACCTGTCCATCTCGTGATGTTACTCTCCCACTTGTATCCTTGTCTACCTCTTGCTCTCTTTCTCTCTACTTCTTCTTCTTCTGCGTTCAGCATCTGTGGTCATGCTATATTGTCAGGCCTGTCCTCATGACAAAGTCCACTGTCTTCTCCAGGTCAGAGCTTTTGCCTCATAGCTTTTGCCTCAAGTCTGTATCCTCTAGCCAGGTCTGCTGTCTCTGCTCTTTCTTTGTATGTTGGTCTCTCTCTCTCTCTCTCTCTATATATATATATATATATATATATATATATATATATATATATATATATATAAACAATGACAACTAAATTATCAGTATTGAATTCTTCATCAACATTATAAGCATAATAAGCAAAACAGTTACTAAAAACAGCTCTAAGCTTTTGCTGGGAATGGAAAGCTATTTCCCTGTATTAAGAAGAAAAGAAGCGATTTAATATTTTATGACTGTTTAAAAATGTGTTTTCACTTTGATCTAGGTCATTTACTATATGTAAAAAGAAGGTTTAAATGATGGAAGGAATTAACATCATTGGATTTTGGGTTTCCCATATGTACTCTGTCCCTCTCACTGAAGTGAAAAGCCACCTGCCAATAGCAACTCATAGCACTCAATTCTGTAGAAGTGTAAAGCCACCTGCTGATAGCAACTCATAGCACTCAATTCTGTAGAAGTGTAAAGCCACCTGCTGATAGCAACTCATTGCACACAATTCTGTAGTTTAAAATGGTAATCCCAGTGGATCATATTATGATAAATATTATCTTCCCCTTTACTCTAAATATTTTTTAAAAATACATAACTGAAATGTTTAGTAAATTTAAAATGTAAAAGTAAATAAAAAATCACTGCTTACCTGTTAAAATGTTAAACATAGTAATCCAAACATAGGCAGTTGAGGGTACAGTGAAACCAAAAGACATGAAGTACATAAACGGCAGCATTGACCAGCCATAGAGTGTGAAAAACAATAGTAGCTGTAGTGAATGTAGGCCGCTTGTAAAATTTGTTATTGAAAATATAAAGAAAGTGACAATAAGGCAAAGACATGGAATGATGAAATTGATGAGATCCCAACATAGAGTGGATAACCAGAAGTTTACAGGGTGGACCCCACTAACAAACTGAATGTGTTTGGCCTTAACTGATCGTTCTTTTACTAAGAAAAGGACAAAGCTGCTGGCCAGGAACGCCATGCCAAAAGATATGTTAAAGCCTAGAATGAAACCGGTAAAGTCCCTGCCATCACGTTCATCTTTTATCTGCAAAAACAACAAAAGTGTAAAAATATTATCACAATGGAAATGTGAAGTTGACTGTAATAATAAAACTTATTAAATTTATTAGATTGAACTTATTGTCATAAATTTATTAGATGACACCAGGAACATTTTAGGACACTGATATACACAGTAATTATTATCTATTGAAGGAATTACAAAATCTGTCACTACAAGCATATAATTGGTTATGAACAGGTGTTGCACTTATGGATAACCCATACATTCAGCAAAGGTGAATGAAAGGATACGCATTCTGACAGTGTCCATCAGATACACTCCTCATTATTATGTACTAATCTCAGTCCTACAATTGTCATACTTAAAATCTTCAATTGCCTAGATGTGTCACCTCTCACAGTGTACAAATCCAACAGAATCTTGCTAATCAACTTCAACATGCCCTCCTTATCTATCTTCAACTCACAGACTCTAGATGCTTAGTCCAGCCGAAGACGGATGCGTCAGGCCATTGGCGCAAATAAAACGGCGATACAACGCATTTCCATCCTCTGGACTACATCCTGCTGGAAATCTAGTAGAACCATTGTACTGCTAAAAGAGAGATCCAGCGGGAGTTTGAGAATGAATGCTGAAGAAGTAGAAGAAGAAGATGCTTAGTGAGAGAACAGTTTCAGTTCAAAACATGGAGTAGGTTGTGTATTGTCTCTTGCTATGGATGATTGACCAGTGGCTTAACAAGTCACCATAATGAAACATCCTTTGTTAAAGAAACAGTAGCATTGCTTTTTATGTAATGTTGCGCCGTTCTAATAAATAGAGAAAGCTCAACTTTGGGTATAAGTAATACATAACTACGCAAATTTGCAACGAGGCTCTCAACATGGAGAGAAATTATTACTGAAGTATGTGCCATCTTTGACCTAAAAGGACTAATAATTATAGTGAGAGACTGCTCTTTTTTCACCTCTAACACTACATGTCCAGTTAGTAGATCCTCTAACACCATGTCCAGCTATTAGATCCACTAACACCATGTCCAGCTTTTAGATCCACTAACACCATGTCCAGCTAGTAGATCCACTAACACCATGTCCAGCTAGGAGATCCTCTAATACCATGTCCAGCTATTAGATCCACTAACACCATGTCCAGCTAGTAGATCCTCTAACACCATATCCATTTACTAGATCCTCTAACACTATGTCCATTTAGTAGATCCTCTAACACCATGTCCATTTAGTAGATCCACTAACACCATGTCCATTTAGTAGATCCACTAACACCATGTCCATTTAGTAGATCCACTAACACCATGTCCATTTAGTAGATCCACTAACACCATGTCCATTTAGTAGATCCACTAACACCATGTCCATTTAGTAGATCCTCTAACACCATGTCCATTTAGTAGATCCTCTAACACCATGTCCATTTAGTAGATCCTCTAACACCATGTCCATTTAGTAGATCCTCTAACACCATGTCCATTTAGTAGATCCTCTAACACCATGTCCATTTAGTAGATCCTCTAACACCATGTCCAGCTAGTAGATCCTCTAACACCATGTCCATTTAGTAGATCCTCTAACACCATGTCCATTTAGTAGATCCTCTAACACCATGTCCATTTAGTAGATCCTCTAACACCATGTCCAGCTAGTAGATCCTCTAACACCATGTCCATTTAGTAGATCCTCTAACACCATGTCCAGCTAGTAGATCCTCTAACACCATGTCCATTTAGTAGATCCTCTAACACCATGTCCAGTTAGTAGATCCTCTAACACCATGTCCATTTAGTAGATCCTCTAACACCATGTCCATTTAGTAGATCCTCTAACACCATGTCCATTTAGTAGATCCTCTAACACCATGTCCATTTAGTAGATCCTCTAACACTCTAACACCATGTCCATTTAGTAGATCCTCTAACACCATGTCCATTTAGTAGATCCTCTAACACCATGTCCATTTAGTAGATCCTCTAACACCATGTCCATTTAGTAGATCCTCTAACACCATGTCCATTTAGTAGATCCTCTAACACCATGTCCAGCTAGTAGATCCTCTAACACCATGCCCATTTAGTAGATCCTCTAACACCATGTCCAGCTAGTAGATCCTCTAACACCATGTCCATTTAGTAGATCCTCTAACACCATGTCCATTTAGTAGATCCTCTAACACCATGTCCATTTAGTAGATCCTCTAACACCATGTCCATTTAGTAGATCCTCTAACACCATGTCCATTTAGTAGATCCTCTAACACCATATCCATTTACTAGATCCACTAACACCATGTCCATTTAGTAGATCCTCTAACACCATGTCCATTTAGTAGATCCTCTAACACCATGTCCATTTAGTAGATCCTCTAACACCATGTCCATTTAGTAGATCCTCTAACACCATGTCCAGCTAGTAGATCCTCTAACACCATGTCCATTTAGTAGATCCTCTAACACCATGTCCAGCTAGTAGATCCTCTAACACCATGTCCATTTAGTAGATCCTCTAACACCATGTCCATTTAGTAGATCCTCTAACACCATGTCCATTTAGTAGATCCTCTAACACCATGTCCATTTAGTAGATCCTCTAACACCATGTCCATTTAGTAGATCCTCTAACACCATGTCCATTTAGTAGATCCTCTAACACCATGTCCATTTAGTAGATCCTCTAACACCATGTCCATTTAGTAGATCCTCTAACACCATGTCCAGCTAGTAGATCCTCTAACACCATGTCCATTTAGTAGATCCTCTAACACCATGTCCAGCTAGTAGATCCTCTAACACCATGTCCATTTAGTAGATCCTCTAACACCATGTCCATTTAGTAGATCCTCTAACACCATGTCCATTTAGTAGATCCTCTAACACCATGTCCATTTAGTAGATCCACTAACACCATGTCCATTTAGTAGATCCTCTAACACCATGTCCATTTACTAGATCCACTAACACCATGTCCATTTAGTAGATCCTCTAACACCATGTCCATTTAGTAGATCCTCTAACACCATGTCCATTTAGTAGATCCTCTAACACCATGTCCATTTAGTAGATCCTCTAACACCATGTCCATTTAGTAGATCCTCTAACACCATGTCCATTTAGTAGATCCTCTAACACCATGTCCAGCTAGTAGATCCTCTAACACCATGTCCATTTAGTAGATCCTCTAACACCATGTCCAGCTAGTAGATCCTCTAACACCATGTCCATTTAGTAGATCCTCTAACACCATGTCCATTTAGTAGATCCTCTAACACCATGTCCATTTAGTAGATCCTCTAACACCATGTCCAGCTAGTAGATCCTCTAACACCATGTCCATTTAGTAGATCCTCTAACACCATGTCCAGCTAGTAGATCCTCTAACACCATGTCCATTTAGTAGATCCTCTAACACCATGTCCAGCTAGTAGATCCTCTAACACCATGTCCATTTAGTAGATCCTCTAACACCATGTCCATTTAGTAGATCCTCTAACACCATGTCCATTTAGTAGATCCTCTAACACCATGTCCATTTAGTAGATCCTCTAACACCATGTCCATTTAGTAGATCCTCTAACACCATGTCCATTTAGTAGATCCTCTAACACCATGTCCAGCTAGTAGATCCTCTAACACCATGTCCATTTAGTAGATCCTCTAACACCATGTCCAGCTAGTAGATCCTCTAACACCATGTCCATTTAGTAGATCCTCTAACACCATGTCCAGCTAGTAGATCCTCTAACACCATGTCCATTTAGTAGATCCTCTAACACCATGTCCATTTAGTAGATCCTCTAACACCATGTCCATTTAGTAGATCCTCTAACACCATGTCCATTTAGTAGATCCTCTAACACCATGTCCATTTAGTAGATCCTCTAACACCATGTCCAGCTAGTAGATCCTCTAACACCATGTCCATTTAGTAGATCCTCTAACACCATGTCCAGCTAGTAGATCCTCTAACACCATGTCCATTTAGTAGATCCTCTAACACCATGTCCATTTAGTAGATCCTCTAACACCATGTCCATTTAGTAGATCCTCTAACACCATGTCCATTTAGTAGATCCTCTAACACCATGTCCATTTAGTAGATCCTCTAACACCATGTCCATTTAGTAGATCCTCTAACACCATGTCCATTTAGTAGATCCTCTAACACCATGTCCAGCTAGTAGATCCTCTAACACCATGTCCATTTAGTAGATCCTCTAACACCATGTCCAGCTAGTAGATCCTCTAACACCATGTCCATTTAGTAGATCCTCTAACACCATGTCCAGCTAGTAGATCCTCTAACACCATGTCCATTTAGTAGATCCTCTAACACCATGTCCATTTAGTAGATCCTCTAACACCATGTCCATTTAGTAGATCCTCTAACACCATGTCCATTTAGTAGATCCTCTAACACCATGTCCAGCTAGTAGATCTTCTAACACCATGTCCAGCTCCTAAATCCTCTAACATCATGTCCATTTAGTAGATCCAACAGTAACAAAACATATGCAAGTACTACATGGTGCTAGAACCATGTACAGCTAGTAGATCCTCAATAACAATACCTTGATAACTGCAATGTTCACATTGCTTTCAATAACTGAAATGAGTTTTCTCAAGCATTTTTTAAAAAAGCTGAATATTCAAATATAATGTTGTTAACCAAATCCATACAAATTCAAGTGAATGTAATAAAGAAATCAATTAGAAAATACATTTTTCAAAACCAAAATTGTTATTGTTTTTTTGGGCATCAAAATGACTACTGTGGTGTGATCCCCTAGTGTGTTTTTATTTAAAGATGCAATCAGTAATGGCTCATTAAACCCGAAGCTAACTTTGATATAATTCATAGTAAATGAAAAATTGGTAGTGTATTCTATTCAGGATGTAATTATCATCTCAGCGTTTTTTGTCTGCAGTGAGTTTCTAGGCAATATTTACATAGTTGGTTAGTTAGTTAGTCGTCGGATCATCATCACTGCAAACTGGACACATCCATAGTTGCTCCGATCTCTCCTTGAGTGTATCCGCCATCACACTTCTGCTGACAGTACCGGTCCTATGCTGGTTGACCATCATTCTTCTGCGCCCTCCAAAATGTTCACCTCTAGCAACACCGCATTTCAATACCTGATCTTTAATCCTAGCCATTGAAAAGGAATCATCATCCACATTAGTCTCACTCTCGCGTGTTATATCTCTTAAGGAGTTCAACACGTCAGCGCGATCCATTGCCCTATCGCCCTTTGCCACAATCGCACACGATGCCAGTTGATCCGCTCTTTCATTGCCTCGAACGCCCACATGTACCGGCACGAAAATAAATGTAACCGCTTTCAAGCTCGCATTTCTCAAGGCCTCAATCCACTGTTCGCGAACGAGACCCACTTGTACCTTCTTAATCATACTCAACGAGTCACTCAAGATGCAGACCTGCGTTACTTTCTGTGTGTGTAGCCACTCAAATGCCTTGGTCACCGCCATAGTCTCCATGGTCATACTACTCGTAGTGACCGCAAAGGCACCATTTTCCTCCTTGATCGTTTTACCTGCGCACTGAGCTGTAAAGGCCCAAGCACTGCGAACATGCCTAATTACAGATCC
This sequence comes from Meghimatium bilineatum, assembly GCA_034231615.1. Lineage (NCBI taxonomy): Eukaryota > Metazoa > Mollusca > Gastropoda > Stylommatophora > Philomycidae > Meghimatium > Meghimatium bilineatum. The sequence continues at coordinate 48,329,671 of CM067320.1, read as the reverse complement.
ATCAGTGTATATAATCACATCCCCCTCTTTGGTATTCTCACTGATTAAAGCCTGCACTTCTTTCTCCACAGCTGTGGGACACCATTCTCTGCATTCCCTGCTAAGTGATATTACTACTCTCAAACAAGTTTCGAAATCTGTGGGTAGACCTATCCATTCCGCACCTGCTGCCACATCCTGTAATCTGCACACGCTTTGTATTACATCCTCAGCACGTCCCATCCACGACCTTCCTCTCTTGAGTCTGCTGCCTTTAACTTTCTGTATTTCGGAATGCAACGGGTGTTCCTTATCTGCATGTATTTGAAGGTACGCCCGTGCACGGCAATACTGTAATCTATGCTCAGCTGTTGGGCAGTCAAGTAGGTATCGCATAGCTCTTGTCGATGTGTCTCTTGTGTATCCCAGAATGATACGCATTGCTGCATTCTGGACTCTATCCAGTCTTTCGATCTGAGTCTGGCTAAGAGTCAGAATTGCCAGTGCATATTCCACCACAGCCACAACCAATCCCTGGTACAAAAGAAATAACAATCTTTTCTCACACTGCGCAGCAGCCATAACCTTCATTGCTGCTAAGCCTTTGCCTGCCCTTATGATAATGTGGTCAACATGTTCCCTGAAACTCAGGCTTCTGTCAAAAAACACACCCAGATATCTCATTGTGCTAGTTCTTTCTAAACTTTTTCCAGACAACGAAACTTGTGGCATGGGTGTCTTTACCATGTGATTGTTCAAGGAAAACCACGTCACGAATGCCTTAGACGGATTAACCAATATTCAATATTTACATTCCGCAGATAATCATTGAAAGTATTCTTCTTCTTCTTCTGTGTTCATTCTCAAACTCCCACTGGATATAGCAGGATCATGGTCCTTCTAGATTTCCAGCAGGCTGTAGTCCAGAAAATGGAAATGTGTTGTGTCGACGTTTTATTTGCGCCAATGGCCCGACACATCTGTCTTCAGCGGGATTGAAAGTATTCAATGTTTAAAGTTTTCATTCACTGTCCAAATACATTTTGGGAATAGTTTTTTTTACTAATATCATATCGACATTTCATAAAAACTCCTTATATGTAATGTTTATAATATAAATACGTAGAGAAATGTAAAAAAAAAAAAAAAAAGACCACTGATAATGTAAAAGAAAAGGAAACTTTGTGTTTGTTTGTTCACTCTCCCTACCGGATCTCTCTTATAACAGGACAATGGTCCCACAAGATTTCCAGTCGGATGTAGGTCAGAGAACGGAAATGTGTTAACCTTTTATTTGTGCAAACGGCAGGACACACTAGATATTGAAATTAAAATAATGATGATAATAAAGAAGAATAAAGACCCAAAAAAACAGATGTTTCAGAATATTAACTTCTTTAGAACAATAATGATCCAATAATATTTAAAAAAAGAATAAAAAGCTGTTATTAAAAATCTGCATAAATCATCAGATCTATGACTTTCTAAGTATGTAATGTTTCCTAGTTCAGTCATTCTTTCCCCAATTTGCTTTCCACTACTAACCTTGTTTACTGCAAGTCTTGGTAAAGGGTGGTTGATAGTCTTTATACTGTACTCTGAACTGTTTCCAAAATATTTCAGCAACCCATTGAACATGGCTCCCAGTGAGATAGCAATACTGTGATATGCCTGATTATTGAATAATGCTGTTACTGTTGCATTGTACTTTGAATTTAAACTATTAAAATCTGCAGCAACCATATATTTCAAGTTGTATGTTCCAATGCTTTCTATACCTTTGGCAGCCAGATATCTTTTCACATCTGTGTCATTCTCATAACCAGGCTGATGATTCACATTAATAACAATAGCAGAAGACATATTTCGAAACTGGTTTGCATAATACTTTGCCAATATAGACCCTTCTGAAAGTTCTGAGGCGTAAGGGATGTAATTACTGCCAAATTTATCAACACTTAGCTGCAATGGTGGCGAGTCTATGAGAGATGGCAGAGTTTTGAGCACAACTATTCCCATGACGGTAAAAAAGAGTGGTATTACAAGCTGGGTGATGGAGACCAATTTATTTCGGAGTGTGTGTAGAACTCTCTTGAGAAACATAGCCAAAAATTGCTGCATAAATAGAATAATCCCATAGTTCTTCTGAAGGTCTGTGCTTAGACCTGGAAATTACAACAACAAAAATGTTAATATAGTCATGAAAAATTGAATGCATTTTAAAAGTATAAATACATAAATAAAAATTGAGGACTACTATGACTAAATTATTTTTCCTTTTAGACACTCTTAATATACACAGTGAAAAACCACCGTTCTATGAGCACATATGACAGAAAGACCAAACAGATTGTCAGTAGGTAGGGGATGAGTTTACCTTCTTCAGAGAGGCGTGCCCCTTTCAACCAGCGGAAAATCTCTAAGTAGGCCATATCAGGACCCACAACCAAAATGTATTAGAGGTTACAAAGACCCCTAAAAGAAGATATTGTTTATAAATTGTCAGTAGGTGTAAAGTAGAACTAAATAAACTACTGCGCCTGCCTAATAGGTGTGTGGTATAATAAGATTTAATATGAGTAACTATGAGCACACCTGTTTAAGAAAATCGTATTAATGAAAATGAGACCAAGTACTTCTGCTTCTTTCTTTTCAAAGTATGAAAGTTATTGGTTATCTTCCATTTGTGTTCTAAACTTGCATCTAAACCAGTGATTCCTAACATTATTTTGGCTCCATTTAGAGTCCCACCTCAGCATCTCTAAAATTCAGATCCATCGAATTTCATGATCTTCTTCTTCTTCTGCATTCGTTCTCAAACTCCTGCAGATTATCAGGATGTAGTCCGGAGAACGGAATGCGTTGTGTCATGTTTACAGCACTGCTGCGATATCTGCGCCTTTCGGCCTGACACATCCGACTTCAAGCATGGCTTTGGGTCACTGACCCTATATGGGATGGGACAGCCAACTTCATCCCACAACCTCCTAAGTCACCTCTTATGACATACATGGAAGGTAAGTAGTGTTGCTATTCTTTGCTCCCCTTTCAGGCCCTGGCAACACACGGGTGGAATTTCATGATGTATACTTCTTTTAATTCAACAAAAAAAAAAGCCATTCATGTGAATTAAATTTTATTTAATGCTCATCCACTCTTTAGTTAGCTCCTATGTTCTCACTACTACTTTCTATTAGTGGGTTTCCCCCTCACCATTGTCACCAGCTGTCTATGTGAACACTGTAATTGTAATCATGAGTATGTCAAAGTATATATTTATATGCTCTATATTAGGTCCTATAACCATGAGAAATGTAAAATTAATTCACTACTAATAACATACTTTGAATTGCGCTCCTAAAAATTCAAATTCACCCATGTTGAGATTTGTGCCACTCATTGGGAACCATGGGTCAAACCAAAACCCAAATCCTTTAAAAACATATTTAATAAATTAAAGAAAGATAATGATTATTGTACTTTAATGGTGGACTAAGCAGAAGTACTTGAGATCCTTCTACAAATAAATTACTTAGTATTTTAACCAATAAAACATTAGCATATGAAAACAAACAAGTCCATTTGGTATTTTAAACATGAACATGGTTACAAAAAATATCCACTAGGTATTTCAAACATGGCTGTAAAGACACAAAACAAAGAAGTAGGCCTACATTTGATATTTCAAACATGGACAATCATTAAAAAAAACAACAATTTCATTCAAATATGAAAGCACAAATGTCATTCACTGTATATTTTAAACAATTGTAGAATCACAAACATGTCATTCACTGTATATTTTAAACAATTGTACAATCACAAACAAGTCTATAGGATATGTCTAACAGGATCACACACAGGCTTACTGGGTACTTCAAATTACCAAATAACTACAGCATCATAAGCATAGCCACAGTGTACTTGAAACATGGATAGGGAAATAAACAAAGGTGTCCCCGGTTATTTCAAACATGGATAGAGTCACAAACAAAGGTGTCCCTGGTTATTTCAAACATGGATAGGGTCACAAACAAAGATGTCCCTGGTTATTTCAAAAATGGATAGTGTCACAAGGAAGTCCACTAAAATATGGACAAGGTAACAAATAAACAAATCCATGGTGATTGCAAACAATTGTAAGGTCAGACTAAAAGTAAGTTCACTTTATATTTCATACGATTTCTGTAAAGACTACATTGTCTGCACTTCTACAACAGACACAAATTTCATAATTTATAATACCAAAGGTATGAGATGCCACTCCATTGCAGTCACTTGAGTCCAAGGCATAGTCACCACCATTTTCACTGAATGATTTCACATTATCTCTCCTTGCAGTGTCCAACCCATATGTTCTGTGAGAAGAGCTCAAGAGGGGTGTGGTATCTGAACTACTAGAACCATTATCACAGGTAGAAGAGAAGCCATTGATGATCTCAGGAAAACTCTCAAACTGTCCATTATCTGAAGTATCCACAGATTCTCCAACTCTGCATCAGATAAGAAAGTTTTAAAATCAGCAAAGAATAAATAAGAAAGAATTAATCTTTGCTAATCAAAAATTTCTGGTATATATCTGTGATTGGTCAAATTTCAGGTATATAACTATTTGTGATTGGTCAAATTTCTGGTACATAGAATAATGTTTTGTGATTGTCAAATGGGAGATAAACATGCTGTAGATTGCTGGTCAGCAAAGTGTTAATGTAACAAGCACATAGAGATTTCATGAGAATCAGACTTTGAGCTATAATACAGTTCAAGCTATAACAAAACATATACAAATAAAATATCACAAGGCAGGCAGCAAACTGGATTTGAACCAGATCCGTTCAGCTGGCAAATCCTGTTTGCTGCCTTAATATTTTTGTTCTATAAGAATACATCATTATCGATGCTTCTTAATTAAATTTAATTATTCATTTACATATAAATAAAATACAAGGGTGAATGCAGTATGCGAACAGCAGATGAAACATAAACAAAAAAATTAATACATTTAATTTCTTTTTTTGTTTAATTTGTTCAGTACTTCAGAAATTTCTCATAAAATCTAAATTACCCTACTTAGTTTTTTAATAGATCAAATAAAAACCAATTATAATATACTTTTACATATCACATAAAGAACAAATTAATCCACATTGTAAACAAAAGGCCTTTATCAAGCAAAGAAAATAAGATACAAGAAAAATTGAACTATTGAAGCATAGGACTTGAAATAGTTAAATGGTTTGGAATCAACAAAGATAATAGCATGTGTCAGAATTAAAAAAACTGAATAAATTAAGATGCAACAAAATAACATAACTAAGACAAAGATAGACTGATAAAAATGTGTATATAGATATTGGAATGAACTGTATTAAGTTTAAAAGACCTCAAGGTACCATATAGAGAAATTATAACACTTTGTGATTTGTTTGTTTCGGTCGACAGTAGTTATGAGCAACACTGCTCTTTAATCCATTTTTACACAACAGGGAGTTTTCTCCAATGCTTTACTTTATACCTACAAGGTTCCAGATGTGCCTTTGTGCAATGCTTTGAGAAGAAGCCTCAAACTCATAGGGAGTAATTACATAATCTTTGTGTTAATTTCCATTTAGCATGTACACTCATTCTTATGATAACGAAGTTCCACAGTATTATTACTGGCATTGTTACGTTTTTGCTATGTCGGTCTATAAACAGATTTTAGACTTCGGACACTATCGGGATGCCAAAATCACCTCCTTGACTTATTATCGGACGAGCTTATACACAGCATTTAATGGTGTCTCCATTTTCTGAACTACATCCTGTTGGAAATCTAGTAGAACAATTGTCCTGCTACAAGAGAGATCCAACAGAAGATGATGAATGAAATATGAAATAACATATAGCATGATCTAATAGGACTTTAATGTCACCAGCACCAAGATGGTCTGTTCTGCTAAAGTGCGTAACTTCTTCAGTCAGATATCAGGTTACAGTGCAAATAGCTTCAATGAATTGTGTGATTCGCTTCAGGTCATCCATGGAATCCCTCAAAGTGTATAACAACAACAGTTAAGCATCAATGATTAGTATTGTGCAGATGTTGGTAAAAAGTCGTAAAGCCTGCCGCTAATTTATTCATATGTAGATAATATTAAAAGAATGCCTCTCCCCAGAAGGGGATATCATTTGCTTGGGCTCAAATTCCTTGCAGCTGCCACCCTTAGTAACTGTGAAATCTCTTGAGTTTTTCCTCAGTTTATTGTGTGCAATGAATCATTTATTTTTCACATGCTGATTGTTCTCCTTACATCAAACAGAAGCACTTAATCAGTTTCTCTGAGACTATTCTTAGAAATCATCCCCTTCCATATTTGGGTCATTTAAATTTGTTTTTTCCTACACCTGAATGTGACACATCAGCCACATCCCATTTTTCTCCCATAAAGTAAACAGGGTTGCCACAGAGATGAAATTGATTATAGTCAAATTTCAGGTAAAATATCGCCAAAAATAACCACATTCAGAACTTTTAATACATTTTCAAATTGAACAGAAATACAATAATGACCAAAATATAAACTTAATAGACAGCGACTTTTACAAATGGCTAAATTTGGCCATGAAATAGACAAACTCTTGCAAAATGACACACTCCATAAATCTCCAAATGAGACCAAAGACATTGAAATAGCCTGCTAGCATGACCAGCTAGAAAACTGTTAGGATTTGATTATTCAATGGAACTATGAGTTATCTTGGTTTTATAGTAGTAAACATAATTTATTCATCTGTGACTCAAACAAATCTCCTTCCACATTTTCAACAGCCTGTTCTGTTGGGAAGACAAATTGTCATATGTTTATCCGTCCATTTTTTTGTACATACAGCGTGGAGGTGCTTATATGGAATAAAATAGTCTATTTCTGACCACAAGAACAATGTGCAGATCAATGTTCTGGTCTAGTGATTCACACAAGAGAAATATATATCCATTTCTATCCCAATTAAATAGGATAGTGCTCTAAAATTAGCAATGAAGCACTCTTTTTAGGCATATAAACATTTCTATAAACAAAAATAATACATGAATATGGTTGTATTCAATGAGTTCTCACTTGAGAAACACTTCCTCCATTGTTGTCACTGAAGCACCAAAGCTACGAATTCCAAGCTCTTTCTGACTCTGCTCCAGCTCTGAGAAAAGTGCTTCAAAATTTCCCACACAATTCTGAGGTAGAATAAAACTCAGCTCTGCACCCACGTTGCTCTCCATCTCAGCCTGGCTTATGTGTGACTTGACAAGGTGAGTGATTGTCTTCACATCACAATTGGTATCTTTAACTACAACCATATGGTAGCCAGCTCCTGCAGACAGGAAACTTTCAGTTATTATTCACTTTAGCAGAAATCACTAGACATGTCTTTTTATTATCATTTTGAAAATTGTATTTGTCTTTAAGATTTTATTTGTTGTCTATTTGTGCACTTTGTACAGTAGGTCTAACTTGTCGTTTGAACACAGCACCAGTGGACTTGCCTGAGGTGTGTTCTGGCTTCACGCTCGACTGACAGCCTGTTAGGCAGTCAGAAAGAAGGTGATGACATGCTGAGACTGTCTCAAAAAGCATACAGGTCTTGTCTAACCATCTACACGTAAAGTCTGATATTCAGCCAATTTACGCGTATGAGGCTACGATAGTCTATCGGCCCACCGGGTAATGTAGGCGAACTCCAAAATCCACCTACAGTCATCAATCCATGTCCAAACTGTCCAAGAACATTTACAGCACAAATAGGGCTCATTAGTCATCTACGAACTATTAAGCATGGTCATAATTCTAACTGAATTTTCAAAAGTGGATGTAAAAATGGCCATCATCATTTGTGATGGACGAACACACAATGTTAACCTATCACTACCTATCCATGTAATATTACAAGATTTTTACATTGTTAGTGGGACCCACACCTTTTTGTTTGTTTTCTCAGACATTCTAGTTATTATATATATTATGGTACTTATCCTCATGATTGCCAAAAGGCACAAAATGTAAATTTGATATCCCTTGTGTTTCTTATGTAGTAATTTATAAACTAATATACATCATTGTACATTGATCAAGGTCATATCTGTACAATCTCAAGTAAATCCTGCTATGTAGCAAAAGGAAGTAGCTATTAATATGTTGTATGTCACCAGTAAAGTGTGAGCCTTGTGTAATAGTAATTATGGTTCTGGTTTGGAACCTGTGTCTTCTTGCTTATTTTAGGATTAACTGAATCCGCTCGTAAAAACTATATTGTTCCAGATCGAACCCCCATTTCTGACATTCCTTGATTTATCATTCTTGCTGATATGCTATCTAAATTTGCTTCATTTGGATTGTAAATGAATTTGTACTAACTTTTTAGCCGTTTAACATTTATAAATCTTGCCAACAGAAGGAAACTATCATGGTACTGTGTGTGACATTTATTTTAAATTAAAATTCGAACATGGTAGGTTCAGCTTTTCTGAAATTATCAAAATGGCTTCATCCTTCCACTAGTAAGAGAGCTCAAAGTTTTAGCAAACATCGGGCTTGATTATTCTTTGAGTTTTACAATTGGAGATATTATTTCAAGTGATGTGTCAGAAAACAAGAATATTTCCAATTTTGATGGTGGAGGTTACCGACTTGATGAAAATAAAAAAATAAATAGTCCTAGATCTAATCTGGTAAGGGAAAAATATCTAAAAAATTATAAAACTGTTCTCACTGTTATTGTTTCTGAAGAACATGATAGGCCTAGTGACAGAAATGACAATATCGTACTACATTTTACAGAATATAGAGTTAGACCTAATGATAATATTCAGTGGAGTAAAGTTTAACTTTGAAAATCCAATACTTGGTAACATTTCATTAAGTTTTGCAATATTTTGTTCAGTTCTGAAATTTGACATGAAACACACACAAATGGCATAAAACACTAGGAGGTTGATAGATTTACTTCAAATAAACTAATTATGATCAGTAAATGGACAGTCAGGTCATCTACTTTAGTAATATTGGATATCAACATTTCAAGACAAGTAGACTTGAGGGTGAGTAGAACAAAATATTTTTTTAAAATATTATCTTCATATAACATTCCTGTTTGAGGTGTAATTGTTGTATTTTGTTGTTACAATTCTTATATTTTTATATTGTATATGGATTCCAAATTAAATTATCTTACTTTTGATATCTTATATGACCTTTCAAAGCTAATATTTTGTCTTCAGAAAGCTTGCGCATAAATCATGTTGCGGTCCAAAAATGTTGCCTATAATTCCATCCTCAAAGAGTTAATTAATTTAAATATTATATCAATAATTAATGTAAATATTCATTTTTTGGGCTATGGTTACATAACTAACCCTAACCCTAACTAAATTTATATTGAAATTAATAAATGATAAACATAAGCTGATAAATATAACCAAGGGAAATAATCAAATAGATTTTAGCAAAGCGATTACTAATATCTGTAGTACATTCACACTTTTAACACAGATGTAGATCACCACTACCTGAAGAAATATGATACCGTTCTCATCTGGAGTCAAGAGTAAAATTCTTGAAAGAAAGCTCATAGTGATTATTTACACACTACACAATTGTATTTAACTGCTCAGTGGTAGAGTAGCTAGCAGGTCTGCCTCACATATACAACTCTGTCAAACTTGCATGGTTTGAAAGTGAATCCCCTACATTGTAGTGGCAATGAAACTAGATCTAGTGGTGCCTAATATCCACATTGTGCTGGTGATACAACTAGATGTAGTGGTGCCAGTTTATCACAGTTTATCTGTCCTTGAATTACTCTAAATAGGCTAATTTGGTAACCATGCATGTCTGCATTTCAAGATCAATTGCACATTACAATTCAGACTAATTTTATCTTGAACCTGTAAATATAAACTCATGTGTATGTACTATACAGCAACATTATAACGTCTTAAGATAAAATATTTTCAAGTACCTGGGGCATGAATAAAATGAAGTTTGAGACATTTGGTGGAAACAAGAACAAACAAACAAGTAACATGATGACAAGAGAATTATTGAAAAAGATTTTTAAATGGCATATTAATTTATACATAACACTGTTGAAAACCATACTCAAAGAAAAAGTTAAAATCATAATGAAAAGCGGATGAAGATATATTGTATGGCAATATTGTTCGATGTGGCACCCGTGGGTACCAGTGATATATTTTTCTGGCACCCTATTTTACTCTGTCATCCTTATTGTTAATTATAAAAAAAATATTTTTATCTAACAATATGTTTCAATTTTGTGTATGTCATTATCAAGAACACAGTCTTGCTATTAGTAGACACCTTTCCGTCTTTCAAGACGATAGTATTATTGTTTTTCTAAAGAAATATAATCTACAATACATGACGATGTGACTTACAAGACCAATCTGAGCCACAATGAGTCTTCCATAGTATGTACAAGGAATCACACACCCACTTGTACCATTGTGTGTTTTCTTAGACAAGCAGCCCTTGAACTATCAGCTATTACTTTCTCTTTTGTCCTTAAAATATTCCTGATCATTCCCATCCATGGAACATAACCCATGATAACACATCAATGCTTGTATGATGCATATTTCATTTGCATATGTCTTTGTACTGAAGTAGAGATCAGATATGAGATCTTTTCCCAGACAGTAATTCTCCATAAAGTAGAATCTTCTGTACATCTTCCATCCTCCTAGTGTGTCCCAGCCATCAGAAGGTTGATCGATGACACCGTGGCAAAGATGCCATTTCCCAACTTGATTCTGACACAAGTTAAGGCCAGGAATAGAGTATACCTTTCCATAACTCAACGCCCAGGCTGAAATATAGAGACCTTGTGTTGCCCATGTCGCATGATCTCTCTCTCTCTGTTTAACTCTTAAGGAATGATAATACCAACAGATTTGGAACAATCAAAGTTGCAATCATTATAGATTTTGAAATTCTGGGTTTACCATTAAATATTGAAACAAAATGAATCACCAATTCGCTTTACATACCATATTTTTTTTTCAAGAACAATGAACTCCCACAACACTTGACAATTCCCTCTGCCATGATAGCTATTCTGTCTCCAAGCAGGTCAGCCTCATCCATATAATGTGTGCTAAGCACCATGGTTCGTCCTGCTCTGTTTTTCTGCAACACTGTCCAAATGTTGCGTCTAGCATTCGGATCAAGGCCTGATGTTGGTTCATCCAAAAATACAATCTAGGTAGATGAAATTATATATGTTCAAGTGTTTAAGGACATGCACTTTGAACAAATTACAGGTGTGCATAAGAACAATGAATTAATTATAGGTGTGCATAAGAACAATATTAAAGAGAAGGATAGACCAAAAGAAACACTCAGAAGCACAATACTTAGAGAAAGTAAAACAACTAATATTCATACTATTCAAGAACTGCACAGAATAGCTTTGAACAGAAAGAATTGGAGAGATCTGACCTCTGCCCTATGCGCTAACTTCAGCGCAAAAGGAAAATGAATGAATGAATGAATGAATAAGAACAATGGATGAGAGTTGTGCCCCTTTGAAGATGGCAGTCCATTTTTTCCAGTGAAAATCAAAGGAAATACTAAAAATAAGCAGTTGTAAGATATAATTTTGTGATTATAACACCATGTCAAGTGTCCTAATAAAATCAATTATATAATGTAATAACTAATAAAGTTAATTACAGTTCAGTAATCAACTCAAACAACCCTAAAAATACTGATTGGATGCCTGGTTTGATCAACTGCCTAACAAGCTATTGTCATAAAAAAACCGGCATTACAGAAACAGACTCAACACAATGGTTGAGGAAGTTGGAATATAATATAACCGGTTGAGAAAAAAATTAAATTAATTTGAAAATAAATGTCTCAGAAAACTATTAAATATTGGTTGGGAAGAATTCAAGTCACACAAGCAAGAGAAGACACAAAATAGCAATATATTTCTACAACAATAAGAAAACAGTGGATGTATATCAGACATGTACTTAGAATGAATGATAACAGACTGCCACAACAAGAATTAAAATGGGAACTAGATGGCAAGAACTGTATAATCCTAACATTCTGATGCAACATACTAATAAGGAAAAAGACCAAGACATAGCAGAGCCAGAAATGTTAAGCCAAGCAATAGAATTGGCTGTTAAGAACAGCAAAATTAGAAATCGCCTGTCACAGATGGCATACAAAAGGAAGCAACTAAACATTGAACTAAATTAACTGCTTTTCGCAGATGACCAGAGCCTCATATACAAAAACGAAGAACAACTGCAAAATCATGCTAACTCACTATCTGATACATGTTGAAAATACAACATGAAGATCAATACACAAAAGACAGAAACTATTAGAATATGTAGAACACTGAGCCCCACTAAACATAGACAACATCGGAGTAAAACAAGTATCAGAGTTCAAATATCTCGGTAGTATTTTCACAGAAAATGGAAGCGTTGATAGAAAGATAGAGATGAGATGTCAAAAGGCAAATTCAGTAACATACTAACACTGTCACCACTACTCCTTCATCCCAAGATTGAGATGGAAGTTAAAAGACAAATGATTTACAGTATATCCTACCAAAACTGTGTTACAAGTGCCAAACCTGGTCTCTCTCATCTTCACATTACAGAAAGATAGTGACATGTGAGATGAAATGCTTTAGGAAAGCTGCAGGGGTCACCAGGCTTGACAGATTACGAAATTAAAACATCAGGGAAAGAATAGGTATAACACCTTGCATACATAGAAAGGCAGCAGATTAAGTGGTTTCGCCACATTATGAGAATGCACCATGACAAGTTACACATGAAGGCATATAACCAAATGAGATCAGAGTACAAAGCAAGAGGAGGACCATGGAAAAGATAGATAGAAAATGTCAGGGACATCTTGAGCAAACACTGTCCTAACACAGCCAAGGTGACACATCTGAACTAGGTGCACAAGCTCGAGCTTTAATCACCCCCTATGCTTAACAGCAAGAGTGGAAAACAAACCACCTGGGGAAAGACAATAGAAAAATGACAAAATAAAAAGAGAAAAGACCAAGAGAGACTCTTCGCAGAAAAACTATCAGAGAGGGTATGAGTAAGGGTCTCAACAACATGCAAGAATTACATACAGAAGCATCACATCATTCGAACTGGAAAGCTCTGGTTTCTACACTATGTACTGTACTCGGCCCTAACCAAGTTTATTTGGCAACACCATTAAGACCTTATTTTAAACCCTGTTATAACAACTTAGTTCGGACAGACAAAATATTTATTATATATCCTCTTCTTCTTCTTCAGCATTCATTCTCAAACTCCCATTGGATCTCTCGTGTAGCAGAACAATGGTCCAACTAGATTTCCAGCAGGAAGTAGTCCAGAAAAAGGAAATGTTTGTTTGTTTGTTTTGCGTTCGCTCCATTGTAACCATCACGGTGTCCGTGCGATTTCCCCGGGAGCGTGATTACGTTGTGCCACCGTTATGCGCCTTGTAGGCCTAGCACATCCGATTTCGGCATACCTTGACAATTCAGGTGGGCTACCCGTAGCCCGTGACAGCCTCTATATCTGTCTCCAGGCACGCGTAGTGGCGACTCTTCGCCCAGACAATTTTTTCTCTCGTCTGACTCGCACGAGGTGTTCCACTGTCTATGAACTTGCCTCGTGTAATTGGACGTGCTGTGCCTGTGCCCATTGGGTACTGAACCGTTTCTCATCCGTGAGCCTGGTTCCTTAAGGGGAAGAACTCAACAGAGGAGTTGGGCCCTGGCTCTTTCGCCCTCTTAGCCGAGGTGTCATTCACCGACATCGTGTACCCCTTGTCCAAGTTCGAGTCTCACACCACGCGTTTGAGAGCAAGGCGTTCTCAAGCTGATCGTCCTTGTCCCAGTAGCGCCTGAGCCCATCAGGTACTGAACCCTTTCTCTCTTCAAGTGTATTTCCGGTGGAGGAAAACCTGACAGTAGAGTTGGGCCAGGGCTAAATCGTTGTCCCTTTTGTGCCTGAGCCCATCGGGTACGGAACCCTTTCTCTCTGCAAGTGTACTTCTGGTATAGGAAACCTTGACAGTAGAGTTGGATCAGGACTACCATCGTTGTCCCTTTCTTGCCTAACCATTTCTCTTCGCGGGCATATTTCCGGTTTAGGAAGGCTCGCCATTAGAGTTGGATTATGTCTTCTTGCTTTACCAAATGCCAATGAATGGGTCTGAGTCCCTGCCTGTAAGGAACTCCGGTAACTAGATGCTCGTCTCGAGCTGACGGAGCTTGTAGTTCCCCTTTCCTAGAGACTTTTCACTTTCTATTTGCAGTTCGCGCTGCCCTCTAGCGCTGTTCTGCCCTTTCATTGTTTCATTGTACTCGGTATGAAATCTATTTGTCTCTCGCCATGCATCTACCTTTACGTGCATTTTACATTGGCCGCCCCTCCAATGTTCGGACTGGACTGACTAGCTTGACTGTATGTCGACAGTGTTGCTATATGTGGTGATGCTGGTGGTGTCTGAGATATTGTCTGTCTCTTGTGCAGTCAAATCTCGTTCCATCTGCTACCTCCACATTCTCGGACACGATCCCCAAATGATTTGGCCAGAATCAGCTCGAGCTGCTGTATTTCTGTTTCCAGGGTGCACCGCGTGGAGGTACATTTGGGATCTTGGTTATCTGCTAACCCTGGGTCCGCCTAGAGCAATGCATTCCCTTTGCACCCCAAAGGAAATGTATTGTGTTGTCATTTTATTTGCACCAATGGTCTGACACATCCGTCTTCTGCAGTTATTTATTTATAAATATTAGAAGTTTGCTACATGCAGTATAAAAAATAAAGACTAAAAATAGTTGGGAATTTTCTGGTGTTAAATAAGGAAATTTGTTAAAATACATGCACTATGGAGAGATTCAACTGTACAAAGCTCCAAGAAAAGGATACATTCAGCTTATCCTACTTTTGTTTTCAAACTCCTGTCCAGGAAACAGCACATAGTCTGGACAATAGAATGTATTATGTCATGGTTTACAGCTTAGCTGCAATATACATCAATATAACATTATTGGGTCACCTTGTTCTTATATGGGATAGGGCAGCTAACTCTATTTCAAATCTCTGCAGCCACTCTTATGACATGCATGGCATGCCACAGCATTACTATTCCTTGCTCTCCTTTCATCCCTCATCAGCATATGGTCATACAAAGATATTACCTGGAAACATAAGGCTGACTGATCACTGCTTACTGTAAATATATCAGAACTAAGACTTGAAAATTATGCAGACATAGAAATAGTGAGAGTTATTATTATAAAAACTATTTGACAACATAATGTCAAATTCTCTGCTTGAAAGATCACAATTGACAGGGACACTTTTATATGTTAACAGACACATACTGTTGAGACATATTACCTTAGAGTTTCCTATTAAAGCTATGCAGACAGAAAGTTTTCGTTTCATTCCACCAGATAAAGTTTTTGACTTGGCCTTAAGTTTTGGAAACAACTCCATATCCTTCAGAATCTCCGTGCATTGTGGCATGATGTCTGCTTTTGGAACACCTTTCAACTGCATTGGACAAAAAAAGATTTCCATTGAAACAAGTGAAAAATCAGCAGTTCTAATGTCTTACAGAAATTTACCGCATTGACACATGGCAGAGAGGTTAGAGCATTGGTCTCACACTAGTGAGGTCTAGAGTTCGATCCCCGGTAAGGTCTGGAATTTTTCTGTGGGAGGGTAAATTTAAAAACTCACCCTGTACATGATGTGGCGACAGCAAGAGCATACAACCTTTATATCACACAGCTACAAAATCCCTCCCTGCAACTCCTTAACTTTAAAAATCAAAAAATTGTACTTACTGTGCAAAACTAAAATCCAACAGGTAGATCCAGGAAAAGGGTAACAAAGTTTTGCTTACACTAGATAACACACACAAATCAACATTTCGACCAAAAGGCCTTTATCAAGACAGACAATAAACTTAAAACATATAATAGAAAGCGAACAGTAATAACATCGACGGTCACATAGGTATGGGTAGTCAGCCCATAATACCCAGTCTACCCATACCTATGTGACCGTCGATGTTATTACTATTCGCTTTCTATTATATGTTTTAAGTTTATTGTCTGTCTTGATAAAGGCCTATTGGTCGAAACGTTGGTTTATGTGTATCATTGTGTGTGTTATCTAGTGTTAGCAAAACTTTGTTACCCTTTTCCTGGATCTACCTGTTAACTTTAAAAATGCAGCATTTGACAGTTGACATATTGAGTTAAAAACATCTTTGTGTGACATAGATTTTTTGTTGTATATTATCTTTTCCCATGTGGTATATCCTCAGCTTCCACACTTGCTGCTGAGCTTAAAGTTTGTGAAAGAAATGTAGTCTGCGTTTCAAAGCCAGGTGTGTTGCTCTGGTTGAGGTTTAGTCATGTTTATCCAGGATGGTCTTGATGTTGTCTATCCTTAATTTCCTAGATCTGCCCTTAGCTCTGTATCCTGATTCCATCTTGTTATAAGCTCTTATGGGAAGTTGATCGTGCCTCCTCATAAGATGTCCAAACCATTTTATTTGTTGTTTATATATTCGATGCATGATGTGGGACCTATTATCTTTCTGATGTTCTCACAGCACATTTTGTCGCGTCTGGTGACTCCAATTGCCTTACTTAGACTTGTCATTTTGCAAGTTTTGATCTTTCTCTTATGTCTAGATCAGTTGCTAAGTCTGGCATTGGGAGCATAGGGTTGGTATAAAGATTCTTTTAATCATTTCTTTCTTTACTTCCATATTGATTGTTGGGTGCAATCAATGGCAAAGGTGACAGCTGGTATGTCACAACATTTGCCATTTGAGATCTTGTTTCTATCTGTCTATCGAGCTGTCTGTATTCTGTGAAGATAATTCTTAGGTACTTGAACTCTTTGACTTGTTTTATTTTTGTGTTCTCTATTTGGATGTTTAAATGATCTGTTCATCTCATTATTTGCATAGTTTGATTTCTTGCTTTTGGTTACAAACTAACATCAATTCACTCCAGAAAAATCTCTGCAGTTATCAAAGACTATATATGCTGATGGTTCAAATAGCTAGTTGGTTAAACACACTCCTCTGCCCTTATAGGGGCCCCTTAAGCCATATTTAATACTAAATTACTTTAATCGAATTCTGGTAATGTCACTGTGTGGGAATTGGGGACATTCCAATAAATATTCATCTCACTAGTCCATCAGCCACCTAAAGGTGTATAAGCTCAGTATTTGCTGGTTATGCATTCTTCAGATATTTAAAGAAGATACACTTTCTTCCCTCCTCTCTGATCACTCCCATTTCTATCACTCTCTAAACATGCACAATGTTTCTTTCAATCTCCTCATCATTTCTTTGTTGTATACTCATAACTGCCCTAACTCAGCTATCCCTTCTTATCACAGTCCCATCCACTATAACATTGTGCACCAATGCATCAGCTCTTTCATTGCCTCTGACTACTGCAGTTTGTGTGTTCTCTCATTAGTGTGAATGCCAGTATGAAAAGTACTAGTAAAGTTTCACTTGGGTATAATGACCTACATAGTGAGAGTAAATAATCTTAGTCAATGGAAACCAATTCTCTTGCTCTGTAGGAAGACAGATTGTTCATCTCATGCTGAAGGTCAGAAGATCAATCGCCCATCAAACAAACCAAGAGTAAACTCCTAGTAGATGACGCATATATAGTGAGACTTTCCTTATATTTAAGACCCCACATTATTTCATCTATACAATTATGCATTTACTCTCACTGAGTAAGGGGCTACTTCTCAAAGTATTGCTGACCACTGAGAGTTTAAGCTCTCTGGGAAAGAAAGAAATCTCTGAAAGAAACCACCCCATTGCAGAAAAAGGATTAAAGATACGTATTTCTTGTAATAAGAGTGAAACAAGCAAACACGATCACTGTTTAGGGAACACAATTGTGAATAACACTATAATTAAGAGAGTTTGAAATTGCTTGAAGAGATAGAAGTGAGGTACAAATGAGGGGTAGGATATGAAATTCAATCAGCGCATATACCCTTCACTCACTGCTGAAAGAGATGGAACATCCATAGGGATGCATGAAGTGTTAACGTTTACCATTAATTCAGGCAAAGCAGTAATTACTAATAACGAATTCTTATGCATAGTAATCAGTTCAGTAATCATACATTAGTTGAGTAAACCAGTAATCACTAATAGCTCAATGTTTATGCACACATTTCCTGAATCCTACATTTGACTTTAATGTCTTCAGTCTCAAATCCTATCTGAATTCACCATTATAGATCTTTATAAATATATTTTTTTCTTGAGTATGTCCATCATTTCTGCTTATAATTTTCTGTGTTATGGAATTAGGTAATCCAGAATTGTAATTTCATGCCCTATATACTGCATCCCATTGATTTTAACTGTTGTTAGAATGTTTTTTCAAACCTCCACATCTCTTAACATGCCAAAATTAATGATTTTCACCTTCCTATGTAGGTAATGACCTTCCAAATTAAAATATTAATCTTCTTCTTTTTCCTTCAATGTTTGCTCTAGCATCTTCAGCATTATTCTTCGATCACTCATTATGTCATAGTACCAACAATTTCAATTGCCTGTGGGATTTGCTTCATGTCATCCGTACAACCCTTCAAAGTCATAAGTAGTATCATCTTAGTAGTATCATCATTTTCTCTTTCTCTCCTTTTCATTTACTGTAGCACACACACAGATAATGTTTTAGCCATTTAGAGTTAATACATTGTGTTGCTATTTACAAGGAATTTAACTTAACAGATTAGCGATATTTTGATTTTTAAGCATAACATATTCATTTTCAGCAATTATTTTATTTGGAATTTGAAGTTCGTTTTCCTTACTCCTTAGGTTTTTCAACTGTCAAATCATCTTTTGTTCTATTGTACAGAATAGCACAAAGCCTCCTATTAATCACATCACTGGCCCTTAAAAGAACATAGATCACAGCTGAACTTTCTCCAGTCTACCCTGTTCTTGATTCCCTCTTTACTTCTTTCTGTGATGCTAACATCTAACAACTGAGCTATTTTCTCTGAAGAATATTCTAGGTAAGGAAACAACACAGCATTTGGGCAGTCATTTTGACACAAGAGACAAGTGATAGATACCAATGTGGACACTTTATCCCTAATACAGAATATAAAATTAAAAGGAAATGTAAAATGTTAATACAATTACTATCATCATCAGGTGCCATGGCGGCTGGCATAGGCGGTCATGGCTCTCCACAGCTCTCTGTCCACAGTATTATGTATCAATGTCGTTGTTATTTCCTTGCCATGCCAGGTTGTCAAACTGTCTAATATTTTCTCACGTTGTCGCCCACTGTCTCTGTTGCCTTCAATTTTGCCTGTTGTGACTATGTTCTCTAAACCTGCCTGTCTCATGAAGTGGCCAAAAAATGAAGATTGCCTTTTTCTTATATTGTTGATTAAGGTCTGTTTCGCATTTGACTCTTTCAACACCTCTACATTAGTTTTTCAAGCAGACCATGGTATTCTCAGTATTCTTCTGTAGAACCACATCTGTTGCCTCTAATTTCCCACTTTCCAGTTTGTTTATTGTCCAAGACTCGCACCCATATGTTAGTATAGGGGTTATATAGCACTGCAGAACTCTCTTTCTCATCTCTAATGACAAGGTCATATTACATAGTATATTTTTCATTTTTCTGAATGTTGTTTTTGACAATTACTATAGCTATAAAAATATCAACTGAACTCAGCAGTTATAATAAAAGCTGTTGTTAGACCAGAGAATTGGAATGAATATATACCAAGCCAAAGAACACCATGTGTTCCTCCACTGTGAGGTTGTCAAATAAGATGTCATGTTGTGGACACAAACCAAGACTATTTCGAACATCACTGATCTCACTACGAATGTCAAATCCATTGATTATAGCTGTTCCACTGGTTGGTGGATAAAATCCTGCAAATAGAATTTTAATGAGCCAAAATGATATGTGGCAGAGGGGTTACCTACACCATCTAATAAACAGAACTCATAAAAATATCATCATCATCAAGTGCCGTCTCCGCAACAAAGGTTGGCTGCAACATATCTCCAATATCCCTTATCTCTTGTTTTGATGGTGCATTCTGCTAGACTGTAACATGTCCATCTTGTGATATTACTCTCCCACTTGTATCATTGCCTACCTCTTGCTCACTTCCCTTTGACTTTACCCTCAAGTAAGGTCTCAATAAGGTGTCATGTCTTTTAATGTATCCAAAATATTTTATTTGCCTGATCTTTATTTCTCTTAGTAATTCTTTCTTCATATTAAGTTTTTTAAGAACCTCTTTGTTTGTTTTTATCTCTTTCCATGATGTTCTTCCTATTCTTCTATATATCCACATCTCAGCGGCATCAATTGTCTTCTAATTGTTTATTTAGTGTCCATATTTCTGAGCCATCCATTAATATAGAATAGATGTAGCAATTTATAATTCTCATTTTTAGTTTGTTTGTAATTTGTTTAGATGTTACTATTTTCCTCACGTCATTGAAGGTACCTTTAGCCATTCCTATTCTCCTTTTAACTTCTGTTTCACATCTGCCATCATTTGTGATTAGGTGTTCAAGATATTTATAATATTTTACTTCTTGTAGTTTCTCTCCATGTATGTTTATGTTTAGCTCTTGTTCTCCTGTGCCTTTGCTGATTATCACAAAAATAAGTTTGAGCTGAATAAACGTTGTGTAACTCACATTGCACCAGTGATTCTACTGAACATATAAATAAGGTGAAGAATGCTGAGTAATAAACCAATGTCATAGCACACAGTAACCCATAATTGCTCAGCTGTCTAGTTAGTGGCTGATGAAAAGCTGCCAAACTAGCATCATCTACCACCATTGCTCAGTAGCAATGGAGCCATTTCTCAACCATCCAGAGCATGAACCTGGTACCCTACTAAATTATGGTTGAGTGGACCATGGGATTAATTTTAATTTTAATAAAAAATACAAGTGAGCTTGAAATTCAGGTCTGTTGGTCAGTGGCAAATGACTTAACATTAGAATACAATATCTCCCAAACATATAAAGGAGGTCCATAAAATCAAAAATTAGTTGAAAAGAAATGTCCTATACAGGATATGTTTCAGTAATTATTATTTATATAATTATATGACATTTAAAGCTTATTTCTTCTTTATATTTCACTTAGGGGCTTCCATATTAATAACTCTTTGACAAATGTTAGAGACACTGTATATAAAAAAAAGTTATGACAACTGCTTATGGTTGAAAATGAGGTTAATCAACCTAGAATAAGATTTAATGTCATTTTGGGAAAGTCTTAAGTTTGTAAAGATTACAATTTATTAATATAATAAAACATGCATATAACTAAATTATGCTAGCAACCATTAAAAAACATCAAAAGTATTACCTGTTTTCAAACTTAAAATGTTTATGTTCATGAGTGATATTCAACCAAGAATGCAAAAAAGTGATGAAATACATGCATTCTTAATGTATTGTAGTTTTGATATTTACTTCATAATTTTTTTATGTTTCATGTGAAAACAGCAATTGTATAAATTCTGACTTTATTAATAGCCAAAACCAAAACAAGTTGAGCTGAGTAAAACATGTTATTTTACTGAAAAAAACTATACATATTTTTGTCATGCCTTGGCTGATGTCACAAAATCATTATGTTACAAATTTGACTTTGGCAGTCGACAAATATTAAAAAGTGGAATTACTGTTTCAAAGATGACCCAATAACAATTGAAAGTAATAAACCATAAGGACAGCAGCAAGCAGAAATATAAAAGCAATATGGAAAGTGCGGAAATTAGTAATGGAAGATCATTGAATAATAATTAGGGAGATTGAGTCAAGCCAAAAGCAAATGTGCTGGAATGGAAAGTGCAAACTAAATCAGCTCAACTTTGAAACAAGCAGCACAATGTACTTCACACTCTCTGATAGAAATCACACGCACTCTCATGCTGGTTATCAGAGAGTAAACTCAGAAGAAGAAGAAGGGAGATTGAGAGTCAAGTGTAAGTTTAATTTGGGTAAGTTCAATCAATTGTGACCAACAATCTTGGCATGTATTGTGTCACGGCAGAATTAGTTCAGAGACACCTCATCCATAAGCAGATAGAAGATGAACTGCAAATTATGAGTGAAATAAAGAATGTGCCAACAGCTGACTCTGACTTTATTGGGGGGGGGGGGGGGGGGGGGGGAAGAAACATGACTGGAGATGAGTTTTAGTTATGTTTTTAATGAAGTCAGTTTTCCATAAACATAATATAATTGTACTGAGAATAAACTGTCAATGGCACTATGCATGATACATGATGATGATGAATAAACAAATCATGAATAAAAGGCAAATAGAATTGCGTTTTAACATGCCCTGTACTATAGGATTAAGGGATAGTGAGCAAATCTCACAATAAAAATATATCTGGTTTTAAATCCGATGTCGCCCGTGTGTTGCCGGGGCCCGAAACGAGAGCAAAGAATAGCAACACTGTTTACCTTCCATGCATGTCGCAAAAGGCGGCTACGGAGGTTATGGGATGGAGTTGGCTGTCCCATCCCATATAGGGTCAGCGACCCAAAGCCATGCTGAAGTCGGATGTGTCAGGCCGAAACGCGCAAATATCACAGCAATGCTGTAAACCATGACACAATGCATTCCGTTCTCCGGACTACATCCTGCTAATCTGCAGGAGTTTGAGAATGAACGCAGAAGAAGAAGAAGAAGAAATCAGCTGCAATTTGATACCTGTGCTATTCAGAAAACAATGGCAACTATGTAATATGCTGCCAAACATATACTTCAAGAGTGTTCTGAGTATGAAATGCTGAGGCAGACATATTGGCCAGAGGAAACAACACTGGAATCAAAGCTCTATGGGACACTGTATGAACTACAAAAGACAGTGAGTTTTATTAAGGAGACAGAATTACAGATATAGACATGTTTCAAGTGAACGAAAGAAGAATGTAATATGCAAATATTGCTTGGTAATTCACTACAACTGAAAAAATGCTGTATTGATCACATCTGAATATTCTCTGAATATGAAGAAAAACATATTAGGCAAAGAGTCACACAAAAAATTGAAACTTCAAAATACAACCTGTCAGCATACACATGGTTGTAGTCTTCCCAGCTCCATTGTGGCCCAGTAATGCAGTTATTTGTCCTTCAAACATGTTCAAGGTCATACCCGATACAGCAACTTTCTGTTTTGATCCACTACCATACACCTGTAAAATATTAAAAATTTTAGGAGCTGAATTTTAAACAATGTTTATGCACTCAATGAGCCCCTCCTCAAAGGAGTTCAGTATCTTGAAGCTAGATCATGCTAAATCATTTACACAGCAGCTTGAAGGCAACAATTTTGTAAACTCAACCATGCCTTGAAATAAGAGCCAACTAGTGATGTACAAATCCATTTCACTTGCCAATGAGATATTCAAATTAATGCTGATAAAACATTTAAATTCTTTGACTCTGCTAGTGATTTATACCTTTAGCAATGCAGATAAGTGTATAAAAATGTATAACTGATCTATTCTTTGATGTTGTTTGACCATGCTTTTCTTTGTTTTCATCTATTCCTGCCACTGTTTCATGCTGGATCATTTTTTGACAGAGATTCATGTTGGCGTACACTTCCAAACAATACAAGTTTCACATTACAATTGAAAGTAGTGATTCTTGTAAACCAGTATGCAGGCCTATATCTAATTTTTGTGTGACACATTTGTCTTACTCCCTCTATAGGAAAAATGCAGAATTCATCTATAACATTTGCATTTAGTTAGTTTGTTCTGTTGGTGCTGAAATACGGCAGAAATCATGTTTCTCCATGCTGTGCGGTTCGCTGCAAGTTGTTGTTCTTGGGTGATGTAAATACCCATTATCTTTGCCTCATTCTTCATTATTATTCATAGTGTTGTCCTGGGTCTTCCACATTTTTGTTTTCCTGTCTCAGACTATGGCTGAGCTTGGTTGGTAAGTCTATTCTCACACTTTCATTTGAAGGCCTATATTTGTCTGAAGGCCTGTCTCTCAAGGTCTGCATTAATTGTGCAATTCTCATATTCATATAAGAAAGAACCAGAGAGTTATACATTTTTATTTTCACTCTAACACTGAAATTGCTTTTCTATATTAGATATAGAAGCTATATCTTGACATAGCAGCTATATCATCTCTGCAGCCTTATCTTTAAATTCTGTTTTGTATTTTCCATTGCTGCATATGCAGGAACATAATTATTTGAAGTATTCATGTCTTCAAGTTTATGCCCACTCATCATGATGTTGGTCTATACCTCTACTGTTAAGCACTGTTAACCAAGGTCTTGCTCATTTTGTGTTGGTTTCCACTTTGTACCTTCTTATCTTTTCCCAACTAGTTAACTCTTATAGATATTGTTCTTGCCCATATATAGGATTAATATCATCAATGAATTGCACGTTACAGATATGGTGACATCTATAATCAATAAAGACAATGCTCGTTACAGTATATGAGTAGAATTCATCTATAATACTTGTATTCTAAGGTTTGTAATAATGTTCCATGCCCGCAGTGAGTGTTCATTCTCACAACCATACAGAATAATAAAGACTCAGTGAGTTATAAATCTGTACCTTCATTCTAAAAACAATCTAGTAGAATAAATCATCAAGTTAGGAGACATCAAGGTGGTCCATTGCAGCCAACCTTCGGTGTAAAGATGGCACTTGATTGATTGATTTTCACTCTAACATGGATACTGTTTTACTATATTAATTTTAGCCTTGACATAACATTTAAGGCCATCCTCAGCTATATCCTTAATTCTGTTGTAAGTCTTCTATCGTTGCGTATGCAGGATCCAAGTTATTGGACAGTTTTCACTTCTTCAAGTTTATGCTCATTCATCACAATGTCGTGTGTCTATGCAGTTCACTTTTCAGTACTGAATTCCCTTTTGTTGTTGATGTTAATTCCTATAGTTCTTGATCTGATCCAGCTCTAAGATAGATATCATTAGCAAACCAAGGCATAGATTGTAGATAGAGAGAGATCTACATTTGATATGACATGCTTTTAGCATCTTCTTTATAGCCGAATCCTAATATAGGTGTTCCTTTGCATCCAAAGGCAACCATAACTATATAGACATTGCATAGATTGGATTGTCTGTGCAATTTCATAATCTAAATATCATGGTTTGTAAGTCATACAAGTCTAAGCTAAAGCATCCCTCACCTTACGAAGATTTCTTATTTTTATTCCTGCATCTACTCCTGTAGGTTCCTTCTCAAACATTTCAGGATTCTGCCCCATGCTTAAGCCAGTTTCATTTAATATTCTTTTGTCCAGTGACTGACTGCAACAGCCCCAGTAGCTTGGCTATATAGATGAACAAAAGTACAATGTCTGCATTCACTTGTATTAATTTCATGTATGAATAAGTGCATATGATTACTAACTAAAAATGGAATGTATAATGTGTATATATTTCTAATGGCATGAGATTACTTACAAGATATCAATCATTCAAGTGTCGTACTGACTGGCGAAGGCGATCATGTTTCTCCACAACTCTCTGTCTCTTGCATTGTTAATAAGTTCAGTTGGTGACTTCTTTTTGTGTCACAGTGACAACCTATCCATAAATTTCTCTTTGTCTTCCTCTGTCTCTTCTCTCCTTGATCTTTCTGTTGGTTACTAAATGTTCAAGTTTTACTTTCCTCATCACATGCCCTAAACTTCTTTGCTTTTTGATAAATGGATTTCCTCCTGAAAGCAATGGCAAACTGCAGAGTAATGTGCTTAGAATGATGTTTCAAGACAACACACACCGTTTTCCGGTCGAGTCCGCAAAGTCTGACAAGAGACTGACTAGAAAAGTTTGTTCCAACTCGCTAGACCAAAGCAGTATTAAGACGAACTCTCGACATTGTGGTCAAAGTAGACAGGAAGCAAGTCCTCATCTTTGAGGACGAATTAACCCAAGTCTAACTCAACTGTTGTCATTGCCCAACATTGGCTCATACAGAGAGAATTGGGTTTAGTACCCAAGAGCACAGTTGGTAATAATTTGTGTTCGAACATGAGATTTATTTGCAAGCTGCAAAGACACTCGTTCACAATAGGCGTAATCCACCACTTCTTTGGGTGATACGTGCAATGACCAAGAGTCAAAACACAGACAATGCTTGACAATGGAATGGAAGGCCATTACAGGCAGATGAGGCAAGAGCTATATAAATGTGCATGTCAAACCTAGACTTAAGACGTGTTTAGTGACACTACAGGCAAGAGAGATTGTCTATAAGGATGAAGCAACCTAATTATAATTTGACTGTCACCATTGCCCAAAATGGCTCATACAGAAGAAATTTGGTCTGAGACTTAGGGACACAATGGGCAATGATGTAGTCTTTCTACACGGGGAATGGTTTGTTGACTGCGAAGCACCTCGTCTGGAGATAGATTAGTTGCACAGTGGGTGACCAAAGCAAAATACCAGCTCGTCTCTTGACACAGACTCCCTCTGAGTACAAGGCTTCTTCAAAAGACATTGTATTAACCAACAAGCTGAAGTCTCCTGGGTATGAAAGAAAGCTCTGGAAAAAAAAAACCACTATGCTGCACATGGGAAGTAAGAACAAATCTTTTATAATTCCTACTGACCTAAACAAACAAACAATAATGACATGAAATTACTCACTAGAAAAAGAAAGTAAAATGGTTGAGGTACACCATACTCTCCTGGAAAGACAGCCTCCACATACCAAGCCACAAGACAGTGAAGCAAAGAATCAATTAGTAGCATGATGAGAACTGTCAACATTGAGAAGTCATCATCTATTGATACACCTTTAGATATGCTGGAGAATTGAATGCCTTCCCCTGCATAGTGGAAATTGAATGAAACACATAAATAAATCAGTTTCTGTTTAATATGTTAATACATCATCATCATGTAGCATATCATAGACAATATGTAGCAGTCATCACATTCTTTCTGAATATTTGTTAAACTCATGTTAGTCTTTTGTCTCTATGAATGACATGTTCAAGCTGTCTTTCATGTCGTTTTCCTGTGATATCTGCCTCCTTTTCAGTACCCAGTCAACATTCTTTCCTTTGTTGTCTACTATAGGCTGTTATGACTTTTAATATAATTTACATACATGAGAATGCTTCAAATGAACACCTTAAAAGTGTGAGAAAGTAAAATAACAGTAGCATTGTCTTGTAACCTGTCAATATTATATATTATCCTATTACTATTGTTAAAGATAGGAAGAGTATTCTGCATGTGTCATTATGGAGCAGATGAAAAACATGATGTCACAATGGCAGCTTAAAGATGGCTGACCCAATATTGACATGGACAAAAACGCTTTCTGTTATCAGTTTTTTTATCATAAAAGGAGTGAAACCTATAGACATTCATCAACGAATGAAGGCCTTCTTCTTCTTCTGCATTCGTTCTCATATAACCACAACAAATATATTGTGTGATTTCCACTGGGGAGCGTGAAGTACATTATGCTGCAAGTTCCACAGTAGAACTGTGTTATTTGCACCTTGGTTGGCGACATGTGGTCTGGACGTCCGAGGTCCAGCACATCCGTTTTCATCATGCCTTTAATTCGGGTAGGCTTCCCTAGTCCGTGACAGCATGTCTATCTGTCGCCAGGCACGCTGGTGTGTAGTGCCTCTTCGCTGAGACACTTGTTGAGCGCGTCTATCTCGCACAAGGTGTTCCACCGTCTATGAACTTATCTTGTGTAATTGGAAGTACTGTGCCTGTGTTCATCGGGTACTAAACCGTTTCTCATCAGCGAGCCTGGTTCCGTATGAGGAAGAACTTGCCAGAAGAGCCAGACCCTGGCTCTTCCGCCTTCTTACCCGAGGTGTCGCTCACAGCCATCATGAACCCCTCGCTCAAGTTCGAGTCTCACACCACGCATTTGAGAGCAAGGAGTTCTCGAACTGAGCGACCTTGTCAGAATAGCGCCTGAGCCCATTAGGTACTGAACCCTTTCTCTCTGCAAATGTATTTCCGGTATAGGAAAACGTGACAGTAGAGTTGGGCCAGGTCTAAAATCGTTGTCCCTTTTCTGCCTGAGCCTATCGGGTATGGAACCCTTCTCTTCGCGAGCATGTTTCCGTTATAGGAAGGCTCAACATTAGAGTTAGGCCAGGTCTTTTTGTTTTGTTAGACGCCCATTATTGGGTATTGGTCTCTGCCTATAAGGAGCACATGTAACTAGAAGCTCGTCACAAACTAACAGAGCTTGTAGTTCCCATTTCCGTGAAACGTTTTCACTTTCTATTTGCAGTTGGCACTGCCCTCTACCGCTGTTCTGCCCTTTCATTTTTTTCATTGTACTCAGTATGAAATTTTTTCGTCTCTTGCCATGCATCTACCTTTTCGTGCCTTTTTCATTGGCCTTCCCTCCAATGTTCGGACTAGACTGACTAGCGTCACTGTGTGTTGACAGTGCCGCTGTATGTGGATGATTTTGGTTGTGTCAGAGATATTGTCTGTCTCTTATGCAGTCAAATCTCTTTCCATCTGCTATCTCCACATTCTCGGACACGATCCCCAAATGATTTGGCCAGAATCAGCTCGATCTGCTGTATTTCTGTTTCCAAGGTGCACTGCGAGAAGGTACATTTGGGATCTTGGTTATCTGCTAACCCTGGGTCCGCCGAGAGTAATGCGTTCTTTTTGCACCCCAATGAAGGTCTAATATAGTGAAGCATTTCAATCCAAGCATAATAGAGTGGAGTGGGAAGTTTCAAGAAAGAATTAAAGCAACACTCAGCATAGACTTTTGTCATTGACTCCAACTACTGTTAGAATAGATAACCTGACTGAATCGTTTTAAGCATATTCATAGAATCAGTCCGAAAGTTAATATTGGTAGCACTCTGCATGTCCAGCTATTTTATTGCCATTGATGGTCATTGCCATCATGCCCATTATCATACTACTAGCAAAATGTATGTCTTCAACCAAATATCCACTTATTACTTAGTGAATCATCCTCATAGATGTCAGCTTATTTTTACATAAATGCGTATTGTTAACAATTTATTTCCCTATTTCAATAAAAATGTCTGCATTTAGCACACCCCCCCCCCCCTCTAAAAACACGCTAAATTTTTTGTGCCTCTCAATAAGAGTGTGTGAGACAAAAACGCCTGCATTAGTAATAATTACTAGGAATTTTAACAGGAAGTGATTTTTTTTTAATGTAAAAAATATATTTTTGCAAAGTGAGGTTTTTTTTATTTGCACCGGAGTCCGTTTTAATACAGAAAATCTGTACTAGTTGACACCAATGCATCCTAATATCATAATAAAAGTAAAGGTAGTGGGGGTGATACTAACCATAGCATCTCTAGGTATGCTGCTAGTCAATGCAATGAAAAAAATACAGGCCTAATACTATATTGTATAATATGCCTCGATATGGAAAAAAACAACTTTACTTTCAATATTGATAAAATCCATCACACTTACACTTATTTAAATTGATACTCAGTATAATCATAAACAAGACATTACCTCAATATAAAATTTATCAATATAAAATTGTGCAAAACCAAATGAAAATTACACAACTAATATGCTGTACACAGAGATCAATATTGTACATCTAAATATCCTAACACATACATACCAACTCCCTCAAACATTCCCAACAATGTTCCACCAAACGACATGGCTACTTGGAAGTCTAGACAAGCTATAACTTTAGATGTCAATTCCAATGTTGAATATCTTCTTTGCAAAAAGTAATATGGAATGTAGAAGCAAAAATATATAATTCCAGCTATAGCTGCTCCTGTATTTGCTGAAAGAAAAAATATGTAATATTAGATAAAAACAGACACACACACATGCATATATATATATTCTTCTTCTTTCGTTTGCCTGGAACATGCTTATATCTGAAGTTTTGTTTCTTCTATAAACTTGACTGTGTTTTGTAACTCATACAGAGGTCAGCAGATTTTGTTCCTACATTGTTGCTTCTCTGTGCAAGTGTATTTGCCTCAGCATTCCTGAAAAATATGTTCTGCTGTCTGAGGTGCCTGTCCACATGGCCAAGCTGCCAATTTTGAACTTTGTATACATGTAGCTGCGGACTTGGTTATGTCCTGTTCTGAGGTACAGAATGACAACCTGGTCTAGTCTATTCATAATTTATTAGTCACCTTTTGCTGGAATTGGTTTTTTAATTGCTTTGATCATCTCTTTCTTTTGATGGTAGGTTATTGGCACATCTGGTTGATCATCAGCAGCTCTCTACTTAGCCAGATAATCTGCTTTCTCGTTTCCAAATATTCCACAATGTGATGTCTCCACTGCATAGCTACTTTATGCTGATTGCTTAGTTCGGTCAGTAGTATTTATAGGTCTGGTAGATTTTTGGACTGGAGTGCTTGGAGTACTGATTTTGCATATGTCAAGAATACTACAGGCTGTGATTCAAGATTGGTGCTCAGCAGATTTTCAGTTGCCACCTTGATTGTCTGGATTTCTGCCTCGTAATTATGGCAGAATTTTCCCGTTGGTATTTGAATTGTATCCCTAACATTTTTTTGGAACTCTATATATTCCTGTTCCTACATTTTTCCTGCATTCTCTGCTGACCCATCTGTATAGACTAGATAACTAGATGTATTTAATAATACATATTAAATAAGATGCCATGCCTATATTGATGTATATGGTTTAATTCAGCAGTTCATAAAATTTTACTGTTACAGAACCCCTTAAAGATTTTTTTGGCCTATGAAGCTTAAATTATCTGTCCATTTATTTTTTTATTGTAAATATAAAGGCTCATATTTCATTAAGTCTTTGCTGACACCCTGAAAAAAATTCACAGATGCCTGGGGTTCACAGTTTAAGAACTGCTGGTCTAATTTATTTGCAAGCTCTAATTAAAATGTGTGACCCAATATACACCAAAAAGGATCTGCATTTTGTTATCCATTTTTTATCAAAAAAGGGGCGAAACCTACAGAAATTCATAGGTAACTGAATGTCTAATATATTGAAGCATGCCTGACAATCCAACGAGTGTATGAGTGGAGTAGGAGTTTCAAGAAAGAATAAAAGTAACACTACTCAGCATATTCTTTGTCACTGACTCCAGTCAGAATAGATAGACTGACTGAATCGTTCTAAGCATATTCATAGAATCCGTCAGAAAGAAAACAATGTAGCACTCTGCATGTCCAGCTATTTTATTCCCTAGTTACTGCCATCATACCTATTATCATACTACTAGTGGAATGTATGTCTACAACAAAATCTCTTCTTATAACTTGGTGAAACATCCTTATAGCATAATTGACACAAAGGTATTTGGTCTCCACTAGCAGTTGTAGAAGATAATTATCATCCTTCTCTTTTTCTCTGAAATTGTTC
Source organism: Meghimatium bilineatum (assembly GCA_034231615.1). Lineage (NCBI taxonomy): Eukaryota > Metazoa > Mollusca > Gastropoda > Stylommatophora > Philomycidae > Meghimatium > Meghimatium bilineatum. Next base: position 48,298,149 of record CM067320.1, on the reverse strand, counting down.
TCAAACTCCTGTCCAGAAAATAGAGAGTTAGGTCATCGCATCACAGCTGCAAATTCTACACCTTTTAGCCCATCTGTCATATATTGGCAATTCAAGCAATTGTGACATTCAACAGTATATTTTATTCATATTCTGCATTTATTCTTAACATTCTGCAGAATAGCAGGATATAGTCTGAAAAATGGAATATCAATGCAGAATTATCCTGGTTTACAGCTTGGTTGCAATATCTGCATCTTTTGAACTGACATTGCAAATTCTACACCTTTTAGCCCATCTGTCATATATTGGCAATTCAAGCAATTGTGACATTCAACAGTATATTTTATTCATATTCTGCATTCATTTTTAACATTCTGCAGAATAGCAGGATATAGTCTGAAAAATGGAATATCAATGCAGAATTATCCTGGTTTACAGCTTGGTTGCAATATCTGCATCTTTTGAACTGACATTTTCTATTTTAATATGGGGTTTTTGGTCACCTTGATCTACAGAATAGGACAACCAATTTATTACCATATTTCAATAAAAATATTAGTATTTAGCAACCCCCGCACACAAAAGTAGTTTTTTTTGGCTCATCAATATATTCAATATGAGCAAAATGCCAGGATTAGTAGTAAGTACTGAAGATGTAACACAAAAATGACCTTTTTTTTTAATTAAAAAAAAATATTTAAAATATGTGTGGGGTGTTTTGTGTCCAAAATCCTTTGTACTCACTACTTATGACAAACATGGCATATTGCATTCCAAAACAATGATCCTAAAATGCCAAAGATGGCATGCTCCATCAAAAAATCGGCAACCATACAAAGTCTTATTATGAAGTTCAAGATACTAACCTTTGGTACAGAATACAGAAACTGCAAAGCAGAATGTGATGCTAGCCAATGAGTAGCACAGTAAAAACAGGAACACAATCACAGGGTGAGTACTTGCTATCACTCCTCCTTTCTTGGTATCCAATTCCACACAGTAGAAAATGGTCATGATGAAGACTGAGATGAGGAGAAACAGGAAGTGCTTGGTGAACCAGGCAACCCAGTGCAGCCAGTTATTGATGCCCATCATCTTCATGGATTCCTGTTGTATCAGCGAGCAAGTAAACACATTTTTTTAATGGATGAAAGACAAAGATACTTTTATGCTGAAAATAAATGAATCACTCAAGACCATATGTGACCATGTTTCTCCACAACACTCTGTCTCTTGTTCAGTTGGTAACATTTTTCCATATCATGATGACAACTCATCAAATAACTTCTCCCTTTGTCTTTCTGTCTCCTCTCCACAAGCCCAATTATGTCACCTCATTACAATCCCACTGCTTCTCATAGTTTTATTCTTTACACATCATCTCACCCTAGGTCTTGTCGCCATTCCCTCCCTTTTTCTCAGCTACTCCATCTTCGTTGTCTTTGCCAAGATAATGCAGATTTCCTGTGTCAGTCTCACAAAATGTTGGACTTTTTTCACCGTCGCTTGTATCCTGAAGATATCCTATCTTCAGCTTTGCAGCGTTTTACCTATTTCTCATTGTGATGCCCTTTCACCATCTATTAAACATACATCTGACTGTCCTATATTGGCTATTACATTTCACCCACATAATATGTCAGCACTATGCATCCTATTACGACATTTCTCTATCCTCCAATTAGATCCTATTTCTAGTCCTGTATTTCCCTCTCTTCCCCTTGTTGCTTTTCGGAGAGATAGGAACCATCGTGATCTCTTGGTTCATTCCACTCTGCGCACTTCTGTAGGTCAATTGAGCACTTTTCCCTGCCCCCGAAATTGTTTGACTTGCCCTTTTGTTATTCATACTCCCATGCTTCAGTTCCCTAAGTCAAATTTCGAGATTCAAGACTCGTTCTCATGTCTGTCCCATAATTTAATATACTCTATCATATGTAAGCGTTGTGGTATGAAGTATATCGGCGAAATAGGTAGACGTTTGGCGGATAGATTCGCTGAACATTTAAGAGATATCACGAATCATTGTGACTCCCCGGTTGCCATTCATTTTAACTGCCCTTCACATCAAGGAAGCAATGATATTTCTGTCACTGGTCTGTTACGTTGCTATTCCGGTGACCAGCAACGTCAGTCTTTGGAATATCGGCTCATTTGTCATATGGGAGTATACAACCCCACGGTATTAACATTAATCACTGTTTTGTTTAATTTACCCACTACTTTTTAACAACCTCTACCCCCTATTCTTATTATATTATAGGGGCCTACTCCTATTCATTTTGTAGCCATATTCCTCTGTACCTTGAAATTGTTTCTTAATGTGCACGCTCATCAGCTTTTTTTTGGTTAGATTTCAGTGTATTTGTAATTTGTTGTTTCTGTTGTTTATATCGTATTCCAATCTGTCAATTCTATTAATGTACCATTTTTTTTTTTTAAATTACAGATGGGTGTCCCCCTTTCTTTAGTTTTGCATCTTTCATCTTTTGGTATTTCATAATTTAGACAGAGGCCCATTGAACGCATCGATATGCACTTGTTGAAATTGTGTTGCGCTTGATCTGTTGTTGCTGGTTGTTGATTTCCTGGTGGGAGAAATCCATTTTGTTTATATTCATTATGGTTTTGTGTTTTTAACTGTTTTTGTTGTCTTGAGAAAGGTCCCAATTGGACAGACACTTTGACAATTGTATTTGTTCTTTGTTTTATTGTTATTTTCTATATTTTATTATTTTATATTGATAGTTTCTAGTAACCTATTTACCTTATTTGTATTTACTTCTGTCTCCTCTCCCCTTGATATTTAAATACAAATAACCCAAATATCAGAGGATCACCGACAAAAAGGAAGTGCCGCAGTAACCATACAAGTAGAGGTAAATGCAAATAAAGTAAATAGGTTACTATATCAATATAAAATATAGAAAATAACAATAAATAAAAGGAACAAATACAACAGTCAACGTGTCGGTCCAATTGGGACATTTACAGACAACAAAAACAGTTAAGAACAAAAGACCATAACGAATATAAACAAAATCCATTTTGTTTGGGAGAGATCCATTTTGTTTATATTCATTATGGTCTTTTGTTCTTAACTGTTTTTGTTGTCTTTAAAGGTCCCAATTGGACCAACATGTTGACTGTTGTGTTTGTTCCTTTTATTTATTGTTATTTTCTATATTTTATTATTTTATATTGATATAGTAACCTATTTACTTTATTTGCATTTACCTTGATATTTAAGTTGTTTGCTAAATGTTAAAGTTTTTCTTTGCTCATCACATGTCCTATAAATCATGACTATCTTGACTAATTTTTTTGGGTATAATCTGTCACTTTATTCCATCAGCATCTCTGAGGACTTCCAAACATTAAACAGAAAACATTAGTTTTTTTAGTTGTTCATGTTTTTAATCATTCTCCTCAAACAGCACAGGAAATGAAAAGAAAACATAATATAACTAAACTGATGTTTTCACATGTTTCACTGTGCTTCACGCATTGAGGGCAGGAAATACATTGGTTAATACTTTGTTTTATCTCTTTATTGTGCACCCTATTAGCAGACTTTCAACAAAACAAGGTTTAACTTGATATTCACTGCAGTGAATCCTTCCAAAGACTTTTCTTAGGAGGGTAAATCCTCTTTCATCTTCAACACATCTTTGAAGCTGCAAAAGAGTCATATCAATTCCCCTTTGGAGTAGAAGACTCACCATTTTATGGCATTGCTCTTTGCCCCCTTTGAGTAGAATGCTCCCTCAATAGGCATTGCACTAAGTAGAAAGCTGAAGTCTCCTGGGTATGAAAGAAAGCTAGGAGAAACCTTTCCATTGCACAAAGGAAGCAAGAGCTAATCGATCATAATTCCCTGAGTTCGAAAACAAACAAAAACAAGCATGGTAGTGTTCCTTTAAAAAAGTTGCCAAACAACCCTCCAAGGTTGTAAAGAAATTTCTATAAAATGTCCCAATTGGAAAGCATCTCAGAAGAAGCTCTTACATGAAAGTAATACCTCATTGCCTGCAAAACTAATGCCTTACTGCCTGAAACTGAAAATAATATCCTAAATGATTGAAGCTAAAAATAATACATCCATCTGGTGAAATACTCCTATCTGGCAGCCGCAGTTGTGTAATGTTAAGCCAATAGCCTGCTGACCAGCACACCTGTGTATCAAAGCAATTCTTTATTCATAGTTTGTAAATTGTACTCCCGTTGTTCCCTCAGCCACCAGAAAGTAGAGTACCAGAGCTCATGAGCTGGAAAGGTCAAGGGATTGAACCATCGCTACTGAGCAAGTGTGGTAGCAAGTCAGGCAGTTTCTGGTCAACCACAGACTAGGCAGCTTAACACTTCTGGGAAATTGTGTGCTATGATGCTAGTTCATAACTTATAACTCATGTTACCTTTACCTAGTGAAAGTAATAATTCACTGCCTGGAGCCAAAAGTACTACCACAATGGCAAGAGCCAAAAGTAATGCCTGAATCTCTGGACCAGCAAAAAAAAATCACGTCATGTGCCTGCCTTCTTTTTCTTATTTCCCTTGGTTATGTTTATCAGACAACAAATATTTATTTATTTATTTAGGTGCGGTTGTTAGGAGAGATGTTTGGTTTAACCCCATTTGATCTGGGGTTAGAAATGGGATCAGTTTGTGTAGAACAGGTTAACGCTAAGTAATAAATAAATATTAGTTGTCTGATAAACATAACCAAGGGAAATAATAAAAATAAAAAGAAGAAGGTAGGCACATGATATGTGATTGTACCCACACACACAAAATTTTTCCTTAAGGTTAGAGACGAGAAGAACAAGAAGAATCATAGCAAACTTGGGAATCTCCGAAGATTTTAGTATTATAATCACCAGTAATTATTGCAAGCCTAAATGAGGAGTAAAGAATAGCAATACTGTGATCTAAATTCATGACATAATAGGCAATTAAAGAAGTGTGGGGTGGATTTAGCTGTTTCATCACAAAGTAATCCAAAAGAACCATGCTGAAGTCAGATCTAAGTACAGATACTAAAGCTAACAAACCCATAACACAACACATTTAAGACTGCATTCTACTAACCAGAAGGAGTTTGAGAATGAGGACAGAAAAAGGTATTTGAACCATTCAGAACAAATATGTATGACTTGTTATGTCTATAATAGCTACGTAATATGGTAATTCACTAACCTTCAAACGGCGTTCTTTCTCCAAGACAATATCTCGAACCATTCCCAACACTAATACCACAAAGCTTAACATGACCACTAGTGGAAACTGTTGCTGCAGGATCAGAATATAGTTGTCTTCTATGTAAGGTGGGTAAGGATGTCGGCTCAACAAAACTTTTGTAGACAAATATCTTTTCAAGGCCTCCTCTGATAAGTATTCATGCATTAGGGAGTCATAAACTGCATTTTGAATTGCTAAGAAACCTTCTCTACTGTATCCTGAAGATATAGGAATTTAGAAGAAAATAATATTCCCTTATCTATGAAATTTCTTAGTAAACTCATGTGTATATGTATTCATTGCTGTCAACATAGTCTAACCAAAAGATTTAAAGTTTGTTGCTGCTACCACAGTATAACCAAAAGATTTCAATTGTGTTGCTGTCACCAGTCTTTGTAGCTCTTGTTCACTTTCTGCTAAAAGAACTGTGTAATCTGCATATCGCATATTGTTTATTATTTTCCCACTGATCCTGAGTAATGGCATTCCTTCTATAGATCTATATTTTAAAATATTATCTGTGTAGATGTTAAATTTCTAGGCACAATATTCCCGTAAGTTGCCATTACTTTCAGGAAGGAACTACCATTAATAATGGAGGGAAGAGTACCTGGGATGAGGAGAAAGGGCAGACCAAGAAGACGATGGACTGACGACATTAAAGATAACATGAATACATCGCTAGAAAATGCTAGCCACATCGCCCAAGACAGAGAGAGGTTCAGAGAGTTCATTGGGAAGACAACGTTCTGGAAGGAATACGTTACATGACACAGATGTTAAATAGGCTGGGTAATAAATACATTGTTGTCTCATCCCTATTTTTTCCTATGTATGTTAAGTAGCTGTACTAATACATTATTGATTATGCTTATTCCAAATATTTAGAGTCAAATTCAGTTATAATATGGTCCATACTGACAAAATATATATGTATTAAAAGAAATTCACTATATACAGTATAGACTATAAAGAATAAATATAATTGAGGATTTTTAAGTGTTGTTATATAGGGAAATTTGTTTACGCTATAGAGATTTCATTGTATTCCTAGTCAGTCTTCTTCTTCTGCGTTCGTTCTCAAACTCCTGCAGATTAGCAGGATGTAGTCTGGAGAACGGAATGCGTTGTGTCATGGTTTACAGCATTGCTGCGATATCTGCGCCTTTCGGCCTGACACATCCAACTTCAGCATAGCTTTGGGTCACTGATCCTATATGGGATGGGACAGTCATAACCTCCAACTCCATCCCATAACCTCCTTAGTTGCCTTTTACGACATGCGTGGAAGGTAAACAGTGTTGCTATTCTTTGTTTCCCTTTCGGGCCCTGGCAACACATGGGCGCCTAGTCAGTCTGATATCTTTCCCATTTCACATAAGAATAAATACATACATGAGAATTTGCGGCCGGCGGATGGTAATCTAGTATTTAGTGAGCTCACCTCACAAACCCAACTCAGCTGAATTAGCACATTACAAAAGCTGTTTGTCCATAATTTATTGACAATACAAGTGGATATCTTAGTGGCACCTCAAAATCCAACAATAGTTAAATACCAATGTCCTGTACAGGATATACTATTAATTATTATATTATTATTATGAAGATCCCCGTCAGATGAGTCAAATTGTTAAATTTACTGCATATGTTTGTCATGATTATGCAGATCAATGGATATATTTAAAGTGTATATACAAACAATAGATGTAATCAAGGACAAATGTCACCTATATTACAAAGCAAGCATGTCACTATGAGTACCCGATGAGACATATACATAAAGAGCCAATATTATTTTCCTTCCAATGCTGTATTCAATCAATCAATCAAATGACATGCCGAGTGATATAGGCAATCATGTTTCTTCACAACTCTCTGTCTCTTGTTGGTGACATTCTCTCATGCCACAGACAAGTCATCCAACAATTTCTCTCTTCCTGTGTCTCTTGATCTTTCTGGTGGTTACTAAGTGTTCAAGTATTGCTTTTCTCATCACATACCTTATTCAAGTATTGCTTTTCTCATCACATACCTTATTCAAGTATTGCTTTTCTCATCACATACCCTAAAAATCTTGACTGCTTGTAATTTTTGCTTATCTTCTTCTTCAGCGTTCATTCTCAAACTCCTGCTGGATCTCTATAGTAGTAGGACCATGATCCATTCTAGATTTCCAGCAGGATGTAGTCCAGAGAATGGAAATGCATTGTGTCGCCGTTTAATTTGCGCCAATGGTCCGACACATCCATCTTCAGCATGATTTTTGCTTATAATTTGTCTTTTTACACTAGTATCTCTAAAGACTGGTTTTCCTAGCTGTCTATGGTCATTTCATAATTCTTCTCAAAAACGTTATTTCAGTAATCCTCCAGCTAACTTTAAGCTTTTCTATTTATCGTCTAAGCTTCACATCTATAAAAATTTTGTATTACCAGTACTAAACCTGGCCGCTTATTATCAAACCACAGAGGAAAACTAGTTAAACAGAAATGTCCTGCATATTTAGAATGACTTGATGCGTTCATGTTGACCAGGAGGTATGCTGGCAAAAGATGGAGCAACACAGGAACAAAAAAGGCAAGAAATCACCTACCAGAAAAAGAGTGTCCTCATCAAAGATATTAAGAAAGTTGACCATCCAAAATATAACTATTTGTATCTTGACAGAGCAGAGCAAGTTATCATCTTTCATATGGGGACAAGACACAACAGACTAACATCCACTTAAATAGACTGACTGGTTCCATCATCTCTGTGTCTATGCAGGCAGGCAGCACAGACAGCAGAACATATCCTGCAAGACTGCATTACACTAAGCCAATTAAGGGAAGAACACTGGCCCACAGAGATGGATATCCACAGAAAGATGTATGGGAGCAACGAGGAGCTTTCAAATACAGCAGCATTTATTAAGAAAACAGGACTTGCTGTGTAGACATGTCAAACTGCGAACAAGAAGAAGATCAGAAGAAGGTAGTAGAAGTTCAGCCCTTGAACTACCCTTTGTCACTTTCTCCTTAAACCATTCTGATCTTTCCCCTCCATGCAACACGATCCATGGCATCCCGTTTCCATGATTCAGTATCAATGCCTGTATCATACATATCGCATTTGCATATTTCTTTGTACCAAAGTAGAGGTCCCCCCTAAGATCTTTTCCCAGACTGTAATTCTCTATAAAGTAGATCTTTCAGTATTCTGTAGGTGTCAACTAGTATGGATTCTTTTTCATATTAATACAGATTACAGATTAAATTTTCTTTTAAAAAAAGGCCACTTTGAGTTAAATTTCCTAGTAATTATTACTAATTTGGACATTTATATCTCACATGCTCATATTAAGAGGCAAAAATGTTTTTAAAAATTTTGTAATTTGTGGATTTTTTTTTTAAATAGTGCTTTACGTAGGAAACAGGTAATGAAGTATTAAACGATCACTAACACACTATCACTGTTGGATACTCACATGAAACAATATACACAGCAAAACACAGGATATAATCATGCAAATAACAATATATAGGACATAATCAACATTTGGACCAAAATACCTTTATCAAGATAAGCACTTAACATCAAAAGTCGGTGAGCGGTGAGTAGAAATGACCACACCACACAAACGTATCCAAGTGAAATATGGATGTGAGATGCTAGAAGGATAGGAACAGGAAGTACATAAAAAGTGTAAATATATTGGGGGGGGGGAAGGGGATTTGGTGCTAAATGCTGATGTTTTTATTGATATATGAAAATAAATTGTTAAAAATATTGATTTATGAAAAAATAAGTTGACACCTATGGTATTCTGCCATCTTCCAACCTCCTAGTGTGTCCCAGCCATCTGAGTCTGCGCAGACTGAGCATAGAAAAACTGGTATTGCCTGTTACGTCCAATGCAGTGTTAGTGACTTTGTCCTGCCACCAAACTCCAAAAATTCTATAGGTACTGCATGTGAAAGCTGTTTAGTCATCTCTTCAATGATATACAGTTGGTGAATTAAGAAGGGATAAGGAGTTGTACTAATGTATACACTGCAGTAGTTGATGCATCTAGGTTTTGATTAAAGAACTGGGTATCATGAGTGGTATAAGTAGGAGTGGAATAAGGAGTATCCAATTTTTTAACTAAATAACCATGAGAACTATCAGCATGCGTGACATGAGTTGACTGGGCACCTACTGGTTTGCCTTGTATGCAGTGACACCAGTTCATAACCAATAACGAAAGTAAAACTTCAGTGCATGGCAAGAAAAACTAGAATAACAAATTTGTACTACGTTTGGGTTTGCAATCCATCGACTGTGTCTCTATACTTATTTTTCTTCAACTTACCAGGATCACCATTACAAATAGTATCAACTTCTCGTGGTCCAACTTGCTGATATGGAGGAAACATAAAGTCAGTAGACCACGATGAGTCACTTCTGATTGACAACTTGTTTTGGTTGTGTAATGGATTCCTTGGTGCATAGCTGAGACGAATCTTGTAGGTAATATTAGGCAGCAGCACTTCATTAAAAACAATTCCTCCAAGATAAATGTTGGAATTATTGATGGGTGGATTCGAAGATGCGTTGACTAAGGTGATGAAATTTACCATCTCATCTTCAGATGAAAATCCATCTGTTTTAGAAAAAAAAATGTCCTATATATTAAAAATTCTACCACAAAAATACACAGGCTCAAAATAATAAAGCAATGAACATAAAATAGAATAATGAAAACCACAAAACTCCATTTTAAAGGCTCATGTCCCACTGAAGATGGATGTGTTGGGCCATTGGTGCAAATAAAATGGCGACACAACACATTTCCATTCTTTGGACTGCATCCTGCTTGAAATCTATTAGGACCATTGTCCTGCTACAAGAGAGATATCCAACGGGAGTTTGCGACTGAAAGCTGAAGAAGAATGCTTATGTACTACACACATTCAGCACATGAAGTGCTGCTCTAATAAAACAAATAATAGTATTATGACTTTTACAATCATAAGTGCGCCCAAGGAATTATGAGCAGCAGAGCTTCTGTATCATTGTGTTCAATTGGAAGGTTTCTCCAGAGCGTTATTTTCATACCCAGAAGACTCCAATTTGCAGCATGTATAATGCTTTGAGAAGATTCCTCCAATGAAAATAATTCTTACAGCTGACAGGAATTGAACCAGGTCCGTTCTAGCGGCACCGAATTGCCTTGCAACTCAAGTAAACAGCTTTTCCTACTTGACCAACCACATCTAAAAAAAAAGATGTGATCTCGTCAAGACATTCTTCTTCCTCAGCGTTCATTCTCAAACTCCCAGTGGATCTCTCTTGTAACAGGACAATGGCCCTATTAGATTTCCAGCAGGAAATAGTTCAGAGAATGGAGATGCATTGTGTCACTGTTTTATTTGTGCTGATGGCCCGACATATCCGTCTTCGACAGGTCAAGACATTCAACCTGTGTACTTCTTACAGCTGATGGGAATTGAACAAGGTTCGTTCTAGGGTACTGAATCACCTTTAAACTCAAGTAAACATGTTTTCCATACTTGACCAACCACATCCCCAAAAAAGATGTGATCTTGTCAAGATATTCAACCTATGTACTCAAGTCACTGAGAACGGATCTGAGAATTACCTCCACATACCTAGTACTATGCACACATAGTGTGTGTGTGTGTGTGTTTGAAGATGTGGCACGTGGTGTGGAATGGTTAAACATGACAGATTGCCAGACTTCCTTCTGAGTAATAATTACTATCAATAGACGATGCAATAGGTGGTGCCCTATTGTGGTGGAGTCTTGAGGTGCAATCTTGAGTCTTGAGGTGCAGGCATTGATCAGCTAAAATTCCAAGGAAGAGGATTTCAAGCATGGATGGTTTGGTTGGCATATTTGCTGTGACTACAAGTAGCATGACTGTGGAGATTGTAGCAGTGAACAAGGCTTTTAACTGGATGAGTACACAGAGGGCAACTCATGTCTGTATCCTTAGTGACTCACTGAGCATGATCAGAAAAACACAAATGGAGAACAGTGCTTCATGAACAGTGGCTTGAAGCAGTCGAGAATCAAAGTTAGAATGTGTCACATTCATCTTTGTGCCTGGTCATATAGATGTTCAGGGCAACGAGAGAGCATATTGACTGGCTTGCACTGTAGATGTGTCCAGTGGCAGAGCAATGGATCATGCGAACATTTTGAACTCCTTATGAGAAATAATGCATACAATGAAATTAATGACAGTGAAGATTCTTTTTCTATGACCAGAACAAGAAACTGGGCTTGAAATGTGGCATTGCCAGAAATGTCTGACTCAGAAGATCATTTGTTACTTGTAACCATTCATAAAATATTCTTTCTCAATCCTTCACTGTTGGAAATACCAAGAAAGAACATCCTGAGCAGCTCAGAATTGTGGCATGAAAGAATATCAGTATTGGAAATAATAGGCAATACATAAGTATGTGGATAGGCATAACTAATGCTATACATAATGGACAATGAGAAGATTAAAAATTAACTTTTGGTGCTACATGAGCGTTGTTCAAAAAGGATCAGGCAAAATTTTTTTTTCTTTGAAACAATCTATGAGTTGTTAGTATCCTCTGGTGGTGAGGGTTTTGTCCCCATGAACAAATCCCCAGGAAATACAAGTGATTAGCTCTTGCGCTTCTTATGTGCAGTGGGGAGGGATGTTTTTCGAGAGCTTTCTTTCATACTCAAGAGATTTAAGATTTCAGTGGTGTGCACCAGCATGCACCACATGGAGGTACTTTCAGGATCTTTGTTATCTGCTAACCTTGGGAAATTCACAAGAGTTATGTGAGACTTTTCACATCTCAGTGGGAAGGTGTAGGAGACAGTAATTCACATGCTCATAGGATACATCAGTAGCTGGAATCAGCTTTATTGGTGCTTTACTGTAGTCAGACCTACAGGTAACTTAATTTTTATTTTAATCATAAGAGTCAAATACTTATTTAAACAGCCCTTGCATACTGCACTAATTCTGCACTAGGAATTACCTATATTCATGGCCAAAGTCTGGTTCACTCTACTCATGATTCTTGCTGTGACTTCATTTGCTGGACTATATGCCAAAGTCATATTCTTTTTCAGCTTTGCATCGAGTTCTTGAAATTCACATGGTTTCCACTGCGTCACATCTGGGTGGGGTGTGGATGAAACTCTCAGTCGCACAAGCATCAGTATAAGTGATAAAATAGTTGGAAGTCCAATTTCAAATAATGTTGCAACTGGCTTTCGTTTTTGAATGAGAAAGTTTTTCCAAAGAAGTAGTTTAAATTTTAAAAATGACTTCATTTTGGAGGAATGTTTGTCTGTTGCTCAATTTGTGGAGTTAAAGGATGACCTTTCCTTCATACATCAGATCAGAGAGAGTACAAGCCTATTTATGGTAACAACTCACAACTGAAAATAGAAGAACAATTTTATTTTAAATAACTTCAGAAAAAGCTTTAAAATGCATAGAGTATTGACCTCATTGCATTTGAAATTTGCCCATATGTATTCCATACCTCTGAACATAGTGGCATGTGACCTGCCAAGAGTACCATTCATTGCATGGAACTTCACAGCTACAAGTGATAACAGCGAAATAACCAGCATGACTAAAAAAAAAAGTAGAAATGAAACTAGACCAATTGGAATCCTGGTGTTTGATTAATTGAATAACTACCAGTAGAATAAGTCTACTATCACTTGGTTCTCACTAAATAATCTCATCAGAACAAAAACTCCAGCAGTGAAATTTAATGACATCTCTTGAATGCCTGCATTGTTATCTGGTGGTGACATTTGATCAGTATTAGAGAACATGTTGACCCTATCTCAACCAAGCATGAAAAAGTCTATTGACATTGAGAGTAATGGCAACATTTCACAGCATCTACTCACACTGCTCTATCAGGGACATTGTTTTTAGTATAAAATACACCTGTTTCATATTCATGATGATACAGAGATTGACAGACTAGAAACGATTCAGAACAAAGCCATGCGCATACTTGTGAGATAAACACTGTGTAGCTATAAGATTTCTCCTTGACTTCTGAACTGTCTGCTAGAATCACGGCGTAGTGAGGGTTGCACATATCTTAAAATGTAGTCTTTCCCTATGAATCTCTTTAATTCTTCGTTGTCTTGAGCAAGTTGTCCTGCCTCTTTTAATGACGTGCACAGGCATTCTTTAATGTCTTTTTCCAACGGCATCTTTGGGCGCCCTTTACCCCTGTTGCCAGATCTTAGCAAGATGAAATGCTACAGATTAAATGGGTAGATCATGGTTCAGACATGTAGAATATATTTTCAAAGAGGCACGTGACTCTACTTGCATTGACTTTGGGGAAAAGTGGATACTCACTCAGCCTGCATTATGGGGTAACCTTTCCGTTGTCAACATGCCTGACAGAAGTTGCAGGGAAAACACAATCAGGTGTGGTTGTGGAAGTCATGTTGCTTATTGATGATAACACTGCATAAAAAAACATAATCATCTATTCTGATGGGTCAGTCATTCATCATCAATGCTGTGCTTGAGCCTTTTCTACACTCTCATGTGGAAAAAACTGTCAAGGAATCCAGCTTCTGCATTCACCATAACCATGATGGAGACAAAATCTGTGACAAAGGCATGCCATGGGTAGTTTCATAGGACAATTCTGTTGCAAGCATATGAAGAGACTCAATGAACACATTCTGCAAAGTTAAAACAAAAGCCACCTACCATCAATGGGTTGCATTGTTGGTGCAATCTGTGACCAGAAAGATTACCTTCATATTCATGCCCAGACGTGTGGATGATAAGGGTAATAAGCGAACTGATAAGCTGATATCAATATGTACATTAATGAATCATTTTTACATGCTCTAAGGGACCTTATCACTTCAGAAGATTTTCATAAGTGTGAATCATGGTCGCTCTCAAGATTGTGGAATACTGGAGTAAATATTGAAATGATCCAGAAAGAGAAACATAATCGATATATATCTAACTTGTATCTATGTTCCTTCAGCACCAAATATGGTACATAGGGCAGAAACCGGAGCTCTCCAGTTTGAACAATGTAATGCTACTGCATGTAATTCTTTAATGTTGTTGAGATCTATAGTCATACCCTCTTTGATAGTTGTTTAGCAAAGAGTCTCTCTCTTGGTCTTCATCTTTTTCTTTTGTCATCTGGTACCCATTTTAATTCTTGTCTGTTTTCATTCATTCTTAGTAATGTCTGATATAAGTCCATCATTTTCTTCTTATTGATGTAGAAACATATTGCTTTTTGGTGTCTTCTTTTGCTTGCTTGTTTGGCTTGAATTCTTCCCAACCAATAGGCCGATTGAAGAATTTTCTATAATATTTATTTACACATCAATTTATTTTTTTTCTCTGGTGCTTTTGTTATTTTCCAACTTTTGCAACTCTATGTTAATATGGATTTTGCATTGGAGTTTAACAGTTGTAGTTTGGTATATTTAATTTTTGATTTCCAGATGTTTGTTAGATTTTTTAATGAACATGATGTCAACGTAATTTTGGTAGAAATCTCTTTTCTTGTACCTCCAACTTGTGTCATTTTGCTGACTAAATTGGACAAGTTATCTATCTATCTATCTATTCGCTAAAACCGTTTGTTGCCTTTCGGCATCAGAGGTTTTCTGGAGACTGCCCTCTTGTGTGCTGAGCATATTGTGGACTTTATCGCCTCTTTTATTTCAATAGTCCATTGTTTTCGAGGTCGGCCTCTAGGTCTGCCTTCGCTATATCCATGTAGCATAGCTTGCTGTGGTATACTGTCTGGTGGTAGTCTGCTGATGTGTGCAAACCATTTGATCTGTTGTCTCTTGATATATTCCAAGATTGGGGTGGTGCTTTTTTTTGCAGAATATCCTCATTCCTCACCATGTCTCTTAGCGATATTCCTAGGATTCTGCATAAGCATGCCATTTCAGCCATCACAAGTTTACGTTTGTCTTGTGCTGTCGTTGTCCATGTTTGGCATTGGAATCCCGAAACACTGAGCTACAAGTTATCAACTGTCTGAATTGTTTCTCTGTTGAGAGTTACTTTAAAATTACAATAAAATTAATGATCATAATCTTGTAAGTGCTGACTGGAAGGAAAATTTATTCTGAAAGATGACAAAGTCGATTCAAGATATCTTGTGTATTAGCAGGAGTCAATAACACCAAATCATCTGCAAAATCAAGATCACTAAGAGTTCCATCATCTGTCCATTTTATACTAAAATGTTCATTTTGGGCATAATTCTTCATAACAGTCTATAGCCAAACTAAAAAGCAATAGTGGCATAAAGCAGCCTTGTTTTACTTCTGTTTCTGTGTAAAACCATTCAGTTTTACTCTCTTGCTGCTGCCAAAGATGGATGTGCCGGGTCATTTGCGTAAATAAAACTGTGGCACAATGCATTTCCATTCTATGGACTACATCCTGATGAAAATCTAGTAGGATCATTATCCTGCTACAAGAGAGATCCAATGGGAGTATGAGAATGAACATTGAAGAAGTTTTGCTGCAGTGAGTAGGCCTACATATTAATGAACTAGATTAAGACTGACTGAACAAAGTCTCCATTTTGACTATAATATTTGATACTATAATTTGTTATGTAAGCCTATTATAAATTTGCGAATTTGTTTTCATGTTTATATGCCTCATTATTGACAGCATTTTAATAATACATACTCGTTTCTTCATTTTGGTTTTACATCATTCATTGATCATCCTTTATTGTATATCTAAGACAAGAAATTACTCCTGTGTTCTAGTTTCTTTGAAAATTTATTTCATATGCTTAGCATTAATCTCACTTTTACCAATTATAACAATGTTTTGTTTTGTATCAATGTTATTGTATAAAATACAAAAGAAATATAATTATTTGCAATTCTAGGTGAAAGGTAACACACACAAATGATATTTATGAGAGTACCTCGTGGTTAAGCATATATCGACGCTTTATAAATTCAGGACCCAGAGCGTCTGAAAACAATTAGTGTAAATACAGTGTACAACTGAACTTGGTATCATATTTCCAAATAATCATGCTATTAAAGATGAAAGTCAAGCAGAGATGCAGTTATAAACCACAGGACAGTGGACTTTGTTGATAGATCTTATCAAATAATGACATTTCACTGACTATATTAAACACTTAGTGCGTCTTGATGCATCTCCTAAGTGCTTTCTTGAAAATACTTGTTTCATCTTGTTGTAAAGTTAGCTTAAAGTGGGTTGCTTAAAATCATGAACTGAAATTGAGTGGGACTAAGTTGCCCAATAATTTTTATATTTGTCTTCTATATGAATCATTACAGATAATGAATGCCAGGGATGATGATCATATCATCCCAT
Organism: Meghimatium bilineatum; assembly: GCA_034231615.1. NCBI lineage: Eukaryota > Metazoa > Mollusca > Gastropoda > Stylommatophora > Philomycidae > Meghimatium > Meghimatium bilineatum. The sequence goes on along the minus strand of CM067320.1, from coordinate 48,281,545 downwards.
CCATAATATCCATTATCCGTGAAGGTTTGTAGGGGTATGATATTGGAGTCATCAATACACAGTCCTTTAGTGATTTATCTCTTCATTGATGCGGAGGATTGAGAAAAATCTTGAGCTGCACAGTCTTTGAAGTTGTCTGTCCATGACTTTCTTTGTCTTCCTCTGCTTTTGCCATCATGACTGTTCCCTGTAGTATTTTTGTAGTATCTGTGAAAGTAGTGTTTCTTGTGGACCTGTATTTTTCTGACTTTTATTTCTTATGTACACATTTGTCTATAGGAGATTTGTAGAATTTATCTGTAACATTTGTATTTGAAGGTCTGGGTTTGTCTCTCCATATATGTAGTAAGTGTCCAACTCTCATAATCATACATCACAAAATACAGCAAAAAGTTTGATCTTCAAACCATTAATGGAGACACCCAGGCCAGATCATTCACTAATTATATCATACAAACAAAAATATCTGCGAATATTGGTTAGAAATAGAGCTGGAATTTTCTATTTGGTTCTCTTGGTTTAGCAGTCACCAACTACTTCCAGTATAAGAATGGAGGTTGATATCATTACTATTGTCCTCCATGATGCTCCATTTTTTTAAGAGAAATTATCAGGTTTGATTTTGTACATTCTAAGGAAGATTCAAAATGGAATGTCTCTATTTGAGACGGTAGCGTCTAAGATGTTTTCAACATACAGGGTCTTACATAGATCTAAAATCTTAGACTGAAAGTTACTCATAACAGAGCAAATTCGTATGCATAAAAAACCTCTACAGCCTTAAATCATGACCACAGACGAAAGTAAAAAAAAACCACCCAAAGATAAACAATAGACAATCAGGAATTAGAGCAAGTAGCAAATGTTTAATTATCTGGGAGAAAACATTATCACTGCAGGAGATTGTGCAGCTGAGATCAAGAAAAGAATTGTAATAGCGACTTCCTAACTAAATCAAATAAAAACCTATGGCAAGGTACTAGCTGCAGAACAGAAGTACAACTAATCCCAGTGACAATATATGGTTCAGAAACATGGACACGGAACACGTCAGCAACAAAGACAATAGCTGCCTATGAGATGAGATGCTACAGAAATATTTTGAAAATACCATGGACGGAGAGAAAATAAAACCATGAAGTGAGAAGGGTAAACATCGAAGAGCAAGCATCGATTGGCTTCTTAATAACATTATAACAAGAAAGTTTAGATTCTTTGGACATATCAATATCAAGAGACATAATATGGAGTAATAGTGAAGGGCATGGTTAATAGTATAAACAATGCGGGTGACTGCGTGGCTGAGAGTAAGAGAAGAACGGAATGGCGCTGACAAAATTAAAACAGCTAAAGAAATTATGGCAATGTACTAACATAAGAACCAAACTGTGCTTATTATGAACATGTGTGTTTCCAGTGGCAACATATGAATGCGAAGCATGGACATTAAATAAAACATTTTCCAAGAGAATTTTTTTTATTAATAAACCCGTAAACCATCAGGGTCATTTGTGTGCTTCAGCACACAGAATCCTCCAGCTATTTATATTTTCAGCGATGAGGAGTGAGGAAAAATCTTGTCCTGTCCATTCCTTGACATCTGTCCATGTCTTTATTTGCCCTCCTCTGCTTCTCCTCCATTTGACAGTTCCCTGCAGTATTGTTTTTGACAAGGAATCATGTCTGCATACATGTCCAAACCATGCTACTTTGCATCGTTTCACTATTGAAAGCATTGGTTCTTATACACCTGCTTACATCTCTATTTTATTTCTTACATACAAATTTGTCTTATGTTCCCTATAGGAAATTCATCTGTAGCATTTGTACTCAAAAGCCTGTAATCATCCACATTTGTTTTAAAGAACTCTCCAGGAGAATAACATCATTTGAATTAAAGTGCTACAGAAGAGTTCTGAGAATACAATGGACAGCAAGGAAAGCAAACCAGGTGCTAAGCACAATCATCTTCCAAGAGGGCTGGCTTCTGAACATCATATTAAAGAAAAAGATACAGGTAGGTACTTTTTTCCCACGAACTTAGCGTGTACCCACCTTTTTTCTTAGAAGAAAAAAAAAGCACTGACCAGCACAAATAATAAGAATATAACAATAGTACATTATCCTAGCTATCGCTTCTTGACTTTGTTACTGCAGCACTCTCCACCTTGTCGGATATCCTCTGACAGTTTGGTTATTTCATTTCTGTTCAATTTGTTAATGTTATCTTGCTCTGGGCTATAGATTCAGTTTAGTTCTCTCCACTGAAGTCACATAGATTTTACTTCCCTGAAGCTTTGAGTTATGGATATCTGAGGGAGGTTTTGCCTATTTGTCTGCTTTTTCATTACCAGTGATGCCACAGTGAGCTGGTATTCATTGTAGTACTAATGTAGTTTGTCTAGATAATTTGCAGATATTTTGTCTGATCTATTAAATGAGTTTGTCTTGATTGGTATTTTGGTTGGCTTATAAGATTGATTTTGAATCAGTGAAGATTGCAAATTTTTTGTTATAGATTCTCAGTTGTTGAATAAGTATGAGTATGGTAGTTGTCTCTGCCCTGAAATTTGTGCATTTTATTCCTGTGGCAAGGGATTGCTTGTATATGGTGCCATCTGGAAACATGATGTATATTCTACAGCTGCATTTTGTTGTGACTTTTTTTGCTGATCTGTTCATGTAACATGCGTCCAGATATTTCTGGGATATTGGGCTTTTAACATTTGAAATGATCTCATTGTTCTATTTCTGTGTGAGTTATCTTCGAGTTCATATTTAATATTTAAGATATTTTATTTTTTTTGGTTGAGCGCCCATGGTTCAGGAGATAAAATCGTGCATGTTAATTGTATACATGATTCTCTTGCTAGTGGTTTGGACTTTTCTTGAAATTCTTTGTTTAGAGAGTGCCCTTTCAGTCTTTGGTTTTTCATATTGTAAGATAGTTTTGTATTTTCTTCATATATCTGGTGGTTTGATGTCGGCTTTTTCTTTAATTTCTATGAATGATGGTACTGTTTTTCAATACTCCAAGTATTATTTGATGTCCCATGCTTTGAATTCTGTCGAGTTTGAATGTGTTAGTTTTTGCTAGAGGAGTATTCCTTAGTTATTCTGACTGCCCCTGTATATAATTGTTTTAGAATTTTTTTAGTTGTGGCACAGGTGGTGCCTGCTAGTTTTTTTCTTTACTGCACATTGTTGAAAGGTTTTATTTTGTATTTTCCCGATGTTTGATTTTCAGGTGTGTTGATGTCGAATGTAACCCCAAGAAATGTTGGTGAATCAGTTTGGGGTATCTGTTTTTTATTTATTTTTATAGGAGTGTGTTCTTTGTGTGGTGAGAGAGAAAATATAGTTGCCATAGTTTTTGAGTGATTTTTTTAAAAACCCCAGTTTTCCATCCAATTTTCTACTTTCTTGATTGTCTGTTGTAGGAGATAGGCAGCTGTTGAGATGAAGTCTGGAAGTCCAAACTTCAAAGTCATCTGCGTGCAGACTGTTTAAGATGTAATGGCAGTACGTAGTTATGTCATTTATGTAGATTAAGATGAGGGTTGGGGTCAGTGAGCTACCTTGAGGGATTCCCTCTCTTAATTTGAATGTTCTGCTAAAATGATTATCTAGTTGTACCTGTGCTGTTCTTTGATATAATAAAGTCCTGATCCAAGAAAAATTATTGTGAGTGACTCCTGCTTGAAGGATTTTTAGCATTAGACTTGCTTGTCCCACTGTATCAAGGGAGTGTGATAAATCGAATAATATTGCTGTTAGTTTGTGCTTCATTTGAAAGCATTCTCTATTTCTTGTGTCAGGTGTGTAGTTGATCCTCTGTGTTTTGTTTGTTATTCTGATAGAGTTGGAGTTAATATTGAGTTAGTTCCATCAACTATACTAGTCTTATGTTAATTAATCTTTCCATTAGTTTACCTCAACAACTGATGTTCTGTAGTTTTTTTGTGTCTTTTCCTGGTTTCAGTATTGGATATATGTGTTGTTGTTTTTTTCACATTGAAGGTATACATTTCTAGTAACCAAGCTTTTATTGAACATGTTGAGGAGATACTTTTTGCAGAAAATGTCAAAATGTTTTAGGAATTCATTTAGCAACAAAAACAAAGAATAAAACAAATGTGTGTCCTCAGTCATCTCAATGAAATAAAAGACATATCACCTCCCAGACAGAACTGCAATGAGTAGTAACAATTTTACCACCACATATGTTTTAAATTGCCAGAAATCAAGATGTAATTAAGAGATAATGTAAAGAAAAATACTGACCCAGTAAGTCTTATGAAAGAAACACAGTAAACAATAGACACCTACGCAGAACAATGGATTCTTGCCTATACTGATGTCCAAATCCCAAAGACATCAACCTCCTGGGAAGGAAAGACCAGAGTATCATTTTTCGGTGTTGCACACAATGTACAGCTCAACAATCACCTAAACAAAATACAACCAAAACACACTCCAGGGTGCTGGCTGTGCACTTATCTCTACAAAGCTGTCAATCACAACCTTTTTGAATGCTCAGCGCTGGATGGCATCAGGAAAATGCTTCTCCCTCCAAGGTCAGACAAATAGAACACCTTGTATGGAACAAAACAACAGCTCACAAATACATGCAAAAATCACACAATGTCATTGTGTTAACAGGCATGAACAGCTGAATCAGAAACCAACCAACCCCAAAATATTCCACAATTATTAGTGTAACAATTTATCTATATTCACATCTGCTGCACTGAAGATAGATATCATTAGAGGACTGTATGTTGATGCCTCCAATACAATACCTTTATGACCTTAACAGAGTATGGTTTTTAAGGTAATGAGTACTACTGATATGTATTGTTCAGCATAAATTGCAATACATCCCTGTCATATTGATGTATCTGTATAGGTGAAAGGTATCTTGTTTGGAACCTGTGTTCCCCTGAACCTTATTTCCCTTGGCAATATTTTTCAATTTATGTTTATCCTTTCTTAATTTTAATATAAATTTTTTTAGGGTTAGTTATGTAAAACAAATTGTCTCCTAACCCAAACCACAAGACTAACCCTAAAAAAATTAATAGTTATATTATAGCCAGTCTGACAGTAGCCGAGCTAACCTTTTCTGTTTATGTCTTTCAATAAATCGTTTTTTACACATTACTGTAACTGAATATGTTCTAGAAATGTACTCAGTTTTCGGTATAACCATTTCTAGACTCTAGGCCTATGCCCTATTATTCTAATTTCAAGCTGTAGTAGTGTAGTGCCTAAGCCACCGGTCCACCGACCAGGTGACCCAGGTTTCAAGTTCATTTGTGGTTTATAAAATAATCATAAGGCAGCAAACAGGATATGAGCCAGGTCTGTTCAGCTGGCACCTATTCACTGCATAACTTGAGTCAATATGTTTTCTGTATTCAACCACACAGCATCACTAAAAAAATATGAGATTTTAATCAAGACCTCAAACATGTATATTCTCAAGCTACTATGAATATGGACTAACAACACATGTACTGCACAGGTATGTAAAATCTTATATAGGCCCTATGTATCTTTTTTTAGGAATGCAGTGTGGTCGAATACGGAAAATGTATTGATTCAAGTTGCGAGGTAAATAAGTGCCGCTGAATGAACCTGGTTCAAATCCCATTTACTGATTTTTTTTTTCTTCTATAATAATAAATCCTTGATGTTTCTATATTATATTATTTTGGTAAAACTATGGTTTAAGTCTTCACTGTGCTATAAATAGCACACTGTTTACATTTTTAACTAATGAACATCATGGATTTCCTCGGACTGCGTATGTCCAGTTACTACAAAATAAATATTAATTTTTATAAGTAATTTATTTTTAATTTATAACTGATTCTAATTCCTAACCTAAATACTAATTCCAAATTAAAACCTAAATACTAATTCCAAATTAATATGCCTTTTCAATTAATATACCTTAATTTTAAATGCAAATTCCACTAATTACACTGCAAAGGTTTGGTAATACCTTGAAACTAGAACAAAGGTCATAGTGAAGATTTAAACCGTAGTTGTGCCCTTATTTTTGTTACCCCTGTCACATCTGAAGCAACCTTATTTATGTATGTTTACAAGTAAACCTGTCTAATTGGTTGTAGTACTGAGACCTGATGGCACATACCAATCATACAAATGCTAAATGTTTGTGGTTGTTGAGGAATTTACATACAAATGCTAAATGTTTGTGGTTGTTGAGGAATTTACATACCGGTGAAATGTGTGTGTTGTTGTCTGTGTGTTGATCGACAGGTCCATGTTTATAGTAGCTTGAGAATATAGGCCTGCACGTTGGAAGTCTTGAATAAAATTGCATCTTATTTTAGGGAATAAGTGTGGTCGAAGATTGAAAACATGATGACTAAAGTTGTGAGGAAATTAGGTGCCAGCTGAATGGACCTGGTTTAAATCCAGTTTGCTGTCTTGTGATTTTTTTCTAGAATATAAATCCTCTGATCTATACTTCTATATTAGATTATAATTATTTGCTTATAAAATAACTCCCGTGGTCCATTCAACTGCCAGTTAGTCAAAAGATCATCCTCACTTCATTCACATCTGCCCATAAGTGCCTGGATCTCCTCAAGATATCCCTCAGTATGTGGCGGCTGATCTGTGACCACACAGACACACCTACTTTGTGTTTGTTTAGTTTACCAGTCTCTTTTAGTGACCTGAATATAACTTTCTAAACTTTCTTGTTTAACCACACCCCTCTTTACATGATATTCATGTAGTCTACTCAGTATTGCATATTTACATGCATTTGTTACTTCGTCATATATCCCTAAGACTAAGAAGAGCATTCAGAACATCAATTTGTTTCATTGCTTGTCCGAGTCTGGCCCCCATGATCGCCGAAGAAGGAAGCTTATCTCTGCGCGTTCAATTCCTCGGATGTCAACACGTCCAGGAACAAAAATGAAATTGACTCTTGTCAGTCAGAGTACTCCAACTACCAACTAACTGGCTGTTGAATTGACCATGGGAGTTATTTTATAAGCAAATAATTATAATTATAATCTAATATATAAGTACAGTAATACATCTAAACTAAAATACTAAATCTAATACTTTCACTTTCAGTGACTTTCACTTTCACGCACATACTTTAATTTTATACTTACACATTTTATTAATTCCATTATCATCCGTGATAATCCTTAACTTTATTTAGCAGCTCTTTCCATTCACCATACTAAAGACTCCCCTATTTATGCCCAAGCCCAGCTTTTAACGATGCATGTGACTATTGCCGCGATATCATATTTATATTTATACTAATAATAGGCATATCAGATCAGCCTAAGAACTATGTGTACGACTATGAAGATATTTAGTTTAGGCCTATAAATAAACACTTAGCACAACAGAAAATAATAATATTCAATAAAATTCGCACTGAACTTGACCTTTTTAATCAACATAATTTTCGAAAACTATTTATATTTTATTTAATGAGTATTTGAAAGTTATTCAGTAAATAATTATGATAAATACTGATTTTAGTTTGCGCTCACATTAAAATTAAAATAATGTGTTTTTTTCTTCCGTTTGTGCGTAATATTTTTGAGTAAAACTAATCAGGGTTACCACTCTCGGACTTCTATATATTTCCTTTATGTCTTCTTTTGTTTGTGTATGTCAACATGTGATTATTTTGTACTCTAGTCCATCAATTGTACATCAGAATGCCCTATTGTTATCGTTCAATCATTTACATATTTAGACTTTGATTTCCTCCGTGTTATTGCAGTTGTCTCTTTGATGGGTGCCAACACATGTATAGTTACTTGTATATGCATTTTGTTTTACATGGTTCTATGTATCCACACAATTACTTTGGGCCACACATTTGTATGTATACATATACATATGTTATAGCATTATCTTTATGTGAACGAACGTTTATATTAATATATGTATATGTTTCTATGTGTGCGAATGTTCATGTTATTATTTATATTTATGTGAGAAAGTGTTTATGTGGATGCATGTTTATATTCATGTATAGGCCTGTATATATATATGTATGTGAGAAAATGTTTATATTAATGCACGTATCTCCATTCTGTGTCAATATGTATGCCTATTCTGGTGTGAGCCCTCTCCTATGTGTTGATACAGTTACATGCCTGTGCATTTTGTGTGGGTATCCTTCACACATCTATGTGTCCATTTTGTTATACCTATATTTATCTCTTAACTCTTGGTGTGTGTATACATTTCTGTGTATGTGTGGTTGTATATATATATATATATATATATATATATATATATATATATATATATATATATATATATATATATATATATATATATATATATATATATATATATATATATATATGTTTATGTCTATATTTGGTTTCACATTCATTCCATGCGCTTTCAAATGAGGATTCTTTTTGTATCTTTCCTTCCCCAAACCCACCCACCCCACCACCACACAACCTTATCATTACTCATCAATCATTATCATATGCCATTCTGGCGTAGGCGACCATGGCTCTCTATCCAAAGTATTGTTATCAGGATCGTTGTTGTTTCCATGCCTTGCTAGGTTGTCACACGAATATTTTCTCACGTTGTCCCCCTCTGTCTCTGTTGCCTTCAGTCTTGCCTGTTGTGACTATGTTCTAAAAAAGGTCTTTTTCTTATTGATTTGGGTCAGTTTATTTTTTATTCTTTCAACACCGCCAACCACATCTTTATTGCCTCTAATTTCCCACTTTCCAGTTTGTTTATAATGAAAGCACGCATTTTCTCTTTTACTAGATGCGTTTCCATTTCTGCGTCATAGAAACGTGGCTTGATAAAATTTCAGTCATCTATTTTATGTATTATTGTTTTGTTTTATAGTTATTTCTCTCTTGAAAAAGTCCCATTTGGACCGACACGTTGAGATTTGTCCTGTGTAGTTTTATTGTATGTTTTTTCTATACTCTTTTATATATTTTTATTCATAGGTAAGGTAAGTATTTTAGTAACCAGTTTAATTCATTTTGCTTTACCATTACCACTCTTGGACTTTTCCCCCAAAGTTCTGGGCTGTGTATATCTAACCTGGGGATCTTGTGTAATTTTTTTAAAGAATCTGGCCATTTAAAAAAATAATTTCTACAGTAAAGTAGATCAACTTTTAATTTATTATTACTTAATGTTTCCCAAGCTTGCGGGTCATGCAAGTCAACTGCACGAAGTTTGAGATCGTTACAGCCGGTCTGAAATGTCATATTTACTTCAATAATCTTCACTCCTCTCTACCCTCTAACATTGTGGTGAGTTTAGAAACTTCACACCTTGTCCCGTCATTAATACTATCAAGTCATGTTTTCATATATCCACCTTGTCTTCTTCTATCCACCATAGTACACTGAAGAAAATCTTTTGTCATCGATGACTATCTACCGCCGAAGTTTTCGAGTTTCACGACTGTTGACAGTGGTTCTTGTTGATCGGTTAATACATTAATTATATCATACACAAACACTTTGGTCTTATGTTCTCGGTAACAGATACCCAAATACACGTCTATAGCATGTGTTTTCAAGTGCCTGGAGTCTTATCTCCAAGTCCGCAATCTAGGTCTCACATCCATATAAATATTGACAAAACCAAAGATTTATATATGTTAATCTTAGCACGGGTGGTGATCCTGCTTTTCCAAATGGTTGTTGATCTTGTCATGGAGGTCTGACTTACATGTCTAAGAAGTAACGAGAAACAGATTGACTTGCATCTGCACCTATAAAAAGAGAGTTAACAGAAGCTAAAGGAAACCTGGGGTGGTTTTATAAATGCATGAACATTTTGTCTATATAAATTTAACACTATATATATATATAAACACACCCCTCTATATCATCAAACCCATAACTCTGTAAGATCGCAGGTGTGTCACTATGAAAACATCAACACAAAAATTTCCTCATGCCTCATTGTTATCAGTTCTTTGTTTGAGTGCGGAGAATTTTAATCTTATCCAATCCTTAATTTTTAATGAAATGTTCCTCCATATCCATAAATCAAGCAATTGTCACGTCGAGTGGCGTAGGCGATCATACTTCTCCACAACTTTCTGTCTCTTCTATTGTTAATAGCATACGTTCAGTTGGTGACTTCTTGTTTGTGCCACATTTACAACCAGAAATGTCTCTCTTTGTTTTCGTCTGTATCTTCTTCCCTTGATCTTTTCGGTGGTTACTAAATGTTCAAGTTTTACTTTTTTTCATCACATGTCTTAATAATCTTGATTGTCTGCTTTTAATCTTTGTTATATTTTGTCGTTTTACTCCAGCATCTCTGGAGAATTCTATATTAGATTTCTTGGCTGTCCATAGAATTTTGATCATTCTTCCTAAAAACTACATTTCAGTTGCCTCCAACTTATCTTGGGCATTTTTGTTTACTATCCATGCCTCGCATTCATAAATAATAATTCACTCAATATAATATCCTAGCACTCGAGCTAGCATATGCATTAATATTACTCAATTGCATATAATATTTATACGTTTTTTGAAATGTTGATTTGCCCGTGCTATCCTGCTCTGATTACATTGTAGCACCGCCATCTGATGTTAAAATGGTGCCATAATACTTAACTTTATTTGCTTGATTTAATTTTGCATCATTAATATTAATACTGAAATAACTATTTCTTCTGTTTTGTTCTTGTTTAAACTGATGTCTTTATTTCACTTTCTGGTACTACCCTGTCTAACAGGGCTTCTTCTTCAGCGTTCATTCTCAAGCTCTCGCTGGATCTTCCTTGTAGCAGGACCATTGTCCTACCAGATTTCCAGCAGGATGTAGTCCAGAGAATGGGAATACGTTTTGTCGCCATTTTTTGCGCCAATGGCCCGACACATCCGTTTCGGCGATAACAGGGCTTGAAGTTCTTGCTCCCTTCAATTAGAACGGTATCGTCAACATAGCTTATATTGTTCAGATTATAACCTCCAACTATTATTCCTGGCATGCTATCTATGTCTTGCATAATTTCTTCTGTATACAGTGAGAAGATATGGTGACATTACATATCCTTGTCTGATGCCCATTTCAATCTTTTGGAATTCTCTTACATTACTGTCAACCCTCATCGCAGCTGTTTGTTTTCAATGCATTTTTCCTAATATCTTTAAATCTGTCCCATCAACATTGAGGTTTTCTAATATTTGTATCATTTTTTAATGATTCACCCACCGAAGATGGATGTGTCGGGCCACTGGCGGAAATAAAACGAATCACAACGCATTTCCATTATCTGGACTACATCTTGCTGGATATCTAGGACCATGGTTAAATATTGATTGCTAAAAATAGGTGTCATTTATCATTTGGTGATTATTTCTATGGGGGTGCAAAGGGTACAGCACCGCTCTCGGCGGACCCAGGGTTAACAGATAATCCAAGATCCACAACGTACCTACTCGTGGAGCACCCTGGAAACAGAAATTCAGTTGCTCGTGCTGATTCTGGCTAAACCTTTTGGGGATCGTGTCCGTGAAGTTGGAGGCAGCAGATAGAAAGAAAATTGACTGGGGGAAAAAAAAAAGTCAATATCTCCGACACCACTGCGCGAACACATGCAGTGGCACTGTCGACACACAGTGACGCTAGTAAGTCCGGTCGGAACATTGGGGGGGGGGGGGGGGGTAGGAAAATGAAAACAACACGAAAAGTTAGATACATGGCGAGAGACGGCAGGACAACATACTGAGTACAATGAAAGGGCAGCACAGCACTAGGAAGCAGTTGCAAATAGAAAGGGAAAACGTTCATAGGAAATCGGAACTACAAGCTTTGTTAGCGCGAGACAAGTTTCTAGTTACCGGTGCGCCTTGTGGGCAGAGACCCCGCCGCAATGTGGAGACCCACGATGTAGGTGAACGACACCTCGGCTAAGAAGACGAAAGAGACTGGGTCTAACTCTTCTGTCGAGTTCTTCCTTATCCGGAACCAGATATTTTCTCAGCGGATGAGGAACGGTCCAATATCCGATGAGCACAGACACAGAGCGTCTAATTACACATTAATATGTACTCACTGCGCATAACTGAAATCCAACATGTAAAGCCTGAAACAAGGTAATGAAGTTTTGCTAGTAATGCTAAACATACATAGGCACACACAAATCGACGTTTCGACCGAAATGCCTATATCAAAGATAACATACAGATATACATAAAAAACGACAAGTAGGGACGATACAACTTGCGTTCACATGTCTAGTAAAATGGTCGGAAGGATAGAAATGAGGTCAGAGGTGACACGAACAGAAAATGTGCAGAAATAGGAAATACACGTAAACAAACCCTAATACATGTGAAAACGAGAGAGAGAGAGAGAGAGAGAGAGAGAGAGAGAGAGAGAGAGAAATTATGGAACAACCCGATGCGTATGTCAGGCGCTCATTTTCCAAATGCTTGAGAATGCCAAATTCATATATATAGCGGTTCTCAGGCGTAAGACAGGTCCGATCGTCGGGGAAGCATGCTTTGATGACCGTCACCTGAATATCCTGGGCCATTGAAGTGCATGTCGACAAGATAGCCAGAATGATGTTTGATGCTGTGTAGGTGCTCGCAGAATCGGTCAGCAGGCCTCCTACCAGGCTCATTTATGTACGTCATGCTTTGCAGCGCTTGCAAAGGATGGCATAGATGACATTCCGAGGCACACAGGAGAAACTCTCTTCGATGCTGAAGGTGGCTTTGAGTGAAGTGACGGACCGGGTTTGGGTAACATACGGACAGGTGTATCATCTAGGGCGTTCGCAGCTGATAGTGCCAGAATGATGGGGTACTTCAGGCTTAAGATGACTACGAACCAGTAGATCCCTAAGGTTCTTGTCCCATCTGTACCCAACCAGAGGGGGGGGGGGGTCGCAGAACACTTTACGCGTCTTAGGATCCGACTGGAGAAGGGGAATGTGACGGAGTAGAACATGACGAACAGAACCCGCACTATGTGGGTGGAAAGTCAGAACAAGTTTAACCATGTCACAGGGATAAGACCTCCAAGTGTTAGAGATGGTATTCTGGCGGGAGATGCTGTACACCCGAGAGAGAGAGAGCAGACTAAAGGACCCTGTCGGGATATAAGCGACAACGGAAGAAGTCCATCATGTCATGGGCTTTCTTGAGAAAGTCATCCTCACCACTGCAAAGGCGCCGGGTTCGAAGAATTTGACAGAATGGAAGGGAATCGCGACAGGTAGAATGATGCGATTAGGTATACAGGAAAAGATGTGGGCATCTTTCGATGTGTAGTGTACTTATGTGTTGAAACAGGAAGGTTGAATCATAATGGATATGTTCAGGAAGTTCACATTGGAGATGGATGGATCTCGGATGTAAACTTGATTGCCGGGTGAAAGTTATCAATGAACGGAATGAAGAGTGATAGGTCAGTCTCAGCCAAGTCAGTGATGCCAATCCCATCATCGATATAACTATGGAACATCAATGGGAAGGGCCCTCCATGGAACTCCCACACGTGGTGCTCAATGTGGCCCATAAACAAGCAAGCATAGCTTGGTCCCATCTTGGTACCCATGGCGACCTCACTGATTTGGTCGAAGAAAAGCCAATCAAAAACAGGATTTAAGAGTGAGTACAAGTTCAGCAAGACGGAAGAGAGTGGAGACATACACATAGGGATGATGGTAATTGTCAAGGAATAACGTCAAGGCCGTGAGACCATCATAGTGAGATATGGGCATGTAAAGGGAGCAAAAAATATATAAGAAAGAGACGGTAGGTATGAGCAGGGGACAATGAAATAAAGGCCAAGATAGACAGTGCATGGTTAATGTCTTTAAAAATGTAGGAAGTTGTTCTAATAATGGTTGAAAGACACTGTCCAAGAAGTCCAAGATGACTACTGTGGGACATGAACACACAGAGACTGCCAGGGTTAGAAGGTTTGTGGATTTTAGGTAGCATATAGAATACCAAATACCAATAAGAGCATATAATACAAGAATATCCGGGCGTAAAGCCAAAGGTAGACCAAGAAAACGGTGGATAGAAAACATTAAGAAAACCATGAACAAACATGGACTAAATGCAACCTCGGCGACACATCTGGCCTTGAAACGACAGCTTAAGATACCACCCCTACGCGTAACGGCAAGTGTGAATGTGATCAACAATCATTCACCTGGGGATAGACAATAGACCCTGGGGGAGGGCTACCGACCCTACCAGGCGCGTCCACAGGTGGCGGATGGTGGAGGACACTCCATATATGTCCATATATGGAGTGCTTGCTGCAATTAAGCAGCCGCGGACCAAACCGGTGTTGCTGCCTACCAGGACGGGGCGGGATATCAGTCGGTGCTGATATCCCCACTGAAATACCACATGTGCCCAATGACGGGCAGCTTCAAGCGAGTATGAGCCGCTATAAGCTCAAGTTGCTGGCATGGAGTTATTAACTCCAAGTCAGGAGCGTGCTAGGGGAGGGGGATTTAAAAAAAAATTGCTGCCTTGCAATCACCATCGGGGGATGGAAAGGCTAGAGGAGACAACCCAGACAGATTATTCACAACCCAGCCTGCCGAAGACGGAGTGTGTTAGCCAGCAATGACGCAGAAAACTAGAGATAGAGCACTAAAACTAGCTAGATATAAGAGATCAGAAGAGAATATACTAAGCTATAAAGATATAAGAAATCAAACAAATAAACTAGTCTTTAAAGCTAAACAACTCCACTGGAGAACTTTCTGTGAAACCATAAGCTTCAGAACACAATCATCAGAAGTATGGAATAAATTGAAAGCTATCAGTGGAGGCAAATCCAAACGTAGCATAATGCCAGCATTAAATAAAGCACAAACTGATAAAGAGAAGGCTAATGCACTGGCTGAATACTTTTACTCAGTTAGTGCTAATAACAACCTAAACCTAAATGAGATAAATAGACGGCAGACAATTCTGCAGGAACTAAACACTAAACCAATAAATAATGCAGAATCATCATATATAAATGCAGATATAACAATAGGGGAAGTAATTAAAGCAATAGGTGAGAGATCAAACACAGCTTCAGGTCCTGACATCCTAAGCTATGCGATACTTAAAAAAGTACCAACTAATATATTAATGATAATAACTCACCTATTCAATAACATATGGGAATCTGGCACCATACCACAGGCATGGAAGTCTGCCACCATAATACCAATACTAAAGCCAGATAAAGAAGCTAAAGAAGTAAGCTCATATAGACCAATATCACTAACTTCTCACCTAGGTAAAATATTACAGACAATAATAAATAAAAGAGTAGTATTTCACCTAAATAAACATAATATATATAGTCCAACTCAAGCGGGCTTCTAGTGTCGCCGGAGCACGGTTGACCAAATACTAAAACTAGAGCATGAAGTAAAACAGGGTTTCCTAAAAGGTGAAAAAACAGCGGCTGTCTTCCTCGACGTAGCAAGAGCATACGACGAGTGCTGGAGAGAAGGACCCCTGTTTAAAATTAAGAACATAGGTATAGATGGTAGAGCATACAATTACATTAAAAACTTCATGCAAGATAGACAATTTAAAGTTCTAATAAATAATGACTTATCAGACTCCTATGAACAGGAAAATGGCATCCCGCAGGGGTCTGTAATATCTCCAACAATATTCACAATAATAGTTAATGATCTAGGAGAAGAATTCTCAGATGTCAAGAACAGCCTGTCACAATTTGCAGACGATGCCGCAATTTGGCGCTCAGGCAATAATATCAGTTATCTAAAAGTAGGAATACAAAGACAAATAAATGAAGTAACAAGCTGGATGGCAAAATGGGGTTTTAAAATTAAGGCTAGCAAAACAGTAGGAATGCTATTCAGCAGAAATGGGGTTCAAACAAATAAAATTAAGGATATTTTTTATAAATAACGAACCAATTACATTCTCACCAACCACCAAATTCTTGGGAATGGTATTAGATCAAAGCCTCAGATGGCATAAACATATAAACTATATAGTAGACAGAAGCAGAGGAGCCCTAAACATGCTTAGGTACATGAGTGGTAGCGGTTGGGGAGCGTCGACTAAGACAATGACGACATTCTATAAAGCCTTTATACGAGGTAAATTAGAATATGCCAGCATTGTGTACGAGTCGACAGCACCAGCCAATATCTCTAAAATAGATATAATTCAAAATAAGGCTCTCTCAACAATAGCTAGGGCGACCAGGGGAACATCTGCTGAAGCAGTTCAAGTAGCTCTAGGAATAATGCCATTATCCCTAAGAGGGAAAGAACTGAGACTTAGCTACTGGTCTAAAATAGGAAATGACGCCTCACATCCTGCATATAAATCATTCAATAGCTCTGATAACACAGGCAAGTTCTCAATTGAAAGCTACCGAACACCAGCAGGGTGGCGATCAAATGCAGATCTTGACCAAATGCCAGAGCTTAGAGAGCTAATATGTAATCAAAACCAATATAAAGCAGTAATACCCCCTTGGGAGTTAATATCACCAGAAACTGACATTTCCCTATCTTATATAGGGGAAAAAGACTAAAATAGAGATTCAACTAAACATAGAGCATTAAACCACATAAATGATAGAACAATAAATAGTCTAAAAGTATTCACAGATGGGTCCAAAGGAGAGGAAGGCCCTACTGGTGCAGGAATAGTAATACCTGACAGGAACATTAATAAGAGCTTTAAATTATCAGAACATACGTCAATATTCACGGATGAACTAGTTGCAATTCTAAAAGCTCTAGAAATAATAAACGATAACCCACCTAAAAATGTAACAATCCTGACTGACTCATTATCATCAGTCCAGGCTATACAAAATAAACATGACAGCCAAAGGCCAGATATAGTAGAAGATATACTACGCATAACAACAAACCTAGTTCACGTTGGTACGAGGGTTAATGTAATGTGGATTCCAGCCCATGTCGGAATACCAGGAAATGAAGCAGCGGACAAGGAAGCCAAGAAAGGACGAACACAAGGAACAGAAATCCAGGTAGGACTTGGCAGATCGGAGACCAGAAGCATAATAAAGGACACAATACTTAAGGAATGAACAGAAAAATGGGACAACAGTGCAAAAGGAAGACATGCACATGCAATGCTAAAAGGACCCACTAGGACCACTCAAATAAAGGAAGAGCTGAAAATTTCTGCCAATAGGAAACTACTACGACTTAGACTGGGAAAATCATTACATTATATACTCGAACCAATATGTGAAGACTGTGAAGAGGAAAATACAATAGATAATTTCCTACTCCATTGTCATAAATACAACCATCATAGGCAAGACCTAAAAGATTACTACCTAAACAATAAAATACCATATAAATTAGAAAAGGTTATGGAGGTAATTAAACAATTTATAACCAGGACTAAAGCCATAATTAAAAAATCTAAGCAAGTGAAAACAAAATAAGTCATTGTTTGTCATCAGTCTTTCTACAGGTCTCTCAATTTTTGGCATAATCGCACGCACGGTTTTTCAAACTCCCCCCATGCATTAGTGTCACTCTCAAATAAAAAAAGCAATACCACCGGAAATAAACAGTTTAATACAACAACTAGCAAGATAACCAGATAACATTCTTTTGCAATAATAGCGCGCACGGTTCTCAATTCGCCTAGACCATAGGTCACACTTAGATAAAAGGCATCTTGGCCACAAATAAACATCAACTCCACCTAGCAATATAGATAATTCATAGCAATAGCACGCACGGCTTTCCAAACACCCAGACCATTAGGTCTCATTTAGATAAAGCTAATACGGCCTGATATAACCAACATAGACTTCTGTCTTAGGTTGAAGGGGTAGTGCCTCGGCTAAGAGGCTTTAATCCCCCATTTAACAAACAACAAAATTGTCCTCAGAACTGGCGACTGTTGAGTGGAAACATTGAAATTGATGTGTTCCATGTTTGCATCCGCCTGTAGTCTGGTCAATTTTACCAAACATAATAAACAGGCCTATTGTTTATTAATTGATAAGTGAAAGAAATAATTGTTGTGATTCATAAATTAGGTACTAATGGACGTTTCTATGTTGTTATGTTACTGTTTTTTTAAATTAAACTTTGTATATTTTATGCTCATTTTAATTAATAATGCAAGCAATGTAAAAATGTGACAGTGAAACACAACAAGCATTTTGTGTCGAGTGAAAGTAGGTATTAGCACTAAATTTTCAAATTGGGTTTATAACATTATAAACACCACAGTTAGATAGCCCTTGAAATTTGCAATTCAACGATACCTCAACCAAGTCTGTAGGTCGATTCTGTGAAAAGTTATGAATTTTTTTTGTCGAAATTTCAGGAAAAGATAATTACATGGGAACATATAATAAAATATGAACGGACTGATGATGAAAGTTGTGACCAAGAATTGAAGCAGAACTAGCATTTTATGAAATATTTCAGTTATTTATGATAATATATGCATAAAACTATACATTTTTGTGTTCGGGAAGGCAAGACGCATCTGTTGAATATACTGTACCAATTGTCAGGCATAATTGGGGCTAATTAATATTCAAAATGGTGGCTAATTTGCATAATTTACTTGTAATTTAATTGTCTAATTATTAATTATTTCACTTATTTATGATAAAACACCATACAAACTATACATTTTTGTGTTCGGGAAGGCAAGACGCATCTGTTGAATATACTGTACCAATTGTCAGGCATAATTGGGGCTAATTAATAAGAAAATTCTGGAGGTAAGGTAGGACATAGCGAATGCCAACTGACTAGAGTACAGGAACTGTATGGCGAATAACTAAGTGGGATGAAAAAATGCAGAGGTGGAGAATACAAGAGGAAAAAAGAAAAGAAGAAAAAAAGAAGAAAATATGTGGTGGATAGACGGAAGCCCCGAGACGGAGATACGCCAGCAAGAAAGTAAAGTGTGGGTGGGAGGGATGAGGGAACCCAGATGCCTAAAGCCTTATCATGCATTAGGTCTCCAGTCATAACATCACTGTCACTATCAGAATTAAATAGAATATCCAATAATGCATCTTAAAAATTATCTTTACGGTAATTCTAATTTATACCTAGACCTACTAATAATGTTTGAATAGAAGCTATCTGAGTTCGATTACAGTGACAGTGAGACACAAACACTTGTCATCGTCATGGTAACATGGGCTGCAAGCATTCTGACGCGCTGACATGTTTTTTTATCTGTACCCTTGAATAATTTAATACAATACTGTTTGAAGACATTTCAATAAACACTAGTACATAGTGTCACATTAAATTAACTAAAGGATGATAAGATGTAGAAATTCATTAAACTGTAACTTAAATTTTTAACATTATACACGAATATCGATAATTAACGGCGCGGCAACATTGAACAGCCGAAAACGAACTCTAAAGTTAGTAGCGTGGTCGGTCGATCACCATAGCATTTTTAAAATTTTATAATAATTTATAGGTACTTCTAGAAATGTTAAAATTTGGTACATAAAGATAGAAATGGTTGCTGAATATGTTAGACATGGTTTCACATATTAACTTTAATCAAAATTTAGAAATATACGTGTGCAAAGACAAAAAACACCTACCTCGTCTTGTTTAATTGCTTGGTGTTAATTGTAGATAAGGTATCTCCAACATACCTAATCTTAATACACTGCAGAAATGGATTATAAATAGTATACAGTTCACTTTTATATGATCTAAAGCTGCGTGGCGTCACTAAATGACAATTCCATTGGATAGTACACACGTGGTCCATGAAAAAATGAAAATGTCGGCACATGGCATTTTTATCAAGGGACATTACTCTAAATATCTTTTTGCGGAAATATTTCGATTAGTGCTAATGCCTAGTGAAAGTGAAGAAACAGTCATGGTCTGGATTGGTTGTAAAAACTAAAACAGTAGACAGACTATAATATAAACACGTTTCACTAGCTTTGCCCAACTTCAAAATGATGCATTTCAGTGTATATGTAACGCATATAATTGAAATCTGCTCTCTTTTTTCAGCAGTAATTTTAGCTTGAGGAATCATCTGGAATGGCAAAACATTATTACAAGAAGTCATGTTGAAAAATATGGAGACTATGTCATGTGACGTACTCCTTCCAGAACGTTGTCTTCCCAATGAACTCTCTGAACCTCTCTCTGTCTTGGGCGATGTGGCTTGCATTTCCTAGCGATGTATTCATGTTATCTTTAATGTCGTCAGTCCATCGTCTTCTTGGTCTGACCTTTCTCCTCTTCCCAGGCACTATTCCCTCCATTATCACAGTCACAGTGTCTTTCTAAACAGTTGTGTCTCTTTATATGACCAAAATAGGCATAGTTTTCTTTTTGTTATTGTGTTTAGTAACCAACACTCTGGAATCTTCAATGTTTTTATATCTGAGTTTCTGATTTTATCCTTCCATATACTAAGTATCTTTCTGTAGCATTTCAGCTCGAAGGCGTTGATCTTCTTTGCCGCTGTTTTACTGAGTTTTGGTTGTTGTGTTGTTATATCTGTTGACATGATTTTTGTTTTCTGCATGTTTAAATACAAGTTTTGTGCTTTGCTATACTTCTTTGTGTTCTCGATTAGTTGTTCAAATCCCTTTATATCATTTGAAAGAAGCACTGTGTCATCTGCGTAGCATAGTTCCGAGATTAGGAATCCACCTATGTTTAAAGCGTGGTAGTCAGCGCTGTGTATGTCTTGTCTCACATTCCTCATTATACTTTCTGCGTAGATGTTGAACAGGTATGGGGAGAGTGTGTATCCCTGCCTTACTCCACTTGTACCTCAAACAACTTTGAGAAGAAAAAAGTTAGATTAATCCATTGGAAATTTCTAGGCACAATATTCCCGTAGGTTTCCATTACTTTCGGGAAGGAATTACCGTTAATTGAGCACAGTAACGAGAGCACATTCATTCTAGCAGGCCATTTTGGCTGAAGGAATGGAGACTAGCAAACCAAATTCTGTGTTTGGTTTAAAAAAAAAGGGAATGATGGTAATGAGATGATGTCATGATCTAAATCTTAATTGCATATGGGTCCTTTGCTTCCTCATGACATGTTAATCTTCATGTTACAAATGCTCTTTTTTTTTTATAGTCTATCTCAACGTCATTTCTTTTGATGTTGCAGTGTAAAGGTATTCACTGGATCACACTTCTCTGTAAATAATGAAGCAGCTTCATTAGGATTGCCCTGAGTTCAATATTCAAGATTAAGTTAATTTCTGAAACTTATGAACTTGGACTGTGGACTTTTGAAGTTATAAATGATTAAGAAAGTGGCAGATACTCTAAGACTCCACATCACCACCTATTAAAGAATGCAATTTGCACTATTCCTTGTATCAGTCACCAGTCAAAACTATAAGGTTGCAAGGTATAAGTATCACTAGACAGTAGTACACTGGATAAAAGAAAAATAAAGTAAATCTACACTTGATTATATACAGATATATGTTAGTTGTTTTTATTTTGTCCTCCAGAATGAATCACTTGTCAGCTGTGAAGCATGTCATTATTGTGCTCTCTGGTAAAGGTGGTGTTGGAAAGAGCACAATGGCAGTTCAAATTGCCCTTGGCTTACATAGTGCTGGAAAGAAGGTAAGTGACTTGAATGTTTAGTAATTTTCAAAATATATCTAATTTTGATTTATTTCTGTGAGTCATTCATTATCACTGGGTGCAAGTATTTAAAAATTTAAGTGTTAGCATGTATAATGTTAGGAGCCATATAGTGCAGTGGCTTCGCATATTAGTGGCCCTGAGTTCATTCCCCAGTTGAGGCGGAAATGTTTCTCAGATCGCAACGGCTCCCAGGTCGACCCAGCCTTAAATGATACTGGATTAATCCGGGAAGTAAAGACTGCGAGGGAGAGGAGATGGCTACCGCCCTCATTTGCAGAGCCTCTGAAATGTGAGATCGCTAACATCTCACACCCCTACGGCATTAATAAATGCTATGGGTTACTTTACTTACTTACTTTTTATGTATAATGTAATTCTAAAATTTTATTCATAACCCAGGTAGGACTCCTTGATGTTGACCTGTGTGGACCCAGTATTCCAAAGATGTTCAATCTGGAAGGGCGTGACATTCACCAGTGTCCAGAAGGGTAAGTCAATAAACAGTTACAGCATTATCTAATGAAGGAGTATCTCTACACCATTTACATTGTGGTTACTTTTGTAAAGCACACATAATATAATTTTGGCATCAAGTAATTTCTGAGCATTAAAATTTTTTCCACATCTATAGATGTTGTTGCAGTTATTGTATTCCCGGGTCCTACAAGTGGAGCAAAGAATAGTGACATTGTGAACTGCCATGCATATAAAAAATTTGACTAAGAATGTTTGAGATACGGTTCTCTGTCCTATCCTATATAGGTCAAAGGGTCCAGGAAACCATGCTGAAGTTGAATGTGTCAGTACAAAGGGCACAGATATCACAGTTAAGCTGTAAACCATGACACAACATATTGAATTCTCTGGACTACTTCCTAATGATCTACAGGAGTTGAGAATGAACACAGAAGAAGAAGGTCTTGCAAATACTATTATGCAGAACACAGTCCCAGGTGAAAGATATGATAAACAAAGTTAGAAAACGATTTAAATTGCATAGGCTCAAGACATTTGCCACCTCGCAGAATTGTGATGGGTGCAGACAGACTGATTAAACTTTGCCAAGAGTGCTTGATTGACAACCCTGGTTGGTCAAAGTGCATAAGATCATGAACAGCTGGATCAGCAATTAACCAATTACCATGATTCTCGGTTTGTTCATTATTATGAAATTGTCCAGATGAATATTTGAGGTTAAGAGCACAGATCAGCACAAATATTGCTATATTTCAAAACTGGATTGCTCAGAGTTAGCATTGTAACTGTGTTTAGTGTGGTGGTTTAAAATCTAGCATGCTGTTGATGACATCAGCACTTTCTTGTAATTTCCTGACCTTTTCAAGAAGTTTGTGGAAAATTAGATGGGCGCTTGTGTCACACTGTGGTAAAATAACTGAAGCAATTAAGTTGGCAATACCCAGTTCTGCTATCCATCACATCATTGTAGCAAATGGCAATATTCCTTACATGTCATGGTTTGACAAGAGACATGTCAATTTGATGACGACTGCACACAATGTGCAGACCTTTAATAATCAGGTCCAATCCAAACATGCTGGCAATGTGCTGTTATGGATAAACCATGCTCACTACACTCCTATTCCTATCATATGGGTGGTATAGAATGTGTTGAACTGCTAACATACCACATGTTAACATACACAGGAGCTCCAAATGGTGAAGACAATTTTCTTTGATCTATTGGAATTTGCTTCGTCAATTCGTCTATCCTGTGGAGGGCCAAGTATCCAGGCAGAGTCAAGTCAGAAAAATTCCATCTGCAGGTTGCTCATGTGCTTCTTGCTTGTACCAGTTCACTGTCTCCTCTAATCCATCTGAAAGGATTGTGGTTGGTGGACAACACTGCATTGCCATGAATCCAAAATGCACAAGTAATGGCAAGGCTTCCAAACCCGACTGTGTGGTCTGTTTCAGTCAGGAGTCACCACCAGACCCAATATGTGTGCCACGGGTGTCAGGTACTTGTGTGCCCCTTCCCCAGTTTGGAAGGTATGACATACTTTTGAATTTTAAGATGAATTGTACTCCACAGATCCACCAAGAATAAGTGAGTCCCCTATGTTTGTGGTGTTTAGTATGTAAATTTTTCATCTTTACCATTTTCTCACATATCTCACACCAATAAAACTTACACCATTACATTTAGTAACCATTCCTTTCTTTCCATAAACAAATTACACAAAAAACTTCAAAAACATAAAGTTATTGATTTTTCCAAACACCCTCCATAAATAAAGCGTAAGGTAAAAAATGAGTGCAGTGGCAGGGAAAAGCTACTAAAGTCCGTTCAGAATCGTTTGCCGAGATGTTATGATTTATAATTCAAAAAGTTCTTGATGATTTCACATGAATTTTGGCATACGTTGTTAAAATGTCCATGTCGCGAAAACATATGTGTTACTTGATGTCTAGCTGTAACGGTTATTTGAAAGCGGCGAATTCTTTTGATGTTTGCCCATGTAAATATTATTTCGACCATAAACAAAATATTTTACAGTAATCTAATTCTTTTGATTTCACATAATTCTAAGTTCAGGAAAAATAATATTTGGTGCTAAACGGGAATTTCCATATGTAACATTGCTTTATACAAATGTACAGTGGAAACAACTACTTTTAGAACGGTGCACATTCTACCGTGAGGGTCATGCCTTTATATTTAATAATCAGCTGTGAGATGTAAGCATCTATATAATCCAGCGGTTGTTTATAATTTAGATTAACTTTTTTTTAATATAGGTTAAATAAGGTATCTTTGATACTGGATCACATTTCTTTGATAAAAAAATATTTCTATAGCGACATTATTATTCTAAACCTAACTTCAAATGATCAATCCAAATGAACAATACGTTTTTGATAAAAATAATTTAACATCTCGGCAAACGATTCTGAACGGACTATAACAATTTTATTGAGGTGTGCTAAAGGTTTAAACATATATCAGTTTAATTACTGACCAATGACCTATTCCAGAATGCCGAACATGAATATTTAACTTTCTGATTTGGGGACAAACTTTGAATTGTCAGAAAGGTTAAAAAGCCATAGAGGATTGACTTCATTATACTCATGTTTCCCCTTATTTGCCCTGTCCCTCACAACTATAGGAGTGCTGTAGCTTAATTCATAATGAGCTTGCTTGCTATCACCGGGTCATAGCATGTCAGGTTCAAAACCACACCCGAAAAAAACAAAACAAAATTTGGGTCGTTATTTCTCGCTTGACACGACCACTCCTCCAGTCAACTCAGCTATAAACGAGTACCTGACTCATAAATTAAGGCAGGTAAAGACAGCAAGTTAGGGAACTTCCCACCCAACCTAATAGTTGCTGTGGCTTGTACATGGAGAGTTATCTTCATCTCCGACAACAGGTTGCTGCTATAGGACCTACCTTTACCTTTACCCTCTCAACACAGAAACATCCAATCTGCTGAGAGTACCACTCTTAACATGTAACTCTATATGGCATCAAGTGAAAATAGTTGCAAACTAAAAGTCCAGTAACAAACCCATTACCTCTTGAACACAAGGTAATAGACTACTATACTATGCATTCTCATGTCTCTAAATTGTTTACCTAGTTTTGCTGTGTACATGCTCTGATGCTGACAGTTTTAGCAAGCAGGTAAACGCTGAGCATTTATGGTTGTCACCCTTAATGTAATAGTTTTTTTACAAGTTTTTCCAGATGAGAAATGTCAGAATATTATTTTGACAAAATGGATACACCTTGCTAAAGCAAAATCCTGTTGGGTTTGTTGAGAATAGTAATGCATAGTTAGTATTGAAAACTAAGCAGTTCCCATATAATGTGTTTGTCTAGTTAAAAACTACAAAAAGCTCATATTATCAAGGGAGCTCTAAATATATCAGTCACTTTTGATATGCATATCATTACAAATTTACATACACAGATATATCACCGTAATTGAAACCACGTTAATATAAGGCAAATATGTGGCACACCAACTGTCACCATTATTTGAACACTAGAATATTCACAGGAAATTTCACAGGCAAGTTACAAACAGCATATTCATGCCAATGTAAAACATGAGTCTTATATAAATAACAAGAGTAATAGATGATAGATAGAGACAAAAGAATGATCACTCAAATAAAGTGATTATTGACATTTGAAAATAAAAAACTTAAAAAAAAAGACTTCTGTTCTCTCTTGAACAGGATGATGATCCTCTCTAAGAGGATGATGAAAACATCTACCATAAGAGAGAACTGAGAACAAACAACCCTGACTACCGTCTTGGGAGAACTCACCCAACTATCCACACAATATTAATAGATAAAACAGCTAATACGGGAACGATACCCAGAATCTTGAAGATGTGTGCACCTGAGACAATAAACAACTGTATATCGTCAGCAATCAGGGCTTATATAGTGATGACTCGGCTTTGAAGACCACCTTTTTTCTAAGATATAACATCTATATTAGTTACCATGATGGGTTTACCTGTGATTTCTGTGACTTGTGATGAAAATTGCTCAAAACTTTGAAGCAGACTGATGTTGTCAAGACAGCTATTGAATACCAATAGTTTGATCTCATGAAACAAAAACCATCATACATAGTTATTTTTACCATGTCTGTTTTGGAAGCACTTAGACCCATATTAAACTCTCAAGATATCCTTGATATCGCAAGAGCAGTGCACTGTCATATCTATGCATACTCCATTAGCATTACCTTGCAATGGATCCCTGGACATAGCTATCTAGAAGGAAATGAGACCAGCAGACATATTTGTAAAATAGATGCCTCAAAACAACAAAAGGAAAGACCTTGCCATATGAGAACAGTTAAATTCATTCTCAGAAACAACACAAAGGAAATGAGAAAATATTGATATTAATACTATCTATCTATCTGTCTGTCTGTCTATCTATCTATCTATCTATCTATCTATCTATCTATCTATCTATCTATCTATCTATCTATCTATCTATCTATCTATATGCTGTGACCCTTGTTTGTCTTGTGGTGTCAGATGGGTAGAAGAGTTCTCTGGAGATGGCCTTCTTGTGTGCTATTTGTAAGCTTGTTCCTGTGGCTTCTTTGATTTCTGTGATCCATCTTTTACATGGTTTGCCTCAGGCTTTATAGCTGTGATGTCTATGTGTCATGGTCATTTGTGGCATGCTGTCTGTTGGTAGTTTGAATATGTGTGAAAACCACTTGATCTGTTGTCTTTTGATGTGTTCCAATACTGGTATTGTTTTGGTTATCTGCCTGATGTTATCATTTTTAATTCTATCTCTTAATGACACTCCGAGTATTCTTCGTAGACATCATTTCTGCTGTCACTATTTTTCTTTTGTCTTGTACTGTCATTGTCCAGGTTTGGCACTGATAGCATGGTGATGGAATAATAATAGTCTTATATAATGCAACTTTAGTATCTATGTTAACATTTTTGTTCTTAAAAATATGTGTCATCTTTCCTATGATCTGGTATGTTTTATTGCATTTGTTTTGAATATCTTTAATGTTTTTCCCTTCACTCGATATAATACTTTCTAAGTAAGTGAACTCATTTACCTTTTTAAGGGTTTATCGTCGATGGAGATAGTGATATTTTTTTCTTTCTTTGCTATTGCCATTATTTCGGTCTTTTCAATATTAATATCATGTTGAATTTTTGACGTGTTGTTATGCAGTGCAGGGTGCGTAGGTTTGAATGAATGATATATATTTGTTTATTGTAATGGTTATCACGATCAACTATTTGCTCACAAAGATTGTGTTTATGATATTTTTAGACTCAGCTGGGTCAAGGATGAAAGCTACACCATGTTTGTTTCGTATTTGGGTTTACACCACAGTAGATTAATGTGTAGTCTTTGTGTAATTTTTTGTTGCCTTGGCCCTTAATTCATGTGTCTGCTAGTCCTAGTAGTTTGATATTTAGTTTTTCCATGTCTTCTATTAGATCTGCAGCTTTATTCTTTAATCCACAGATGTTAATGGATCCAAATTTGATTGTTTTTTGTTTAGTCGTTTCCTGGGCACTCTTCATTTTCTATGAGCAGTGTGTTTCATCGGTGTCGATTTGCTAGATCTTTCACAGCGTTAAGAGTTTCTAAATGGTTACACTCTGTTCTAATCTATCACATTCAGATGTAAAAATCACCTATTCAATCAGAAATACACTGAAAAATCAAAATTATTAATATTGATATTAATACTGTATATTTTAATAGATGGTTGCCAGTGTATGTGGATAAGGAACAAAGAATTGGTGTCATGTCAATTGGCTTCTTGTTGGAAGACTTGGATGATGCTGTTGTCTGGAGAGGCCCCAAGAAAAATGGTGAGTTATGATTATGTGAGATCTCTCCTCTTTCTCTTATGTTCTAAACTGTTGTAGATGACCATGGTCCTCCATAACTTTCTACCTTCTAATACTGACTGCCAGTTCCATTGTTAGCTTCCATGCCATGATGGTGTTGGTAGCACATTCATGATATATCTATCAATTCAGTATTTTAAGCTTTAGTGATTTTATAGACAATATTTACTTCTAGTACATTGCCATTGCTCTTGGAACAGTCCAGATGTCAAACTACCTGTGACAGAAATTGAACCAGTTACTGTGGTTATCAGAAACATGCTCACTACCTCTCAACTGTAGTCAGACACTGAGGTTAAGCTGTCTATTCTCAATTTGATTAAAGTCTACCTTGTGTCTAAGTGTGCACTAACACTACTCGCTACTTGCTCAAAATATAACTAGATCTTCCTGATCTGAACACAATAGGCAAAAACACTTGATCACCTAGACACCCAATACCCCAACTCACAGTGGATTCATGTCTTCACAGATGGATCATCAGAGGATGCAGTAAAGAAAGGAGGAGCTGGAATATGAATACTCATACCAAACACCCCAAAACTAGAACTCTCAGTCACTAATGGCAAATTATCAACAAACTACAGAGCAGAGCTTAAGCAATCTTAGAAGCATCAAAGGCTCTAGAGGAAGAGACTCAAAGGAGCTAATATAGTCTTCTTATGCGACTGCATGTCAGTACTTCAGACCATCCAAAATGAATCTAAAGATCTAACAAAAACAATGGTAGATCTTTTAAATCAACTGTCTGCTAACAATAAAGTTTTGCTGCAGTGGATCCCTGCACACTGTGGAATTGCAGAAAATGAAATGAAGCAGCTGACAGACTGGCAAAAAAGGAACAATTCTAGCACAGAATATCACTGACTGAAGCAAAAAATCTCATCAAAATAAAATACAAACATACATTGAGTCTGAGAACAGGCAGCAACTTTCCCAGGACCCCTTTCTAAAGCTAAGCAGATCACAGCAAACAACAATTTTAGGTTCTCACAGGACTCTGCAGACTACAAGCACATCTTCACAAAATGAAGGCTATCCAAACTGACCAATGCCCATGTTAAAAGGGTCCCCAGACTCCAGAACACATTCTGCAGACATGCCTGCTCCTCAATGACGAAATCACTAAAATATGGTCTCCAAGAGACAGATCTGAAGATAAAGCTGTGGGGCAACCGTGGGAACCTCCTGTTGACGACTGAATTCATGGAGGCCGCCCACCTTCCTGTATACACTTGTGAGCATATGAAACTGATCGCAGAAGAAGAAGAACTGAACACTAAGTTTCATTTGTGAATTGGTCTCACCTAGCAGCTACCTATAATTTGTATTTTAACCCCTCCAACATTCATCAATACAGTTACATATATTGCATGTCATACTGTACTCTATTCATGGGTTAATTGCATGTGTAGTCTCAGTTTCTTACTTGTGTCTTTTATAAACTAATCCCTATGGATGACAACGAGATGCAGGCCAGTAGACATTGCACGTTTGTCCTTCTGTGACAGTCTCCTAAGCGGCCCAGAGACATATGCAAACTCCTGGCAGAATGTGACAATCCTGGGATACCAAACTCAAATATTCAGTAATTAAACATGCATCTAGAAACCCCCCCTAAAAGAACCATACCTTTGAGACAACAAACCTTATATGAGCTCTGAGGGCACCTCTGTTACTCAATGGATTAGGACATATGCTTTTATCAAAAAGGCTATGAGTGAAACTTGGAATCATGGTAATGAAGTTTTGCTAATCACTGGAAACAAAGGATAACATACAAAAATTTATGCTTTGACCAAAAAGTCTTTACCAAGAACACAACGATTAAGGAATGGTACTGATCATTATCATATCATAACAGAGCTAAAAGAGTTAAATGTTGGAATAATATAAATGAAGTAAAAACTAAAAGGATATAAATGAAAAAAACCCAGAAAATGTAATTTACAGAACACAGTAGGATTGGCATTTGAATGGAGTGACACATTGGAATGACAGATGTTAATCTCAGAAGACTAGATAATTAGTGGATATACCGATTCTCAAGCATATATTGAGTCCAGTCATCTTGGAGCACGATTTAGTGGTCGTCATAGGCACTCCAATGACCTTCTCTGTTGAAGTGGTCAACAGCAGGAGTCTCGGACTGTTGGTTGATAACTGTGCAGATGTTGACATCTGTGCAGATCTCTTACCTGTCTCCCCTATGTAAGTCATGATATAATGGAAGACATATGTAAAACCCACTACATTGGTGATTGTAAAGTGGCTTTAGAAAATGTGATGCAATGGATTTCGGTGACAGAGACATAGGTGTTACATCTACTACGTCTGCAGCTGAGGCTCCAAAATGACTCTAGACATCAGACTTGAGACAATTGTGGACCGAGATTCTTGTCCCATCTGTAATCCACCAGTAAAGTAAACCACAGAACACTGCACATATCTGTAGATAAAACTGAAGAAGATGAACGCTAAGAAATAGGGCACCACAAACAGCAGAACTATGTTGGGGGGGGGGGGAAGGTAAGAACAAGTTTAACTCTGTCCATGGAGGAGATCCATTAAATACCCCTGAGTGCATCCTGGCAGGAGAGGTTGCACACTTGAACCCTGTCAGGATATAGGAGAGAGTGAAAGGTCCATCTTCTTATGTGTTTTGTCACAAAAGTGCTCTTTCCCACTACACAGAGTATTGTACTATTTTTTTTTGCAAAATGTCATTATTCATGAATACTGGGCAGATTGTAGGCTTTATTTATTACAATATTTCAATAACATTTGTTATCAATATTTTTTTTTCTTCTTTTATTGTCTCGTTATTATTTTAATGAAAGTATTATACCAAAACAGCAGTTTGTATTGTTCTTTATTGTCATTATTTTTATTGTCATCATAATTGGTTGTAATTTTTGTAAGACATCTATTTATTTCATATTTATTTTTGTAACTTGATAGTTTATTAAAAAGCAAGAGAAGATTCAACTATCAAGTTACAAAAATAAATATTAAATAAATAAATATATATATATA
This sequence comes from Meghimatium bilineatum, assembly GCA_034231615.1. Lineage (NCBI taxonomy): Eukaryota > Metazoa > Mollusca > Gastropoda > Stylommatophora > Philomycidae > Meghimatium > Meghimatium bilineatum. Next base: position 48,250,433 of record CM067320.1, on the reverse strand, counting down.
TATATTCATCCTAATATGTATGTCACAATATGTGAGTACTGCAAACTGTAGTAATGCACAGGCTAGCAATCATATCATGAAAGTCATAACTAATATCCTATTAGTGTGAGAGATGATACAGTTAGTGTTTCTGTATGGATTTGATTTGGTCATTTCTGCTTCCTTTGTGCCTGTCCAGTGTAAGCACTGTCATAACCTGATTATTCATGTTTAAAGTCCTGCTTGTATAGCCCACAGTCAGCCTGATCTGTTATTGACAAGTTCCTTCCAGTCCACCATATTCATTTTTAGCACCTTCAGATCATGTTTGCAGACATCGTTATAATGAAGTTATGATTTGCTGTTGCCAGAGGTCAATTCTTTTTCCAGAATATCTTCTATGTGGGCCATGGCCCAGTATACACAAGTACATATGTACAAAATTGGGAGCCGTGTTAGCACAGTGGTTAGCGCACTGGCTTCGCATATGAGTGGTCCTGGGTTCATTCCCCAGCTGAGGCGGAAATGTTTTCAGATCGCAACGGCTCCCAGGTCGACCCAGCCTTAAAATGGGTACCGGATTAATCCGGGAAGTAAAGACAGCGAGGGAGAGGAGATGGCTACCACCCTCATTTGCAGAGCCTGTGAAATGTGAGATCGCTAACATCTCACACCCCTATGGCATTAATAAATGCTATGGGTTACTTTACTTTTATTTACAAATTGCAATATAACCAATTGTACAGGCTGACCCTTGCTCATTTTGAAGAAACAAGAAGTGATGGTAATGTCTTTATGTAATGTATACATCAAGTTTTGATCTAACACCATTTTCTGTTTCTCAAATAGCTATGATCAAACAGTTTCTTAGTGACGTCTACTGGCAGGATGTGGACTACCTCATCATTGACACACCACCAGGCACTTCAGATGAACATATTACAGTCATGGAGGCATTGAGAGCTTATAATCCTGATGGAGCTATATTAGTCACAACTCCACAAGTAAGATACTAGTTGTGTTTATACTATGTAATTTACTTGTTTTGACTTTTTTCTTATAGTTATAGAAACACAATTATTAGTTTCTAGTTTTAGTTACCAACTAGTAATATTATTACGTACCACATATTTGTCCATTAGTTATAGAAACACAGTTACTAGTTTCTAGTTTTAATTACCTACTAGTAATATTATTACGTACCACATATTTGTCCATTAGTTATAGAAACACAGTTACTAGTTTCTAGTTTTAGTTACCAACTAGTAATATTATTACTTACCACATGTGTCCATTAGTTATAGAAACACAATTACTAGTTTTAGTTACCAACTAGTAATATTACTTACCATATATTTGTCCATTAGTTATAGAAACACAATTACTAGTTTCTAGTTTTAGTTACCAACTAGTAATATGTCTTTGATTCTTTAGTGCACTTCTGTGTTCATTCTCGATTAACCAGCTTTAATTCTCATTTGACTCAATCAATCAAGTGGCATGCCCAGTGACGTAGGTAATCATGCTTTCCCACAACTCTCTATGTCTTGTGTTGTTAATAAGTTCAGCTGGTGACTTCATTTTGTGCCACAGTGACAACCTATCCAAGCCAGAAATTTCTCTCTTTGTTTTCCTCTTGATCTTTCCATTGGTTATAAATGTTCATGTTTTACTTTTCTCATCACATGCCTTAAAAATCTTTATTGTCTGCTTCTAATTTGTACTATAATTTATGTTTTACTCCAGCATCTATGAGGACTTCTACATTAGTTTTCATGGCTGTCCATGGAGTTTTCATCATTCTTCTTAAAACCCACATCTCTGAGGACTTCTACATTAGTTTTCATGGCTGTCCATGGAGTTTTCATCATTCTTCTTAAAAACCACATCTCTGAGGACTTCTACATTAGTTTTCATGGCTGTCCATGGAGTTTTCATGATTTTTCTTAAAAACCACATCTCTGAGGACTTCTACATTAGTTTTCATGGCTGTACATGGAGTTTTCATCATTTATCTTAAAAAAACCACATCTCTGAGGACTTCTACTTTAGTTTTCTTGGCCGTACATGGAATTTTCATAATTTGATCCAGAGAATGTGAATATGTTGTGCTGCGGTTTAATTTGTGCCATATAGATCTAGTATATCCATTTTTGGCACGCTTTTGATTCTGGTAGGTGTCCCTAGCGTGTGACAACCTTCGTCTGTTTATAGACATGTAAAGTGTATCAGCTTTCTGCAATTACAGTTCATCACAGATCATTCCCTTTTACTTTAGAGACCAGTAAGTCCCTGGATATCATTTTCCGGGATGGATACCTCAGGCAGGAAGCTGGACTTGGATTGACTATGTCTATTTCATATGAGATATTCTACTATTAGAGTGCTTTGCATGGGATTTAACACACTGTGCATATAGTCTAGTACTGCAGAATAAAAAGTCCTTAGGTGTTATCATAAAAGCAATTTTCATAAACAATTTTGTAGCTGCCCAAACAGTTGTCTGATCTTAGCTTGCAAAAATCATTTTATAGGGATCATAGGTACTAATATCTTCAATCCATTCTTCTGTAAACCACAGCCCTAGTTGCTTCCAATATTTGTGTACTTGTATTCTTTTCACATAAATGGCAGGTGCACTTGCTTCCTAGATGTGTAATTCAAGATTCAATTCCAAGTGCAATTGTAAATATTTTTAAAATCACAATGGCTCTTAGGTCAACAATGCTAAGGAAATGGGTACCAGATTTTCGGAAAAGTAAAGGCAGCGGCCATGATGCTGATCACATCATATCTGGCATGTTGTTATTCAATGAAAAATACTGGCCAAACACAGTATTCCCTAATATGCTCAAGTGCGAATAAGGGAAACTTTACATAGTTTTAAATCAAAAAAATTTCTTTTGTACTGTTTATCTCGCGCAAATTTACATTCATACAATAAAACTGACAGAGTAACATTTAGGTACTTTCTCTCTTAAAGACTCATTGACCATTTATAAAATGTACCATACTTTTGTTTATACAGGCTGTTGCTGTTGGAGATGTACGAAGAGAATTAACCTTCTGTCATAAAACCGGTATTCCAGTGGTTGGCATAGTTGAGAATATGAGTGGTTATGTCTGTCCTCACTGCTCGGTTAGTAAATTTAGTTTAATTTCTGTGATAAAAATCACCTAATTACCTGGAGTGTAGAGGTAATTTGTGGAAAGTTTTAGAGATAGATAGAGCTAAATATGTATTTCAACAACTCCATCACTATCCATCAATAGGAACAGGGTATACAAATTTTGAATGTAGTCAGTTGACCGTAATGACTTTGTCACAAGATTATGTCTTATAGAGTTGTCCGATGTAGAAAGTGTATTGTAAAATTCTAAAGAAGAGCCAAAGGATGTCAGAGGAAAACCATCATTGTGCTATACCATCAGGGTATGGTTTATGCTGACTTATACAGTCTATGAAAATTGACAAAAATGAAGTACAATGGATAGAACCATAAGCAACATACTTCACGCTACAAATATACTTAAATTCTATGGCATCAATACTACTATGCTTATAGTGGATACCATGTTATACATGTATTTTAGTGGAAATGAAAGTGTTGATAAACTGGTGAAAAGGGGAGCAGTATGCCCCAACCAGAAATTGCCACCAATCTTAAAATAGCTTAACACATTATCTGAAACAACTGTTAACAATGAATTGACTGCTGAGCTACTGGCTAAAAAGGAAGAGTGCTATATGCAGACATGTTCCAACTAAATCCATATGACCATATAAATAGACTACACAGTAAAGATCAAACCACAATATTTAGGCTGTGAATAACACATGTACAACTTAATAAACACCTACACGGAATTACTGCAGACCTTACACCATATTGCAACAAGGGGAGGAAACAGTAAAACAGCACCTAATTGCAAGCCTTGCACTACAAGACCTGCAAAAACAGCTACTACTGCCAAACCCTTCCATCACTTACATCCTCTATAGAGACACAACACAGTTGAAGAAGACATGCACATACCACCACCTGGCACAGGAAAGAAGCCGCTATCTACATTCTCTGAAGCTGGAAATCTGACCATTGTCCTACTAGATGTGAAATCCAGTGGGAGTTTGAGAACAAAATTTTGTAACTTTACACTGATATATGTCCACTTGTGTAAAATTATATGGAATGCATTGAACTAGATTGTCACAATGTTGAAATAATACCTAATACTTATCTAGTTGATGAGGTAGTTTTTGTTATCATTTTGTTTCCTGATTAAAAAACCGATTTAAAAAAAATGTAAATGGAGGATTAAATTCATTTCTTCTTTCCCCTCCCCCCTCACCTTTAAGAAAATAACACTACATTTAGTACTGAAAGCAGGTAAAAAAACAACCTTCCTCTGATGGTTTTTCCTACAAAAAGTCACCAAAAAATATTAAGATGAGGAAACTACCCACAAAAATGATGAAATAACTCTTTTTTTTTGTGTTCTACTTTTCTTTATATTTTTTAAAGGTAAACTCCCATATAAAAAAGAAGTGTTTACAACCCTCGAGGGCCTTAATAGTGCTACATATAAAAATAAGAAATTAGCAAGGAGACTTACTAGCTACAGTGTTTGTGCACTGTAGTGCATTGTGGGTTCTTCCTGTATAAGCAGAGATGAGAAAACAGATGTCTATCAGTTGAAAATATATAATAATTTAGTGTTTTAAAAAAACAACTTTTTATAGTAGATTTTTTAAATGTTATTGCTTCTGATGAAGGTATTTAACAGCAATATTAATTTGTTTTATTCAGTCTTTTTTTATTATTTCTTCTCTTATCCTGTAACAGTAGTATTTTATTTTGTTGTTGTAACACATCCATATTTAATGTATGTACAATTTATGTTGGTGGGGGTAGCAACTAGTTTTTTGTTGTTAATGTTTCCATATTTACAGATTTAGTATAAATTTATTTTACAGGAGTGCACAAATATCTTTTCTAAAGGTGGAGGACGAGCACTTGCACAGCAAAATAATGTTCCCTTTCTCGGTGAGTAAAAAAGTATTTTATGAGAGCTGGGGTAGTCAAGTGGTTATAAAGATGATTTTTTAAATTTAAACAACAGTAATTAATTTTAGCACAGCCAAATTCTAATTAGCCCATTTATAATTGATTGCTTGTCTCTGCTGAGGATGGAAAGTTAGCAAGGTAGAGAATTTACCACCTTTTCTCAACATGTTCATTTTCAACATGGCATTTTTGGGTTGTGTTTGCCGTTCCTTCTTTCATCCCTACTTGCTTAGGCATACTGCAGTAATGCACCCAATTACCATGGCCACCTATTTGAGATGATGTGGAGTCTGGTACTTTGCCAAAAACATAGTTCTGTTGTCTCACATACATGCAGCCTCATACATTTTAACTAAATGAGCAGATTAAAAAAACCAGAAAAACAATGAAGTAACCTCAATAAATAATACCCCAAACACCAGTTAAGACTAGGTGATAAAGAACTAGAATCCTACTAATGCTGATTACCATGGAAGTAAACAATATGATGCCAAGGTACTATAATATAGATTATATGATAAAATGTAAACAAGGTTTTCTGAAGTGTACATGCATCTGTTCTATAGTGTTATATGGTGCGCTGATTGCATTAGTTTCTAAGTAGATGTACATGATTGCTGGTGTTAAATCAGGAATGTCTGCCATTTAGGTTTGTGGACTATTTAAGTGAAGTGGTTTTTCTGGGGTGTGTTTTTGAGTTTAGGGTTAGGGTTTTTAGTTAGGATTAGACTTTGTAGGTGGCTAATATAGGGCAATGTCTTAAAGAATGGCCTGAGTCTGGAGTTTTAGTTAATTGTCACCACAAGATTTTGTCCCTATATGATTGCAGCATATATCAGTGTGAACTGTTCTTCTTTCTGTTGCAGATTTCCATTCAAACACTTCCAAATGGCATGCAAAAGGCCATGGTCTTGGAGAAAAGAGATTCCTTGTAGTCGAGATAGCAAATAAATTGTTGAAAATTCACTTTGTAGACATATTTCTTTCATAATAATGTTGTTTTTAAAAGTAAACAAAAATTATTTGTTGTCGTATTATTGGTACGTGAAATTATATTATATTTATAGTGTGTTTACGTGCAGTCATCAGGACTAGTAATACCAGAAATCCCAAATACAATTACCTCAACTTCATCTAACTAGTGTTATTAATTGTGATGAAATTGCTGGAACTGATATTTAGAATAGAATGAACAACACAAGAAATGCTTGTAGCTCAATATGTTCACACTCTCCAATTCAAATCATGTACAGAATTGACAGGTTAATTTAGAGTCAATTAAAATAAAAAGCAACTTAGATACTGAAATTGTTGCACTGATGGCAGATCTATGACAAGGGGTAAACAGAAAAACAAAGTTAGAACTCTGAAGAAGCTATATTTTTCCAGTGACAACATATAGTTGTAAGACTTGGATAATGACATCCGAAATAATGGAAAAGATGATATTAGCATTTAAAATTAAAAGTTATAATAAAAAGGTCCTAAGAATATCATTCACCACAGATGATGTCTATAAAGACCTGAACATAGAAATGACTGGCTCCTCAAAACTATCAAAAAGTATAAGACACAATGGTTAGAACAATTATTCATGGAGGGAAAAGGTGCAGAAAAGAGAACAAGGGCAGACAAAGAAAAGCAATGAACACAGGATTTTGAAGACCTTCTGAATATGACACTGGACGACTTGCACAGAACAGAGGGACTTACAGAGTGACAGTGAGGATAGAGTTCTATAAAGGATACATTACATAGATAGATAAACAGAAACAAAATTATGAGTAGAAACTGTCCTGATTGGTTTAAATATGTATTGTTTTCATCTACAGGTAGTATTCCTATTGATAGACACCTGACTCTCAGTGTCGACACAGGCAAGAATTTTCTGGAATCCAACCCTGGTTCCCCGGCACTGACAGCAATAAATCAAATGGTGAAGAAACTCATGGCAATTGACAAGGATCTTCCATAAGAAACAAACTTCCTATGATGTTTTTGTTTTCCTGATGGTATACTGAGTCACATATTCTTCAAGATGTCCTCAGTTCTGCTGTGAAGCTTAAGGCCTAAGATCATGTTAAATGTTGCATTTTCAGTTTTGTTATTGCCAGTTTGCAAAATTGACTTTAAAGTATCTAGCTAATTTTTATTAGATTGCAGCCAAAATATTTTAGAATTATGTTCCAGCTAAACGATCTGCCATGATGTTCTAGGGAAAAATATTACAGATAGATATGCTGTTTGATGTTACAATTACTGGTTGCAAGACATATTGACATACATTACTGTATTAATGAAGTGGTACATGTGCATGAGCATTTTATTACAAATTAAAGTCATTCAAACCTGCTTACTCTTATCAGACAGCTTGACATGAGAAACCAACTAGAGGGACCTGAATGAGATCAATCATTCAGTGTCAGGGTTAAACAAACAAGCTGGAAATATTGGGGCTGCAGTAACATGTATAGATGGAAATAGGTAACATTTTGATTTACCTATTTTCTTTCATGCTCTCACTAGAAAATAAATTATGAGACATCTTTTTTCCAACAGATGGCAAGTTCTATACATGAAATAAATATTGAAGTTTGAAGCAGGAAACTATGGAACATGAAGAATTACTACAAAATTAATAAATTAACGCATACTCTACAAGAAAAAGAGGATGTCCAAGAAATTGATGAGCATAGGATATCACAGATCTTTTGAATATGCCACTGTAAAAAAACATAACAGCTTTCACAGAACCAATAGGCTTAAATGTTGGCAGTGAGGACAACATTCTTTAAAGGACATGTGATATAAAACATTTTATTATAGTTTCTACATCCTTTCTATTACATTATTAATAAAATGTGTAACAAAATGTCTAATGCTACATTGTGAATAAAATATGTAACAAAATGTCTAATGCTACATTGTGAATAAAATATGTAACAAAATGTCTAATGCTACATTGTGAATAAAATATGTAACACAATGTCTGATGTTACATTGTTAATAAAATATGTAAAAAAAAGTTTGTTGTTACATTGTTAATAAAATATGTAACATAAACTTCCCGCTGTTACATTACAAATGTATTTATACACAAGAGACAGTTACAGAAGTTTTCATCGCTTAACCTTGTTATAAAATGGATCATTAATGTTGCTGACATGCTTTATTATTATGTTACAATAAACATTGTTACAATTGAATTTGTGGTGCAGAATTGATAACTAATGTTGCAGACACACTGAATGATTAATATTGTTGGTTCTTGAGCAAACCAATATAATTAATTTCAGATCACTTCTACCTCTTCTTCTTCATGTTTGATGCTTCGTTGCTGATCCAACGATACATGGGCTCATGTCCTTTGACTCAATGCTATTGTGTGATATATGCATGAATTTGTAAGCTTTTCGGTTCCATGTAGTGTGTTATATGTATCTGGCCCTGGAGGGAGAAGCATTTTCCTAGTACCATCCAGCACTGGACATTTGATAAGGTGATTGTCAACAGGATGAGTGCACAGTCAACACTATGGAGTGTGTAGTGGTTGTATTCTGTTCAAGAAATTGTTAAACTGTACATGTTTGGTGCAAGTTGGAAGATGGTACTCTGATATTTCCTTCTCAGGAAGTTGATGTTGTCTTTATAAACAGCTAAACTTAGTGATCATTAGTGTGCGTGGCTGCTCTTGTCTTGCTCCTTTCTTTGCTAGTCTATCTGCCTTGTCATTGCCAGGTCTATTTGAACATCCAGATGCATTCTCAAACTTCTGCAGGATGTAATCTGGAGAATGGAATGCGTTGTACCATGGTTTGCAGCTAACCTGTGATATCTGCACCTATCATCCTGACACATCTGACGCCAGCATGGCTTCTGGATCACTTTGATCCTCTATGGAGTGAGGCAGCAAACTTCACCCCAAAATCCCCTTAGTCACTTCCTATAACAAGTAGTAGGTAATAGTGCTGCTATTCTTTCCTTCCCTTTTGTGCCCCAGACACATCCAACTTGAGCATGACGTCTGGGTCACTTTGACCTCTATAATATGGAGCAAACAACTTCACCCCAAAACTTGCTTAGTTACCTCCTACAACATGTGTGATTGGTAACAGCGTTAACTATATTTTGCTCCCATTGTGGGTCCCACAAACACATCTGTGTATCTCCTTCTAGCTTCTCAGAGCATAGCACATCACTGAGAGTTTGTCTTCTTGGCATGAAATAAAGCTAGGGGAAGACACCAGGAAGCGCCACATTCTGTTTTCTAGTCTGCATACTGCTAACTTTTAGGAGTTTGAGAATAGAAGCAGAAGAAAAATTGGCAATTAATATCTTGCACAAAAACAAAGAACACACAAAAACATATACAAATATTTTCTTCCATTGTATAAAGACATTATATAACTACACATGATGCATTGACTCTTGGAAATAATGAGGCAGTAAAGAAGGTTGCCACTGATATAAATTATATTAATTGCAGTTAGTTATAAATTAGATTTTGGGTGTTAAATTTTGTGCTAACAATATTTTCAAATGGTTACAGTTTTGGTCTCACAATCGTAGCTGTTTGAGTTATTATCATGGGATGGGCAGAATTTTTTATAGAGTATGAAAAATCCACCATGTACATGTCGTGGTTACTGCTATGACAAAGCTGCTGTTATTACCACAGCTAAAATTTTGTTTTCCCTCCAAAACAGGAAATAATACATACAAAATTCTACATTTTAAAATAAATTGCAGAAGATGAAGTCTTTTCCTGTTGCCAGAAAATTGAATAAAAAGTGAACGTTAAGACGAATATATTGACAGAAGTATGGTAGTTCTAGTATGGTATTTTGTTACTGCCCTACTACACTTATAACTGAAATATAAAATGGAATCTTCACTTTTGTTACAAGGTTTGTGTTATACTGCCAAGATCTTCCTGTTTAAGAAAAAGAATTGGTGCTCTGGGCACAAATAATTATTAGACGAAGTGCAAATATAATGGTTATAACCAGGGTCTTGTTTCCATGGAAGAAAGTGGTGGAACTCGTATCCAAAGTCTATTCTTAACTGTTATCATATACGCACATGCAGGAATAATTTCATGTTATATGATATATTCTTTCCAGATTGTAGTCTTCCTTATTGATCTGAAATCTGTGAGGTCTTTGACAAATTGTTCTGCTTCCTCCAGTAACATGTGCATGCATTCCTGAATATCTGTTGTCCAGCTATGTCTTTGTTGATTGTTGCCTTTTCTGCCTGCTATCATCCCTTCCAGCAACACTTTCCATACCATTGTTTCTTCACAAGGCTGAAAAAACTAAACTACCTTCTTAATATGGTGTTTCTCTGACATTGATTTTTCTTAACACATCTTGGTTGGTGTCCATGGTATTCTTGGGACTCTTCTATAACACTTCATTTTGAAGGCATCTATTCTCTTGGCTGTAATTTTATTTATTCAGAGGGAACTTAGGCATGTCAGGATCACAAATTTTGATTGTTTGCTTTTTAGTAATCTGTTTCTGTAGGTGTGAGATAAATACCAAATTTCTTTACCATGAAGTCTTCCATCTATAATAGGAAACTTTAGAACTCAGTATTAAATATGATGTATTTCAATTTATAGAGTTGTTCTTCAAGGTATGCTGGAGGGTGGAAGAAGATGAGGTGGACAGAATAAGACATGGCTGGATAATATCAAGGACTAGACAGGATGTGAAGTTTCTAAACTCATCAAGATAGTAGATGACAAAGATGCTTGGAGATGTTTCTGCATCAAATGTCTCAATATGACATCTCTACGCCTGATGGGTTTTATTATTATTTAAATTTAAACAAAACATCACACATTTTACAATAAAACAGCTAACATAGTTACTATTTCCTTAAAAAGCTTAAGAAATTCACACTTTTCTTTACAGGCAGAGAGCTGAGAATCTATGGATGTGTCCAGAGTTAGAATAATATTAGTGTCTACAACTTATGGTCTATTCTTCACTGTAACTAATCATTCAGTGTTGAACTCTATATTTAAAAAAACAATTATGTGGTAATATTGTGTAGGCATCACCCAGTGGGTGAAATGCTAGATCTAATTCCACAAAGTTTTATGGAACCGTATAAAGACCGTATAAAATTGTGATCTGTATTCCAGTATCACTCATTGTGTAAACTACTGGGTCTATATTCCACTTATCACCTTGTGTGTGAAGCACTGGATCTATGTTTCACTAAGTGTTAGCAAGTGTGTAAAGTATTGGGTATGTTTTCCACTAAACATCACTTATTAATAAAGATACTGTGTCTGCATTTCACTATCATCCAGTGTTGAGTATTGTAAAGTATTGAGTCTGTATTCCACTAAATATCACTTATTAAGAAAGATGCTTGATCTGTATTCCATTAAGCATTAGCCAGTGTGTAAAACATTGTATCTGTATTTCACTATCACCCAGTGTGTAGAGTATTGAGTTTGTATTCCACTAAATATCACTTATTAAGAAAGATGCTGAATCTGTGTTCCACTAAGTTTTAACCGGTGTGTAAAGCATTGTATCAGCATTCCACTATCACCCAGTGTGTAAAGTACGGGCTCTATGTTGCACTAAACATAATTTATTTTGTAAAACGTGTGATCTATATTCTACTAAGCATCATTAAGTGTTTTATATCTTTGAACCAGTGTTATGCTATAAATCTTCAAATATATTGTAATTAGTGTTCGTGTATTTAAGTCATATTGTTCTTGTTAGTAGGTTAGTCATTCACTTTTGAGTCTATGCAATAAACAAATGAAACATATTTCTCGATCCGATTATAAGAAATTTGTGTAACAGGAACATAACTTCTACATTGTTTGTGTGCTTGAAGGCCTGTTAAAATGACAGATTTAGTTCATATTTTGTTTAGAAATGTAATAGAGAAATGTGGGAGTGAGCTAATTTATTTATTTTCACTTGAATATAAGAGTTATAACAACCCTGTAAGTCATGTTTAATAGCATATGATGATGATGTTCGTCCGTCGTGATCGACGATGACCAAAAACTCAACCATAATAATAATAACAATAAATAATAAAATAATAAAGTTAATAGTGCGTTTTTAAATGACTAGCAAGTCCAATGCGCGCACAAAATGTTCTTTTACAGAATTGACAACAATAGAAGGTATCTATGTGAGGTTGAGATGGTTTTTCTTTTCTACGTGTCCGCTTCTGTCTTGCAGTTTCTTGTCTGAATTCTTCTGCCGCTAGTGCTCCCGTTCTAATGTTGTAACGCCATGATGTTCTATCCTGAGCGAGGCTCTCCCAAATGCCTACGTCAATGTTAAGATGTTTCAAGGATGACTTGAGCGTGTCTTTGAAACGCTTTTTCTGTCCACCAGCTTTTCGAAATCCTGCCTTGAGTTCTCCATAATATATTTGTTTTGGCAAACGCGAGTTCTCCATACGCACAAGATGGCATGCCCAGCGTGCCTGCGCCTTCATAAGTATTGTGTGGATGCTTATTGAGGTTGATTTTTCCAAGACCTCGTAGTCTGGTACTTTGTCCCACCAATGGATGTTTAGTAATTTACGTAGGCAGGTAAGATGGAAATGATTTAACTTTCTTGCATGTCTAGCATACACTGTCCACGTTTCGCAGGCGTATAGTAAGGTTGGTATAACAGCAGCATGATATACTTGTAGTTTGGTGGTTGTTCTTTTACCTCTTCTGTCCCATACATTGTTGCGTAATCTGCCAAATACAGCACTAGCTTTTGCCAGTCTATTGTTAATTTCCACATCAATGTTGACATCGCGAGAGAGAGTGCTTCCAAGGTAAGTAAAATTGTCGACTACCTGCAGTTTTTCCTGGTTGACGATGATGGAAGTAGCAGTATGTTGGCTATTTGATGTTGCTTGGTGCATGACTTCTGTTTTTTGTGTGTTCTAGCATATAATTACCAAGACAGTGCCATAGATAGTGTTACATAATTGGAAAGGGTTTAAATCTGTACTTATCTTATTCTTCTGCATTGTTGCGCAGTACTAATCTTAAACATAGACAGTGAATATTCCTTTCATGAGCCCATTGGACGTCTTAAAAACACGAAAGAGAAATTAGTGAGCCATTTGATTTGGTCCATATAAAAGGCTATCTATCTGTTGTCTTTTCCACACATGTTGTTGGGTGTCATGGGGGGATGTTGGATGACGTTTTCTGTCATTGGCCAACTTTGTTGCTCTTGCCATGGTTAGGCCGTGATTTTTAATAATCTCTGATTGAATCTTCCTATCTTGTTCATGGTCTTCCTCTTGCTTCGTAGCCATTCTTTCTAATGTATGCTTGGATGGCTGGTTGTGATGATTTCATTTGTATAAGGTGTCCGAACCAGCTGATCTATTGTTTCTCTATATACTGTTTGCCTGATATGATCTTTACTATCTTTCTGATGTCTTCATTTCTCATTCGGTCTCGTCTGGTGACATTTATAGCCTTTCTCAGGCATTTCATCTCACATGTTGTAATCTTTCTCATGGATGTTTTTGTCTGGGGTCATCTCTGGCACTGGTAACATAATGTTGGTATAAAGATGGTGTTTATTATATATTGTTTGGTCGCCATGTTGATCGATGGGTTTTTAAGCACCGGTGACAGTTGGTATGTTACAGCGTTTGCTTTTCTGCACCTTATCTCAATTTCTCTACCTATTTTGTCGTCTTCTGTAAAAAATGCTTCCTAGATATTTAAATTCTGATATATATAGAATACACTGCGGTTAAATAAACACAAATTTCACTTTGAATCTTCCGTGAACACTTTAACACTGCTGACTCCCTCCCATATATATATTAAGTATAATTATAGTATATTAAGGATAAATTAAGTAATATATATAAAAGGCAGATATTTTAAATCTGATCCAAAGATTTATAAAAACTTGGCAAAATGTAGCTTCCTGAAGGCCACATTGTACATGTATCTATTTTGGGAGAAATTCTGTTATGGCACATTTGTTTAAGGACATTTAAAAAAAATTAATTTTGAAGTAGGATGTTTTGCTAAGTTTTTGTTTGTTTTTATTATTCTGTCTTAATTGCATAATGTTTTTCAAGTGAAATCTATAATATATTAATGTTATAATATTTTTTATTAAAAAGAGCATAATACAATCTCTCAAGCACTTTATTAATGGAGAATTTTATATTGTGCTAGTAACTATTAATATAATAATTGAAACATAGGTGGCTTTTCTGTTAAATGGGCATATAATTTGTGTTTTTAAATTACTGCTGAAATATACCAGTAATTAGAATGAACTCATATTGATCAGCAGCAAGAAGTACAACACAATAATGGAAACATCAAGAAGCAAAGGAAGACAAGAATATAGAAGATTGAAGGAGTTATCAATGTCCTGAGACATCACAATAATACCACTTATCAAGAGATCTTCTTCTTCAGCGTTCATTCTCAAACTCCCGCTGGATCTCCTTTGTAGCAGGACCATGGTCCTACTAGATTTCCAGCAGGATGTAGTCCAGAGAATAGAAATGCGTTGTGTCGCTGTTTTATTTGCGTCAATGGCCCGACACATCTGTCTTCTGCAGGATCAAAAGATCAAACATGCATAGCTTGAAAACCGATTGTCATTCAATTCTGCAAAAAACAGAGAAAAGACGATAGATGGATGGATGAACAGACAGACTGATATATAGAAATAGATTATATAGATAGATTAGATTAGATAGATAGATAGATAAACAAGACAGATATAAGATAGTTAGATAGAAAGATAGATATGTTATGATCATCATCAGGTAGCATATTCTGAAAAGAATAAAGCAGTCATCACAGCCATTCTAAACTTCTATCAATCTTGAGCCAGTCTTCCTGCTTCTGTTACTGTCATGTTCATGTGATCTTTGATGTCTTGCGTCCATCTTCTTCTTGGTCTGTCTCTTGTTCATCTCCCTGGCATCATCCCAACCATTATGGTCTTCTCTAGGCTGTCATGGCGTTTGATATGGTCAAAATATTGTAGTTTTCTGAAAAGAACCATGCTGTTTAGCCAGTTTTCCTTTACATTAATTTCTCTCAGAATGGCTACCTTGGTGATATTTTTGGTCCATGGTATTCTGAGAATTTTTCTGTAACATTTTGTTTCAAATGCTGCTATTTTATTTTTCACTTTGTCTGTGATTGTCCATGATTCACACCCATATATTGCCACTGGAAATATGCAAGCTCTTAGGAATGTTAGTTTTGTTGTTTTGCAGCAGCTCAGCCATTATTTTTTCATTTGTATCAGCTGCTTTGATGCGATAGCCAACCTTTTTCTGACTTCTTCATAGCAATCACCGTTACTGTTGATGAGAGAACCAAGGAATTCAAAACTTGTTACTCTTTCTAATTCGCTGTTGTTGATAATGATTGAGATCTTGCTAGCGGTTTTGCCACTTGTAATAATCTTGGCCTTGTTTCCATTCAAAAATAGATTTTGTTTTTCGCTATGTTCTTTAATGGAGTTTATGAGGTGTTCGAGACCTGCTTGACAGTGTGCAACGTGTTGTATCATCAGCATATCTTAGTTCTGGTATGTCGTGACCTCTGATATTGAGTGTGTCGGAGTTATTTCTCTGTTGGTCATTTCTTACATTCCTCATTATGTTCTCTGCATAAATGTTGAAGACATATGGTGATAGGACACATCCTTGTCTGATGACTCCTTTTTCCATGCTGAACCAATCTGATGTTTCACTATTTACTCTCAGGACTGCTTGCCGGTCTTGATATAATGTTATTAGGAGGTGGATTAGGTGTAGCAATGCAGGTTAGGATAGATAGATTAAATTAGATAGATTGATTAGAAGGATAGATAGAGCATATCTGCTCACAGGTACTGCCCTATTTCTTGTTAGGACAACCTCTTGAACACTCTGAGGTTTTCCTCTTCGGACAGAGTCAAAAGTGTTCTCACTTTCCACCCCATAGTACTTCTGTTCATCATGTCCTTTCCGACACCATCCTCTTCCCCAGTCAGATCCCAAGACACGGGACGTGTTCTGTGACCTCCCTCTGGTTGCTTACAGACGTGACAAGAACACTGTAGTCACCTCCAGCCTGATGTTCCTAATCATTTTGCCACTATCAGCTGAAAACGCTTAAGATGCTACACCTCTGCCTATGTCACCCAGACCCGATCTGTCACATTCCCCAAAGCCAACTTCACATTGAAGAGAGCTTCACATGTGTGTCCTTTAACACATGTCACCTATGCCATAATATGCAAGTGTTGCGACATGACATATATAGATGAGACTGGATGGAAGCTTGAGGATCGATTCTGTCAACACCTGCACATCATCAAAAACCATTTGGGTTATCCTGTAGATGTCCACTTCAGTGACACGAATCATTGGGGCATCCAGGACATTCAGGTTACGGTCATTAAGTCATGCTTCTCTGACAACTGGACCAGTCTTGCTCTTGAGATCAGATATATATACCAATTTGACACTCTTAAACCCTTCTGGATCAATGAGCACCTGTCTCATGGATGATATCAAGTTGTTCCATCATTTCTCTGTTTGTCTCGTGTCTCATATTATGTAGTTATTTTTGTATATTCCTTATCCGTGTTGTTTTGACCTCTGACCTAGTTACAACTCTTCCAGTCCATCTTAACATTACAGTTAACTCAGCTATTCTATAGTGTCATTCTTACTTGTCATTTTCTGTTGTGTATGTTGTCTTGATAAAGACTTTTTAGTCGAAACGTCGATTTGTGAGTGTTATTATATGTGTCTCCAGTGAACTTTATTACCCTATTTGTGGCTTTACCTGTTGGATTTCAGTTTTGCACAGTAAGTACATATTAATTTTCCTCACAGGTATGAAACATCTCATTAGATATTTTGTCTACTACAATCACACTGCCAATGATGTCTATGTTTTTCTACTTTTAATCACACATCTCATTTGATAATACAACTATCCTTAAATGTGTATGCCTGCTAAACAGGAAAGTTCTGAAGCATATTATGGGGCATTGCTTTTCAACTATTATTGAATTTTTAGTAAATCCAGGAATGGCATCGGCATGATTTATCCACACTCCTGGGGTGCAAAGGGTACTGCATTGCTCTCGTCGGACCCAGGGTTAGCAGATAATCAAGATTCCAAAAGTACCTCCCCGTGGTGTACCCTGGAAACAAAAATACATCTGCTGGTGCTGATTCTGGCTAAAACTTTTGGGGATCATGTCCGTGAATATAGAGGTAGCAGATTGAAAGAGATTTGACATCTCTACACTAACCACATGCAGCAGCACTATCAACACGCAGTGAAGCTAGTCATTTCGGTAGAAGCATTGGCGGTGCGGCCAATGCAGATGTTATGAGAAATATTAATCTGTGTGTCAGTCACCATAAGGATAGCATAATGAGTACACTGAGAGGGAAGCACAGTGCCATGTGCAAAGAGAATGGAAAACATTTCATGGAAATTGGAACTAATGTATTATGTCATGGTTTACAGCTGTGCTGTGATATCTGCGTGTTTCATACTGACATTTGACTTCAGCTTGTCTTCTATAGCAGTTTGACCGTATATATGGTATGGGACAGCCAACTCCACCCCATAACTTCCTTAATCGCCTCTTACAGCATGCATGAAACAGGTTGCTATTCTTTGCTCCCCTTTTGGGTCCCAGAATCATACAGACAAGTTTCATGTAATCTTTAGTTGTGTTATTCTAAATCTCTGGAACCAGACTACAGAATAAAGTCAGTTTATGTATTCTATATATGTGCAGAGTCTCTTTGGTGATAGTATCAGTGACAGAAAGACTTTTACAGAAGCTCCTGTAGCCATTTCAAATGTTCCCCGGTGTAGAGATTCTAGGTTTCCATTTTCAGATAGATGACTGGAGAATTAATTGATTGCCACCCCCCCCCCTTTGTGTGTGTGTGTGTGTGTGACTACTTATACTTAACTCCACTGAACAACATATACTACATGCACTATATCCAGTCTATAGGGAAAGTTGAATAATACATTGAATACTGCATATATTCTTCTGTGTTCATTAGCAAAGTACTGCAGGAAGTAGCCCAAAGAACTGAATGCTTTGTGTCATAGTTTACAGCTTGGCTGTGGTATTTATACCTTTTGGGCTGACATTTGTGACTTTCTCAGAGATGTAATGTAGAAGTTCTCAGAGATGCTGGAGTAAAATGACAAATTATAGTGAAAATTAGAAACACAATCAAGATTGTTAGGGCGTGTGATGAGAAAAGTAAATCTTGAACATTTGAAAGATCAAGGGGAGAAGAGACAGAAAGACAAAGAAATTTAAGGATGGGTTGTCACTGTGGCACAAAACGAAGTCACCAACTGAACTTATTAACAACACAAGAGACATGGAATTATGGAGGAGCAATATCACCTATGCCCCACCGGCATGGCACTTGATTAATTCATATGTGGGATTTCAGCCTCTGCTGCGACATCTGTACCTTTTGGCTCTACATATTTGGCTTCCACTTGTCTGATTCTGAATCACTGTGACCTATGAATTTGACAGCCGAACCCATCTCCAAAATCTTGGTTGCCTCTTATGAAATGTGTCACTGTGTTGCAGGTCAATTTGGTTTGCTTTCAAGGTCCAGACAATACATGGTTGACTGCATGTGTTGGTTGGTTACTGATCCCGCTGTCCATGGGCTCATGCCCTTTGATCTAATGCCATTAAATGGCACTATATTGCTGGGAAGTCTGTGAATTTTCGGCCCACCCCGGGACAGAACCAGAGAATAACTATCACACCTCCAGGAAGGTAGGTTTCTACCTATGCACTGCTCCTAGCCACTGTAGCCAAGATATGGTTCACTGTGCTCATTCCCCGCCACCAATTGACTGCTGGTTATGCCGAACTTCTCTGTTGCTCCAGGCATGCAAACAAATGTTCAAGTCAAAATGATTGTCACGTCCTGAGTCACTGTGCTTCTATGATGGGTTTCAGACATAGGAAAAAACAGTACTGTCAGTTTCCTTCTCCCCAGTGCTGCACAGTACATCTCTGGCTCCCTCCCAACCACAGAGGTTGAATACATATATATTCAGGTAAACATGAAACACATTTCAACAACAAAATAAAAGCATAATTGTATAGATGACGTGCCATGAAGCTTCCCTAAGAAGATAACCTCAATATAACGTCATCCACTAAGGTTTTCTGTTGCATGGATGGTATGTCTAGTGGGCCATTGGTGTGACCCGCAGACGCAACCACATGCGTAATGAATGTGTTAAAACAGAAGTAACTAAACATACATCCACAATTTGTGCATTAGATATTTGCAGGAATTTTGTCTGAACAAAATGGAAGTGTAAGCAAGGGACCAGTGTTTTATCAGTAGTAGAAAAATAACATTTTAAAACATCACACTCATAAAAAACAAAATTTATGATCATGATAAATGTACTTATTATGTTTATTGCCAATACGTGTTTGTTGTACAATAACATTGTTCTGTTCTGTGTGTTTGTCCATCACAAGTGATGATGACCATTTGTTACAACCACTTTTGAATATTTAGTTAGAATTATGCCTATGCCTAATATTTCGTAGATGGCTGATACGCCATATTCGAGATGTAAATGTCCTTGGACAGGTTGGGCATAGAATAGCCACTGTAGACAGATTTTGGTTTGTCTATTGTCTTTCCCCAGGTGGTTTGTGATCCACTCTTGCCGTTAAGCGTAGGGGTATCTGTGACTTTTAATCTACTCTCCGCTTTTGAGTTGCTGCATTTCTTCTCTTTACACAAGAAGATGCACCCCTCATCTATTTTGTGCAAGTTCACCCATGTATCTTAGTCTATTTCAAAGTCTTTCAGTGGTCTTTGTAGCACTTCTTTTGATCACCTTGAGATTGTGTACCCTTCTCATGCACCCTACCCTGTTCTATGCTATAACTGATATAGCTCATGTTGTTAATATTTATCATTGTATTCTGTGGTTTGTTGCTTTTTTAAAAACAGATATATCTATCTGACAAAGTATTTTTGTCACAACTTGGATTCATATATAATTTAATTTTATAATTAAAAAAAATATGATTAAAATAATTAATAGTAGTGGGTGTCAGTGGCTCTGTCGAAAGGACACAAGACAGTTAAAAAAGGGCTAAGCTGTTTGACTGTAGTTAGCTTTGAGGTTGTCGACCAGCATGTAAGTACGGAAACCAGTTCTCTCGTACAGTTGACCGGTTGGCCTACTAGTGATAGTTAATGTTAAGTGCAAGTGGTAAAAGCACTGAAAGTATTAGTAACCACAGATGAAGTTAGATGTGATGGACCATTTGCGTAAATGAAACAGTGATAACACACTTACATTATCTGTACTACATCCTAAAGGAAATCTAGTATGGCAGTTGTCCTGTTATAAGAGAGATCTAGTAGGAGTTTATCAGTGAGCACACAAAAGATAGTAGTGCCAGATTTGATGCTGTTTATCTACCTCGAGGAAGATAGCATCAAGAAATGTATAAACAAGTCTCGCTGAATATATCAGTATTACAAGGGAGAAACATGTATGGCTCTGTGGTGGAGAGATACAATACACATCTTGGATGAGAGATTATCAGGTTTAATCTCTACCACTAGGATTTATGTAGCGAGACCATTCAGAAATGTTCTTCTTCAGCGTTCATTCTCAAACTCCCACGGGATTTCTCTTGTAACAGGACAATGATCCTACAAGATTTCCAGTTGAATGTGGTCCAGAGAATGGAAATGAGTTGTATTGCCGTTTTATTTGTGGCAATGGCACAACACATCCGTCTTCAGCAGTATTCAGAAATCAATTACAATCTTCTGAATGTAAAAATTGCCTAGAAAAAAAAATTACAGCCAAAAAGATGCTGGATTGATTGCTGTATTCAGAATAGGATATGTTGTCAACTATTTTTTAAGAGACAAAGATAACGGAGGAACAAATATGATCTGCCTTCATTGCAGAAATTAACCTAGGGACTATATTGATAGCCAAACAAATGTTCGATAAAGAAAACTATCACATACTCAAAAGATATTTATAGATATTTATTAAATAAGCGCTGACTACGTCGTGATACTGAAATCCCCCAGAGTATTTCTCTATAGACTATGTCATCAACAATTTTGACTCTGAGGTGCTCTAACATGCAGCTCAAAAGGAAAAGCTGCCCTCTAGTTGAAGTAACTGCTTTGAAGAAGACTTCCTGCATATATGTGAACTTAAGTAATTATTGTGTTGATAGTGAAGCCAAATAGAGAGAAAAAAACATCTTATTACTGGTAAATATGACAGCACCAAAATAGATTTGGGCACAACAAAAATGGAACCTGTAGTTGAAAGAATGAAATAGGTGCTTGGAAAGATAAGAAATGGGTAGTCCAAGCATGAGAGGATGAGAATCTCAGTTTTTTTTTAGATAGGCTCTATACAAGGTTATATCATATAGGATTTTTCACATCATAGAAACAGTTGTCTGCAAACATTGCCAGGATTTCCTTGAAAGTACTGTTAAGTTTTCTGTAGATTTTTTAGCATAACTAATGAAAATATATCCAACTGGGTATCATATCTTTGAACTAACTTTCACCGGTATAACTAGAAAATGTATATACTGTAAGGAAACTCTGAACAATTTTTGTTTACAACTGTTTCAATAACAAATCATATTATACTAACCTCGTATATATATATATATATATATATATATATATATATATATATATATATATATATATAAAGCAGTAGTGAAATACATTGTTTACTCTAATCTGTGGAGATTCATGTGGATTTATTAGCCTGGACATGGGGGAGTTTGCGGCAGTGAAAGAACAAACAAACACCTTAGCTTTAAAGGCACCAATACTTAGGAAGTTAACTATGGATAAGAATGACATAATCACTACATTATCACCAAATGAGGACACACGATGAGGAAAAGATATAGTATTGCAACTTCAATAATTTGATATGAACAGAACAAGGAGTGATTAAGTAGTGTAACCAGTGAGCTACAGGAACCATCAGCATGCAAAATATTTGTCTTGTGCTGGATGATACTGAGCACTTATAGGTTTTCCCAGAGTGCATCGACTCGATTCATAAATCTAAACTACATATGGTTGGTAACAGCGAGCTAATAAAACAATGCAGCATGGTTTTAGTAGACGGTATAAAATACAAATTATTATTGCAAGTCTACTACATCAAGTTGAATTAAACACATAATATTTAAGATGGTTGTTGATACATGCTGAGCCTTGTTCAAATCTAATGTTTCTTGTCAAAAGTACCAGCGCCCTTGTAGTTTCCCACGTATCCTGAATTCTCAGCGACATCCTTACGTCCTTCCAAACCCTTTCCTTTTCCATCCTTGGCAAACCGCTCCTTGTGCGACCCAGTATAGCCTGATGTGTCTGTTAGTCTGGTTGTCGTAGCGTCAACTTTTGGTGCTTTCTGATAACAAAAAAAAATGACTGATCATATTTGATATATGTTATTATTATTAATGATTCTTCACAAAAACACTTAATATTTGTATCTAATGTCATCTTTGCTATTTTCTTGTAAAGAGTCCATTAACCATTGGAGAAAGGAAGTAGAATTTAGAAGCAGCAAATAAATTAACTTATATGAATGGTGATACCAAGAGAAACTTGTACAAAGGATAACATATACAGAAAATGTATTATTCTATCTATGCTCTCATGGCATTATTACAAATGATAACATTGATAGAATAAAGTCAGAGTACGATTATTGATTTTCTGAACCAACGTCAATACACTCCGGGCATCCCCATAGAGCAGTCGTTCTTGTCCCACTGTTCATGAACAGCTCTCACAATGACATTTGGTGCTCAATTCATGCAAATTCAAAAGTGCCTGCGGTCGCTAACGGTTATGAGTTCCCTACACATTTCAAACACTTGTTGTTGTTCGTCCATCACAGGTGATGGTGACCATTTGTTACATCCACTTTTGAAAATTCAATTTTAGTTATGTCCTTGATTATGAGTTTGTAGATGGCTAATGAACCCTATTCGAGCTGTAAATGTCCTTGGACAGTTCGGACATGGAATGACAACAGTAGACGGATCTTGGTCTATCCGTGACTTTCTAGCTGCTCTCCGCTGTTGAGCTGCTGCATTTCTCCTCTTTTCACAAGATGATGCGCTCTTTTTTATTTTAGAACGCCATGTAATCTATTTTGTGCAAGTTCTTCAAATGTATCGTGGTCTATTTCATAGGCTTTCAGTGAGTTCTTTAACGAGTCATTGTAGCGCTTCTTTTGGCCACCGTGAGATCGTGTCCCTTCTCCAGCTCACCATAGAGAAGTGTCTTTGGCAGACGATGGTCTGGCATACGCACCAAATGACTTACCCAATGAATCTGTGTCTGCATCAGGATCGTGTCAATGCTGGGGATACCAGCTCTATCAAGGACAGTGGTATTTGGAATCTTGTCTTGCCATCTGATGTTCATAACTTTTCAGAGACAATTTGTGTGAAAATGGTTGCGTTTTTTTCACATGACGTCTATACACAGTCCATGTTTCACTAGAGTATAACATCACTGGAAGTACCACTGCTCTATAAACTTTCAGCTTAGTCTGTAGGTTAATGCAATTTCTACGTCAAACATTTGCGTACAATCTGCCGAAAGTACTGCTTGCTTTGGTGATCCTTGTATACACTTCATCATCAACGTTGGCATTTTGTGATAACGTACTTCCTAGATATGTGAATCTATTCACAACTTTCAGTGCTACACCATTTACCTTTATGCAGGGCTCGAGATAACTTTTGCCAAGTGCTGGTTGTAACATGATTTCTGTTTTTTCCCCTCTGTTAATGGTAAACCTAAAGTTAGTACAGGCTTTGGAGAATCTGTCTATAATACATTGTAGATCAGTCTCAGTGTTGTCATTTTGGGCACATTCATCAGCAACTAGGAGATCCCTGATTGTGTGTGATTTTTCACACACAAATCACAAAAACTGTTGTACACACCACAACAGTGTTCCTATCCATAATTTTTGGGAAAATGAATGAGGGAGGGGGTGTTGAAGGTTACATGGCCAGTTTTCACGAGTTATTGGGTGTGTAATGAAGAAGGTTACATGGCCAGCTTTCACTTTCAATGTTCCTTTCATCTCATTATATGTTGTTCGCACGCTCAGCATTACATGTGGATGGTGCTCTCCATCTGAACAGGTTACAACCCCCTGCCCTAGAAGTTTCATCTCATCAATGCGATGGAGAAGGATATGCATGCTGATAGTTCCCATAGTTCGTGAATTGTATATCTTCGTAGTCTTACAGATAATGGATTTATATTTTGAATATGTATCATATTCCAGTGGGAGGAGGGGGGGGAG
Source organism: Meghimatium bilineatum (assembly GCA_034231615.1). Lineage (NCBI taxonomy): Eukaryota > Metazoa > Mollusca > Gastropoda > Stylommatophora > Philomycidae > Meghimatium > Meghimatium bilineatum. The sequence goes on along the minus strand of CM067320.1, from coordinate 48,225,965 downwards.
AGGAGGGGACATTTGATTGGCAGTTTAGGAAAATATACAATCAACGTGATACAGGAACTTGGCTACCCTTCGCCATATGCTGAAAGAGACGGAACTCTTATGATGCTAATATCGTATTTTTTGTGTGTGGTGTTTTCACTTACCACCACTGTGGCTCCTGCTTTAGCTGCAACCTTGATTCTCAAATCATTAGAGAGCGCTTTAACTTCATCATCATCAACAGACGCTCTTCCTTTTTCCTTTCTTTTCTTGCCAATGACATCAGCAGCCAGATTATCAAATAGAACAGTTGCGATTGTATCAATTGCAACTTTCTTTCTGTTGAGGAAGCAAAATGTATTATAAGTTATTCGTATTTATTGTTCCCACTAAAGAGTCATCAACTCAGAGATGTAGTGAAAAGGGTGTAACAACATACATTCAGGTGTCTATTTATTATGCTGACAAGCAATGTCCTATACGGAACATGCTTCTATTTTATGTATAAAAGGTAAGAGAATGTCAATAAATTACGTCGACAATTTTTTGTCAATCTTTAGCCCATCTCGCCCTTGTTCACAGTAGTATATGGCATCAAAGACCTCATCTGGCAGCTCGGCAGCTCTCTGGCACAGCCACTCAAAAACATTTTCTGACTTTTTTATTTTTTTTTAAAGAGGTATATAAAAAGGTATACAATAAATATGCAAATTATTACCTTGAGGTTGAAAAACCGTATTATCCAAACTTTGAGGTCTTTGTTACCTCTAATATTTTATGGTAGTGTGACCTGATATAACCTAATTGGACTTTGTCCGCTGGTTGAAAGGGCACGCCTCTCCTAAAGAGAGACAAACTAAGTAACCTACCATATGCAAATTATGAGAAGAGAAAGCACTGTATACCAGTATCATTAATAGAAATGGATACATCCTTTTACAACTCTGATAGCAGGACCGACTGGGTATGGAAAAGCTGTATTTGTCCAAGAGTATCTAAACATGTTTATGGTGCTGTATGAGAGCTATGTTTTTTTTGTTATAATTTTTGTTGTTGTTGAGATTGTCGTCACTGATCCAAGTGCGTGTAGGGGAATGCTCTCATGCTTATACCCCATAAAAAGATCATCTGATGCCCTCCATAGTACCAACAGATAGTAGAAAGACAGAAAAAGCACGTCTTAATTACAGATAAAACATTACAACAGCTAGAAAAAGGTATTAAAAAATATACTCGTTGACAGATGGAATTGGCGCGTTGGTTGTATACTTTCATAGCCCTGCCAATAAAATGACCCCCCCCCCCCTTATCTCCTCGAGTAATTTCCAACTCCGTCTTTATAAACAGTTTCATCCACCATGGCATCCAACATAATAGACCTATATAGTTTACAATGCCCCATATTCGTCCATTATCATCTGTACTAACCTGTGCTTTTGAGACTTCTCTCGAATTTCTCATTACTTTCAGCTTCAGCGTGACCAGAACAAAACATTAACGCAAGTCCTTGGAGGTGTAAAACACTAACATACTCCATCTACTCATGACACAGCCATACTTTTTAAAAAAAATTTAGCAGATCATGAATTGAAAGTTCGACTAAATAACGACCATGAATATCACTGTTTCTGAGATCCATTTTAGAGCCTCCGTAACTGCCTCGATCTCTATTCTCATACTGGAGTTGGTTGTACCATATGTTCTACGCTTTTCAGCAACCTATTTAAATTGCAGAAAAACCCCAGCCTGGTCTGGACCCTCTCTGCACAGAACAATATGTGTAGGGCTATATCACCACACCGTTCTCTTCCGTGATGTTGATTATATTGTATTTGTCGATATCTAAATGTTGCTGAATAGTTCTACTGTTGACAGCACAGTGCCGTTCTTTAAAAAGTGCAGGTCTTCTGAATTTTACTTAGGGATCCATAGAGTAAGTTAGTGACTGTTAAGGGTGTCGATAAATGTTTTTTTCGTGGCAGTTGAATGGGAAGGGTCGTCAATAAGGAGGTGTTTCGTTGGGATGAAAGCAATGTCTACAGTTGAGTAGTTTATGCAGTATGATTTATTTAAATGCTATTGACTCTTGTAAGTCCTGTTCAAAACTGAACACATGATTGATTTTTTATGAATTATCGGTAGCAGACGCTACGTGTTTTTTTTTTATCTCCACGTCACGGAAGCTGTATGAAATCAAACCTAACATATAAAAAGTTGAATTGTGTGGACATATCTCCCCGTAATGAGCATATGTTTTATTCTCTGGTGGTCTATGTCTCATCAGTCAGTTCCTCTTTTGCCAAGTTTGGCACATAGGGCGGATGTCATAGTTCTCCATGCCTGTCGATCAGTTGCCAAGAATTGCAGGTCTTGTGCATTTATGCCTGTTGATTTTAGTTCATTCATAAAAGTTCTTCTGAGCGTTGTTTTTGGTCTTCCCTGTTTTCTTTCCAGTCTGCCCGTCTGCTGTCCACATGAAGGCTTGTCGTGGAACTCTATCTTCCTTTATTCTTAAGTATGTGGCCAATGTATGTCCAGCGGCGTTTTCTGATAATGTTCGCCACATATTCTTGTTTTGTCTCCTCTCTTAGTATGTCGTTTGATTTAAAGTCTTTCCAATTAGTATTTGTGATTTTTCTGAGGCATCTATTCTCGAAGGCAACTAACTTCTTATCCATTATTGCGGTAGATTTCCAACTTTCACATCCATATGTCAATGATAGAATCACACTATTTCTAATACAAGACTGTTAATTATTGTGGCACGGACATCTTTTATAATTCATGCCATAATGTCTTGACACTTCAGACATTTACAATTGTATTGTGTGTAACCCATGATGTTGATCTCTTTACGTTGGATTATTGTTTTCTGGAGGAATATTACCTTTACATTGTATTCATGTAGTATTTTTGTTACTTCAGTATTCTTGTTTTGCATACCTGCTATGTTGAGTTATAGAATATTCAAGTTCCCCCTCCCTTACTTTTCGCAAGGAGCATGTGCGTGATCGCTCGTGAGCGGGTGTTAGTAACCGAGGCGACGCCCGAGCTCCTATTGTAGATTTTGTTCAAATGGCACTGTAGGTTTGGTTGTTTTCTGCAGACATCTTTTCCCCAAAGAATAACATGCACATGTCTTCCTCTATCTGAAACTGGTCCTATAGTCAATTGTCCTCGTGAAGTCTCCATGACAAAACTTTACTCTTGGAAATTCAGGTGAGTTTCACATAGATGAATTCCCCGCTGCTCACAAGCACTCAAGAGGCAGACCTTGATCCTTCATTCTGTGGCCGATTATTTGCTGTGACCGTGTCACATCCTGAATCACGTCTCCACGGTTCTCCCCATCATCGAGTTTCCAGATCCCTCATGTTTTCTTGACCCTGCTTCCAATATATCAAGATTAGGACATGTTTTGACTGTGTGTACTGTCAGTTATCAAAACACTCTCGCTGCAGCTGCGACATTTGGGTTACAGGGTCCGGATCACCTCAAGATAGAGATGTTCCTCACCACTCTTCAGGATCCTTGGTGTGGTCATCGAGATTAGACAAGAAAGTGTGTGAGACAAGAAAAGAGAAAGAAGCAGAGACCAGGTTATACCGCCAAGTGTTCGGTTGTTCCATAGCAAGCATTGTTTACCACTTGAAGGTGTTGCTATGTTCACGTATGTGCATGAGAGGCTTTAAGCTAGAAGTTTACTATCAGACCAGACAGTAGTTTTCACGGCGATCAGCTGGACATGGATTTGAGAAGCTGTATATTCACGTCACATTCCATGTCCTCCTGTATTCGGGACGTCTGGACCAAACCCTACATCCCCTAGTCGGTTATCAGTCTCTAACACTACACCAGTACAGCATTTACGATTACCATCATGATAATGAAGATAACGTTGTTGTTTTCGTTCTCATGTATATGCTCTCAACTGTCATTCTCTAGATTTCCAGCAGGATATAGTCTAGTGAAAAGATGTGCTTTTTATTTTTACGTCGCTGTTGCATTTGCGCCAATGATTCGACACATCGGCAGTGGAATATAGACGTTCATAGACTGATGTATGAATTACAAGCTTCGCTTATCTCAGCATCTTTGATGCTCAGCGAAAAGTAAATAAGTTTCGTAATAAAGTTTCGCGAAGCACACAGAAAAATACATACACAATATATGTATCGACCAAAAGCCTTTTATCATGAACACAACAAAACACACGAAATATATGTGTACATGTATGTTTCCTTTTAACTATTTATTTCCTGTAAGTCGATGCAATCGCCATTTAGGCCTATATTAATTTGTATAGTGATTTCTCTAAATAGTACGACAGGACTAGAAAACCGTTACAAATATAAATCATTAATATCCTTTATTTCACAATTTGAAAACAAAAATCAAACCATACAAAGAATAAGATTGTCACATACGTTTTGTCCTGCAATTGTGGCCAGATCGAAGCTTCTATGTTGGTTTTATATGCAGACAACCCACATGCATCAATGCATTTGAGGAATGGAGTTAGTTTTAGACATTCTGTTGTTTCCGTTCTCTCTTTATAACTGGTCAGTGTCTGTTTGACTTTGCTTATATCAACTCCTCCCGACGCCATTGTACTAGATATTAAGAAATGCTTCAATGTATACAACCAGCTGTTTTGAGAAATCACAGGTGTCCACTCTGAAAATTAAGAAATATTTCAATGAATATATAAAATATGTACTAATGTGCAAAACTGAAATCCAACAGGTAAAGCGTGAAACGGGGTAATGAAGTTTTACTAATTACACTAAACACACACAGGCACACACACATTTTCGCTAGACATGTGAACGCAAGTTGTGTCGTCCCTACATGTCGTTTTTAATGTATATGTTATCCTTGATAAAGGCCTTTCGGTCGAAACGCCGATTTGTGTGTGTGCCTCTATGTGTTTCGTGTTATTAGAACATACTCATTACCCCATTTCACGCTTTACTTCTTCAAAGAATATAACCAGCTGTTTGGAGAAACCACGTGTCTACTCTGAAAATTAAATTTAAAAAACAATTGCCACAGGTTAGGGGACAGTCCATAAATTACGTCAACAATAGGGGAATCGGGATCCGAAGAATGTTGTCAAGGACAGGGGTATGAAAAACGTTGACGTCAACAATACTTTTTTGTAAACACCAATTACATTGTTTAATTTGAAACACTTTTCGAAAAATCTTTTAAAAATCATATACCGTTTTCTGCTAAAATTGTGTTGTCGGGGAGGGTGTAATTTATTTGTACATAATTAATAGGGGAGTACCTGAATTCTTTACAGATATTAGCACTCGGGGTGGGGGAGCAGTGGCGTAGCAAGGAGGCGGAGGTGCGGACCGCCCTGGGCGGCATCATCGGGAGTGCGTAAAATTTATTTTTGTCCAGTCTTTCACAATCACTAACATATTTTATTAATGTCACAAGGGCGGAGAATTATGATTCCGCCCCGGGCGCCATTGACCCACGCTACGTCACTGTGGGGGAGGTGAAAATTTGGCAAACATTTCTCATCCCCGTTGTACATAGATAAATGAATAAGCTGTTGAACAAACCACTGCTGTTCACTCTGGAAACTAATAAATAGTTAAATTCACATAACGAGTTCCCGCTGTGGGTGTATTTGTTGGAAACACTGACGAAATACTATTATAGCAGTTATGAATCTAGTACTTATGATTATGTGTTAGAAAGGCAGGCGTAATGTTGTTTCACTGTGATTATCTATAGCCAACATTGGTTTTTAACTACAGAAAAGGTGAGTATACTAAAAACGTAGTCCATAATTTTAGCATTAACCTCCACCTCCCACACACACTCTTTCCCATCGACACAAACACACAACGCACACATATTACATAGACACAGCTCATTAATTCGAAAAAAGTTGTTTTAAAAACATTCATATTTGAGACCTTAAAAAAGGTGCAATGTTGCCAATAAAATGTATTATTTTCTCCACAGTTCAACTATATTGAAACAATATTCTAAATTATATGATCTAGATTCAATAAAACAAAAGACTTCCGCTAAAAAAAGCGTAGAAAATGAATGTCTTTTCTTTGTGTGCTATTCGATAAACGGATTTCCTCCTGAAAACATTGATAAACTACAGGAGTAATGTGCCTAGTAATTCTGTTTTTAATATTCTGAACACAAGAAATTTGTGGTTTGGCTTGTCATATAAAGAGACATAACAGCATGGAAAGATTAATAGCCGAAGGAAGAGTTACAGGAAAAGGGGAGAGGACGTCCAAGACGACGATGGTGCAGTGATATATCAGATTGCCTAAACATGTCTCTAGCTGTGGTAGGTCAACTCACTCAGATCGTGGAATTTTTAGAGAATCAATAAGGAAGATGACGTTGTGGAAAGAATATGCCAAATGATGATGAAATTCTATAAGGCTTTCTCCACGTCTCAGCACAACTAATCCCACAATAAAAAATACTTTCTACTTTAGCATTCAATCAAGTCCAGAATCAATGACCTGATGAAAGCAAGAACTTCTAAAAAATACCCCATTCACACCGTTTACATAACGTCACTCATCTTGACTTATGAAACTGATCATTGGTCTCAGGCGTAAACTGTGTTTCGGCAGCCAATGAAAAACACGGGAAAAAGTTGGCTCAGTTATATAAATGGCGTTTAGGATTCGCGCGAAGAATTATTATGAAAAAAGACGTCGGTAAATGCTAAGCAAAAACTAGACACTGGTTTTGTTTGAAAATGTGTGAAAATCATTTTATAACTAGCGGTCAGTTTGAGATTGTCTTCTTCTTCTGCGTTCGTTCTCAAACTACTGCAGATTAGCAGGATGTAGTCCAAAGAACGGAATGGTTTACATCATTGCTGCGATATCTGCGCCTTTCGGCCTGACACATCCTACTTCAGCATGGCTTTGGGTCACTGACCCTATATGGGATGGGACAGCCAACCCCATCGCATAACATCCTTAGTCGCCTTTTACGACATGCGTGGAAGGTAAATAGTGTTGCTATTCTTTGCGCCCCTTTCGGGCCCCGTCAATACACGGGCGAGTTTGAGATTGTTACACTTGATTTCTATTGGCGATGCGGTATTCCTTTGTTCATCACTATCGACTATACAAGACTTAAGGCCTAAATTGGGATCATCCTTCTAACGGGATATTCTAACTTTTATCTTGATTTTCTATGGCTGTCGACCCAAACCCAACATCACGGGAAAAGTCAGATGCGTCACTTTAGAAGGATAAATCCCGATTACTCAGCAAGACTATAAATAACAAAAGACAAGGTAAAATTGTCCAGTTTTTATCAAAAGTGAAAACATATTTCTAAATTGAAGACTAGCGTTGTTAACAATTTTACTACCAGAGGGAAACTGTGTGATCTCTTCTTCTTCTGCGTTCGTTCTCAAACTCCTGTAGATTAGCAGGATGTAGTCCGGAGAACGGAATGCGTTGTGTCATGGTTTACATCATTGCTGCGATCTCCGTCTTTCCGCATGACACATCCGACTTCAGCATGGCTTTGGGTCACTGACTCTATATGGGATGGGACAGCCAACTCCATTCCATAACCTCCTTAGTCGCCTTTTATGACATGCGTGGAAGGTAAACAGTGTTGCTATTCTTTGCTCCCCATTTCGGGCCCCGGCAACACACGGACGAAAGGGTGATCTCTATCTATCTATTGTCTTTTATCTCCATTGTTGTAAAGCGTCGCAGGATTGAATGACGATCGATTTTCTGGCTATGGCACGTTTGGCTACTTGATATGCAGTAATATTATGACGCCTCAAAATGTTGGTAACTCTTTCAATCAATCTTCTACTTTGTCTTCCTCTGTATCTTGCTATTTCCATTTTCCTGTTGTATGCTCTTGCTGTTGGCAAATACGTGTTCATTATAATTATTAGATTCAAGTAGGAAACATGAGGATAAATGAAAAAAATTCGTAATGCTGACAGGAATTTAACCAGGTCCGTCTCATAGGCACCGAATAGCCTTACAACTTGAGTAAACAGGTTTTCAGTACTTGACCAAACAGATCTCCCTAAAAAAATGTGATCTTGCCAAGATTTTTAACCAGTGTTATTAATCATTGATTACGGACCAATCAAGACAAAGACTATTACAGCAACAATGAACAAGTATTGAAATAACCTTAAGAACATGTGAGCACAATTCTACCTGAATTTACTTGTATAAGTTATTATTTGAAGCAACATTGTCCTGTCTCTGTTATTTGTGTTTACAAGTAAGTGTATCTATCCTTGTATACGGATGTTCCATGTTTGTGTTCTTGAGGATATTTCAAGACTTGTACGGGATGTTTGTTGTTGTTGTAATAGTCCTTGCCTCGATTGGTCCATTCTCGGTGACTTTAGCACACAGGTTGAAAGTCTTGACAAGATCACACCTTTTTTACGGGTGTGTGGTTGGTAAAGTACGGAAAACCTGTTTACTCGAGTTGCAAGACGATTTGGTGCCGTTGGAACGGGCCAAGTTAAATTCCCTTCATTATCATTACAAGACCGAACCATTTCAGTTTCTGTTTTTCAATATAATTGACCACAAATGTTGTTCCAACAGTTCTTGTGCTCACCTCATTCCTCACATGATCTCTTCTTGTTCTGATTGATGCTTTTCTTAGACATCTCATTTCACACGCTGTAAACTCTCTCTCTTGTTCTTTTTATCTCTTGTTCTACCCACCTACCTACCTTCATACCTACCTACCTACATACCTACCTACATATCCATCCATCCATCCATCCATCCATCCATCCATCCTTCCATCCATCCATCCATCCATCCATCCATGTATCTATCTATCTATCTATCTATCTATCTATCTATCTATCTATCTATCTATCTATCTATCTATCTATCTATCTATCTATCTATCTATCTATCTATCTATCTATCTATCTATCTATCTATCTATCTATCTATCTATCTATCTATCTATCTATCTATCTATCTATCTATCTATCTATCTATCTATCTATCTATCTATCTATCTATCTATCTATCTATCTATCTATCTATCTATCTATCTATCTATCTATCTATCTATCTATCTATCTATCTATCTATCTATCTATCTATCTATCTATCTATCTATCTATCTATCTATCTATCTATCTATCTATCTATCTATCTATCTATCTATCTATCTATCTATCTATCTATCTATCTATCTATCTATCTATCTATCTATCTATCTATCTATCTATCTATCTATCTATCTATCTATCTATCTATCTATCTATCTATCTATCTATCTATCTATCTATCTATCTATCTATCTATCTATCTATCTATCTATCTATCTATCTATCTATCTATCTATCTATCTATCTATCTATCTATCTATCTATCTATCTATCTATCTATCTATCTATCTATCTATCTATCTATCTATCTATCTATCTATCTATCTATCTATCTATCTATCTATCTATCTATCTATCTATCTATCTATCTATCTATCTATCTATCTATCTATCTATCTATCTATCTATCTATCTATCTATCTATCTATCTATCTATCTATCTATCTATCTATCTATCTATCTATCTATCTATCTATCTATCTATCTATCTATCTATCTATCTATCTATCTATCTATCTATCTATCTATCTATCTATCTATCTATCTATCTATCTATCTATCTATCTATCTATATGTCTCTCTGTTTAACTATACGCTGTAGTCCATTATGGCCTACCTCTGGCTTTATAGCTGTGATGTCTATGTGTCATGACCATCTGTGGCATGCTGTTGTTGGTAGTCTGGAAGTGTAATGGTATCATTTGTGTTTTCATGGACAGGAAATTTGCATTTTCTTTCTTGATACTCAGAACCAACCAAACCAAAGAAAAGAAACCGACTTCAGACAAAGAAATGAACTGATATCAATTTGTTTTCACGAAGTCACGAAAGATGCAATAGAAATACAGAATAGAAAACCTCATAAAACGCCAAATATTCCGAACATTTGAACACTTAAATACAAGTGTAGACTTTATTTTGCAATGAAAAGAAAATGTATGTGCAAGTTCCAGGTGCACATAAGTTCCGGGTACGTGCGTATCTTATGTGTGTATGTGTGCTGTGTGTACACAATCTGCAACTCAAAAAGTGGGCGCTAATGGTAAAGAAATCTTATCAGTTATTCATATACACAGAAGTCGCTAACCACTGTTGCTAAGGTAAACACATCAATGTTTACTGCCATGTTGATCTCGTTGCCAGGTAGTGTTTCACTGAGGTTATCAACAATGTCTATAATTGTCGCCCAGCCCAGTATTTACCGGTGGAATTTTAACCAAAATTTAAGGGTTGGGTGTGGTAGATCAGTGACTGTGAAATATATTAAGAATACACTCGAGTTTTACGAATGTTTATAGCTACTGTTTCGAGCGTATATTCTCGAAGACATGACATAACACTATTCAGTGTCACTTGACGCTGTATGTCAAGCGTATTGTCAATAGGAAAAAAGGCAGGTTAAGCTCATTTGAAGCAAATTGTTGCTACATGTAAACTATTGGATTGTACACTCTCTCCCTCACCTGTGTGGAAGGTTCCCTCAATAGGCATTGCACCAAGCCGAAAAGTGAAGTCTCCTGGGTATGAAACAAAGCTCAGAAACCTTCCCACTGTACACAGGAAGTAAGAGCTAAACGCTCGTAATTCCCGGGGTTCTAAAACAAACTATTGGATTTGATGTGTATCTGTACTTATTCTTCTTCTGGATTCGTTCTCAAACTCCTGCAGATCAGCAGGATGTAGTCTGGAGAACAGAATTCATTGTGTCATGGTTTACAGAATTGCTGTGATATCTGCGCCTTTCGGCCTGACACATCTGACTTCAGCATGGCTTTGGGTCACTGACCCTATATGGGATGGCGCAGCCAACTCCATCCATAACCTCCTTATTCGCCTCGTACGACATGCATAGAAGGTAAACAGTGTTGCTATTCTTTGCTCCCCTTTCGGACCCCGACAACACACAGACGACTGTACTTATGATATCCTATAGATTATGTCTTTTCAGATTGCTAGACGTGTTTAATCAAATTACATATACATTCACTTTCACGGTGATTAATAATAATAGAAATAATGACAAATAACCCGTCAGGATAGTAGGGATTCCACATACATCAGGACACAAAATTGGAAAAGTAAGACCAGTACTACAGTAAAGATCTACCTACCTACCTACCTACCTACCTACCTACCTACCTACCTACCTACTTACCTACCTACCTACTTACCTACCTACCAACCATCCTACCTACCAATAAATAAATCAATAAATCAATAAATCTATCTATCTATCTATCTATCTATCTATCTATCTATCTATCTATCTATCTATCTATCTATCTATCTATCTATCTATCTATCTATCTGTCTGTCTGTCTGTCTGTCTGTCTGTCTGTCTGTCTGTCTGTCTGTCTGTCTGTCTGCCTGCCTGCCTGCCTGCCTGCCTGCCTGCCTGCCTGTCTGTCTGTCTGTCTGTCTGTCTGTCTGTCTACCTATCTACCTACCTATCTACCTATATACCTACCTACCTATCTACATATCTATCCTGTCTGTCCGTCCGTTCGTCCGTCCATCCATCCATCTATATATCTACACAATGTGCCCCTTTTGTGCCTCGCGGCGTAAGGGGTAGAAGAGTTATCTGGACATGGCCTCCCTATGTGCTGCTTGTCCCGCAGCCTCTGTGATTTCCGTGGTCTATCTTTTACCTTGTCTTTTCTTGGCTTTATAGCCGTGGCGCCTATGTATCAATCTATTCACGGTGATTAATGTTTCCCTAAAACATGGTACCGTTTTTTTTTCCCAGTAGCCACGAAGTGCAGTGTTTCCTTCACCCGCTGACAGAATCAATGGTTTCTAACACTTTATTGGCAAGCGACCCTCTTTCTATTTTATTTTTAATCCGCGGACCCAAAAAAAACTTGTCGATTTACTTCAAGGTTATAATAATATTACACATCTTAAGTCTATATAATGTCGTCTGAATAATGTGAAATAAACACTGTTTTGTGGCTGATTCAAAGATCCGTGACTTAACTTTTAATATTTTTCTTTGTAGTTCATCAGTAATGTGCGTGACTTACAAGAAGGGGGGGGGGGGTGTGATACACTTTGAAAACATGACGAATTTCGTACCAGGTATACTTTTTATACCTTGACTAACGCTTCGAGAGTGCCTGTGTCGTCCCTGACCAACGCTCTGAGAGTGCCTGTGTCGACCCCGTATAGCTCTTTAAGAGTGCAAATGTGGACCCTGACTAGCGTTCTGAGAGTACTTGTATCACCACTGATTTCTGAAAGTGATACTAAATTTGACGGTTTCTGGTCAACCCATAAGTGCTGGTTATAGACCTGAGAACTAATGGGAAAAGCCATGTGCTGTGATATTGTTGCTTGTAACTAAATTTGCTTCATCTGTTAGCTGAGCTCAATGTAGTAGTAGCACGTATTTACACTATGCACATTTATTATTTGAATTGCTCATGAGGAAAAGTTTCGCCACTGGTCGATTAGATCAACCACCGTGCAACAGTAAGTCCTGGTAGATGGCATGAGTAGTAAATATTGAAACTTTAATATTGGGGGCGCTTCCCAACACTTCATCTATATAATTACGCATCTCTGTTTAAAAAACCCTTTCTGTAAGATGATTTTATTTCACAAAACATTGCACACCGATCAAGGAATCTTCTGGAATGGAATACAACTCATGAGAAATACGGCTTCCATAAAAGGTCATAAGAGTTATATTGCTAGCAATTCATGAATATTGAAACAAACTCGAAGAAACAATATGTGAATCTAGAGCACTACCCGGAGACCTAAAACTTCCAGTACCACGACCAAAATACACAGTGCTCAATACATTTATTCATATCTCCGTGACTAATGTGTCCAATCAATGCCTGAAATGGCTTTCATGTGTGCATATCAGGAATATAATCGTTGCACTTTGACTAATAGATATTGCGATCCAATTCATTTCTTTTTTAACACAGGAAGATCTCAATACCGCAATATTTCACAAACCATGTTAGCATATGCGTGGGTACACGATGTAATGCCTTGTTTGTTATGCTATTATATTTGTGGATCCCGCCGAAGACGGATGTGTTGGGCCATTGGCGCAAATAAAACGGCAACACAACGCATTTCCATTCTCTGGACTACATCCAACTGGAAATCTTGTAGGATCATTGTCCTGTTACAAGAGAAATCCAGGGGGAATTTGAGAATGAACGCTGAAGAAGAAGATATTTGTGGATATTTTAATTAGTTCTACTTGTGTGCAAAGACTCCAAATTTTGTAAGGATATTATTGGCAATTACTGGATTGTCAAAGGTTTTCTAATGTACGTAATTTGCATATAGACCTGCGAGTTTATTGCCCAATTTCACTGGTGCCTCAATCACGGCCAGTGTCTAACCGTAGCTACATGTCGACTCTTTGATACGTTATCCACTCATACCAAAACTATTTAGATAATCGCAAATTAGAAGCAGTCCTCACATTTCTTTTGTTTGTTCTGGTTCTGCGTAACAACCTAAAGAACATGTCCTGTCCAGGAAAGCTATCACAGGATTGGGTAGACCACCCGAAATGTCAAGACATGCCGAAATCGGCTGTGCTGGGCTTACATGACGTATAACGTTGACACAATGTACCTACGTTCTCGATAGAACTCGCACGAATCTTCGTGTTGATTACTAAGGTGCGAGCGCAAGAAATTTTTATTTACATAAGTTGCGGGGGGGGGGGGGGATGAGGAGAGGAAAGGACCACAAGAAGTTATTAACTAATTGCTGTCAATCCCAAATATTGTTCTTATTTGAGGCCCATTGCTACCCACCCCTCCCTTGTTTTTCCTAGGATAAGTGATTATGACATTTAGCACTACAAAACAAGTAAATAATTATCGTTACTCCATCCCACCCCCCAATTACTAGTGGTTTCCCAAAACAGATGCTCATCTGCCGAAGATAGACGTTTCGGACCACTGGCCCACATAAATCGGCGACAACACATTTTCATTCTCTGGATCACATCCTGCATGATATCTAGTACTATAACGATGCTGCTACAAGAGAGATCCAGCTGGAGTTTGAAAATGAACGCTGAAGAAGATGATAATGAAGATGATGATGGCGATGAAGATGAAGATGATGATGGCGATGAAGATGGTGATGATGATGAACGGAGTGAAATAATTTTTGTTGAACAACCCCTTTCCCTAAAAGAAATCCCTTGTCATCAATTACCGTCTTCGTAACGAAAATTGAACTCCCAACATGTTCTGTCTCGTGGTAGTGCACTCTGACAGATCGTATGCCGTCGTCCAACTGATGATGTTTCCTTACACTTTCCATACATTGTCTGCCTATGTCTACAATCGCTTAGCACAGTTGTATGTACGGCCCTACTACTATTACTGATTTGTGATTATTTTATATTTTCCGTGAAATGATCTTGTTGCGTTTTTGTATCGTAGTATAGAGCTATGGAAGTAAAACTAATATATGTTAATATTAAACGAATATTTGTTAATAGGAAACTTATTTACTCGTATTAGACATTATATACAGTAAAAATGTATTAGACGTAGACCTACCTGTTTTTAATTCTATATTGGAAATTCCCCGTGGTCAATGTTGTGATACGAACAGTTTCTTATTTTAACACTGATACGTTCTGAACGCAAAACCAGTCAGCAAACAAACGAACAGTCGTTAAATCACATTTACCAATCACTGGCTAGATCGAAGACCAGATCGCGTTGTGATCGAACTTGCTTTTTGTGGCGCTTGATGCCAGAGCAAGTATATTCACATACGCTTTGTTTTTTTCCAGTGACTCAACGGGCGAAGATAAGCTTATGCGTGTAATTATTGTATATGGTATGATATGTTGACAACCGAAGTGCAAGTACAAGTAAACATTATGTTGGCGGAGTACTTGTTTATATATTATAGACGAGTTTCCAGTGTACTAGTTGTATTGTGCAACCGAGAGTGGAAGATACAGTGAATATAAACGGAAATAGAGTGCCTTAAATAAGTGGTTCTCAACAATTTTTGACCGTTAAAACAAATTTTCATCTGCATCCCTATTCCTAAAATAACAAACAATTTTGTTTAAAAAAGATAATTGACTTTCTGTACAAGTTACCAATTTCACGTTTTACCGCTATAATTCTTGTTGTTTATCGTTCAAATACTTATCTTCATGTGCCCTTCATGAACGGTTTTGTGGTTTCCATTTTCAAAATTATTCTTTGCGGCCCTCAGTAGGGTCATATAGCCCACTTTGAGAATCACTAGTTTAAATAATGGTTAAAGAAATAGAAAAGAAAGAACAGAAATGAATGGACATGAAAGCATATCTGTACACTTCCGCAAGCATAATTATGTATTCCAACTCAAAATATCACGAACATGCTTTTGATACAAATTCTGTCATCATCATCATCAGGTGCCATGCCGGCTGGCGTAAGCGGTCATGGCTCTCCACAGCTCTCTGTCCACAGTATTATGTATCAAAGTCGTTGTTGTTTCCTTGCCGTGCCAGGTTGTCAAACTGTCTAATATTTTCTCACGTTGTCGCCCTCTGTCTCTGTTGCCTTAAATTTTGCCTGTTATGACTATGTTCTCTAAACCTGCCTGTCTCATGAAGCGACCAAAAAAAGAAGATTGCATTTTTTCTTATATTGTTGATTAAGGTCCGTTTCGCATTTGACTCTTTTAACACCTCTACATTAGATTTTCTGGCAGTCCATACTGTATGAAATTCTGTATGAGATAAATACGAGCATGTTTCAATGAAACATGGGTATTATCTGTATAAAATATAGCAATGTTTCAATGAAACATGGGTATTATCTGCATAAAATATAGCAATGTTTCAATGAAACATGGGTATTATCTGCATAAAATATAGCAATGTTTCAATGAAACATGGGTATTATCTGCATAAAATATAGCAATGTTTCAATGAAACATGGGTATTATCTGCATAAAATATAGCAATGTTTCAATGAAACATGGGTATTATCTGTATAAAATATAGCAATGTTTCAATGAAACATGGGTATTATGTGTTTAGCAGGTTTGTAATAAAGAGATAGTAGAAGAAACTTAGAAGTGGACGGTAGAAGAAATAAAGAAGAGACTGAAAGAGGGAGGGAGAGAGAGAGAATGAGAGAGAGAGTGTGAAAGGGAGGAGAAAATAGGAAGACTATGAGAGACTAGAATGTACAGAAGAGGAAATGTTATCTGGATGTAGATTAGCTATATTATTAGACAGTAAAATAGAAGATTTACGCCCGTGTGTTGCCGGGGCCGGAAAGGGAAGCAAAGAATAGCAACACTGTTTACCTTCCACGCATGTCGTAAAAGACTACTAAGGAGGTTATGGGATGGAGTTGGCTGTCCCATCCCATATAGAGTAGTGACCCACAGTCATGCTGAAGTAGGATGTGTCAGGCCGAAAGGCGCAGATATCGCAGCAATGCTGTAAACCATGGCACAACGCATTCCGTTCTCCGGACTACATCCTGCTAATCTGCAGGAGTGTGAGAACGAACGCAGAAGAAGAAGAAGAAGAAGAGAGACACAATGAGATCCCATAGCAGCAACCTGCCGTCGGGGATAAAGTTAACTCTTAATGCAGCCTACTAACTTTCGTTACTGTATGTTTTCTGTGAAGGAGTGCAGGAAAGCTTTCTATGGGTTGTGGAAATAAAGCGTGCGTTGCCATAGCATAAGCCGTGACATGCCGCCGTGCTCTCCACTGTGGTAATAAGTGAAACTGCTGTAAAACTGTATAACAATAGTACTTATGTAAAACACAAGCTCGATTAGCTTTGCAGTGAACACATCGACTATCAGACTATTGGATACGGGTATGAAAAAGATATAGATAACAGTATACAAGACAGTTTAAACCTTAATGCCCTTTTAACCTATTTTACGTAAGTACTCTATGGTGATAGAAGGGTTAATAGAAGATTACACGAGAGAGAGAGAGAGAGAGAGAGAGAGAGAGAGAGAGAAACGGTGAGAGAAAGAGAGAGAAGAGTTAGAATAATATTGTGCAGAAGAGAAAAAGAGAGGAAAACATATGATCATAGTTATTTGATTAGACGTTGACGAGCTATGGACAAACCTATAGTTGCTTGGTCACTCACAGTGCATGGCGAAGAGTGTGCATGCCACATGATGATGGCCACATAGCTTATTGGTTACACACTCCTTTACAGCTCTCTCAATGACCCAGTTGGTTAGTTTTTTGTTTTGTTTTTTGGTTTAGTAAAATATACCACTTGTGGCGACGTATGCTCATTTCAACCGCGGACAAATAGTCCAAATTGGTTATAAGACTATCAGAACTTTTTACCATAAAAATAGTGGAGACCGCGGTAATCCAGTTACCATGACCTCCTAAAGTTAATAAAAAGTTCAGATGAGTTACCTAGATGTATCCGGCTTGGAGTAATTAAAATTTCGTATAACCACACATCACTCTGTTCATGCTGTGATATTATTATATCCTTCTGGTAAATAATTAATGTTACTTGTATCGATACCGTCAGAGCCGACAAATCCTCTTTTCCATTGTTACGAACCCCGGCATGTCCAGGATAATAACACAAAATTCTCCACAAAAGTCTCCGCAGCTTAAAATAAACAATGGACTCCCTCACTTATATCGGATCCATCAATATTGGATATTTCAAAGCTTGGACTTAGAGTATGCCACTACAACTGCTTTCCTACTGATGTGCTAGAAACTCATGCTATCATCAGATGACAGGTTCTTAATGAGATCAAGAACAGGATAGCACAGGCCAAATCAACATTTCAAAAAATGAGAAACATTATATGTGTCATGTGACGTATTCCTTCCAGAACGTTGTCTTCCCAATGAACTCTCTGAACCTCTCTCTGTCTTGGGCGATGTGGCTTGCATTTTCTAGCGATGTATTCATGTTATCTTTAATGTCGTCTGTCCATCGTCTTCTTGGTCTGCCCTTTCTCCTCTATCCATGTACTCTTCCCTCCATTATTTGTCTTTCTAAACAGTTATGTCTCTTTATATGACCAAACAGGCGTAGTTTTCTTTTCCATTATATGTGATCGAGTAATATCAATGAATACATGAGTTCGAGTGCTGGGATGTTATATTGAGTCAATCCTTGTTTATGGAAGAAAATCATGGGCAGTAAATAAACAAAAGTGACCTAGATAAGCTGGAGACAACTAAGATGTGGTATTTAAGAAGAATGATGTAATTTCTATTGAGAGCCAAGAAAATTAATGTAGAAGTTACATAAGACACAGATTGTCTATTCTCTATCCCCAGGTGGATGATGGTCAGAATTCTCATATTTGCCGTCAAGCGTAGGGATGGTGACTTGGAGCTTTAGTTGTCTATCCAAGGTCAGATGTGTCGCACTGGCTGCGCTGAATCCGTATTTGTTCAGTGTTGACTTGGTGTTATTTATCCACCTTGTTCTATGTCTTTCTCTGGACTTGTATCCGGATCTTCTTATGTTGCATGTTCGTGTTGTTAGTTGGTTATGATTCATTCTCATAAGATGTCCAAGCCATTTTATTTGTTGTTTCTCGATGTATTCTGTGCATGATCTTATAATACCGACTGTTCTCCTGATTTCATCATTTCTCATTTTGTCTAGTTTGGTCAATTGTTCGGATCTTATAATACCGACTGTTCTCATGATTTCATCATTTCTCATTTTGTCTAGTTTGGTCAATTGTTCGGATCTTATAATACCGACTGTTCTCCTGATTTCATCATTTCTCATTTTGTCTAGTTTGGTCAATTGTTCGGATCTTATAATACCGACTGTTCTCCTGATTTCATCATTTCTCATTTTGTCTAGTTTGGTCAATTGTTCGGATCTTATAATACCGACTGTTCTCCTGATTTCATCATTTCTCATTTTGTCTAGTTTGGTCAATTGTTCGGCTTTTCTCAGGCCTTTCATCTCACATGTTGCAAGGTCAATGATCTCACATATTACATGTCAGGCCTTTCACTTCTCTGCTGGGATGCTGTCAGCGCCAACGTCTGACGTTGATAGCAGAGTGTTGGGATATAAGTACTGTTTTATCACCTATCTTTTGACTTCCATCTTGATCTTTGGGTTGAGCAGTAATGGTGATAGCGGATAGTTCTCACAGATGGAGTAAAACGACAAATTATAGTGAATATTAAAATAAGCAATCAAGATTTTTAAGGCATGTGATCGTAAAAGTAAAACTTGAACATTTAGTAACCACATGAAAGATCAAGGGGAGAGGAGACAGATGAAGACAAAGAAAGAAATTTCTGGATGTGTTGTCACTGTGGCATAAAAAGAATTCACTTACTGAATTTATTAGCAACACAAGAGACAGAGAGTTGTGGAAGCATGATCGCCTACGCCACTACTCATGAAACTTGATTAATTGAGCTGCCTCGATCTGTTATCATGCTGGAGGTTGTTGCCATGTAAGTTCTATTCCCAACCCACAATTTTATCTCTCTCCTCCTAGCAGAACATTAAACTATCATGCGGTTTTTTTAACACGGCAACACAAAACCCAGGGTCGTGGCAGATTTTCTCAGTATAATGCAAGTCTTCGAAATGCCGCACCTTAAATGTTTTGTTTTAAAGAAAATCAATGAATGGTTAAATTAGAATTTTGCATACGCTGTTGCTGTCTCTTTACGGTGTTGCCTGATGTGGCCGCCTCTCTTTATCATAGCACGACGCAGCCGACAAAATCATAAGTGTATAGGCTGATAACATTATCGTCTATAGCGCGCCTGCATAGTAAGTAAAACCAGGCTACGATATCAAGAGTTATCGTATCATCACCCTAAAAATGTTTACGGCAAGGTGCTGGAGAGGATAATCGCTAGAAGACTGGCCTTGTTGGAATATGGTTTAAGTTTACTTACACTGTGGCAAGCACAGGTGGATAGACTGGAGAGATGTCAAAACGAGGCCATGAGAGCTGTCCTAGGATGCATAAGAGATACACCTATCGCGGTCATGAGATTTCTCCAAGACCTACCGAGCATCAAAGCAAGAAAAAGGTTAAAGCTCAGGTTAAAGAATACTTTAAAGTCGCCAATGATGATCATCACATCTTACACCAATCTCTAGACAACACAAAAGGAAAGTGTATCAAGAGTGGAAGGTTTTGGATCACAGAAGCAGAAGATTCTACTCAGAGTTTGTGAGCTGGAGGAAGTGTGAAGAGGCTGTAAATAGGTAATATTTGGCAAAGAGAGAAAATTATTTGCAACAGTTGTGATACACAGGTGGAAGAGAGTGCCGCGATTGCACTGCCACCAGAACAGAGGAAATGATCCAAGAACTCATACTGCAACACTCGAAACGTCGTATTTCTCTGTATCTCGTTGTTAGGTTGTTTTATGTCTTTTTTGGGTAACACTTCTACTTATTTTTGTTCATCTTGATATTTGTCTTGTGTTACTTCAGCCACTTACTTCCATTTTTGGGTTGTTACCCTACTCTGGAACATTTATCCCTATAATGTTGTCCAGAACATCCTCCATATTTAAGTGTTCTTATCACTTCTAGATACGTCTTTTTCACAGTCCGGGGCATTCTCAAAATCCCCCTGTAGGATCACACGTCGACTGCAGCAATTGTCTTTGACACTAATTTATTAGGGAAAACATTGCGAACACAAAACAAATCAATTGAAATAAATATAAGCTAAACACATACAATTTTTAATTGTAAAGAATTCAAAAAAATAATTCTTTCTACATTTGCGAGTAGTCCTATAACAATTACTGATGATCTTTCATCACATTATTTGAGGTCCTTGTGACAGAATATTAGTAAGGGAGCGACATTTCGATGCAGGATTTTCTTGACCTATAAAATAATTAATTTTGGTGGTGAATATGGCCACTGGTCATCGATGACTAGTGACCACTGGTAATTAGTATCTAGCTATATGTTCGTTATGACGAAATGTGTTGTTATCCTGTGTTGACCACGAGCGTTGTTATCCTGTGCTGACCACGTGAACAGGGTAGGTGTAAACCGGCGTGATCAAGCATACATCTTTGCAGCGTTGCGAGGATATTGATCGTAAGGGGCGGGGTTAAATCCGAAGATGGGGGAGGTGGTAACTATTGACTACATCTGTATAGCAAATTTTGTAAACTAGAGTAGCCAATGGATGACCATCGACAAAAAGTGGTGCATGTTAAGGTTTAGTTTAGAGGTTTAGTAAGGGGAGCTAATTTTAAAAAAGTCGAGTTGTTAATTTGTATAGATTGTGATTCTTGTATAATTGTAGATAATAAGAATATGTTTATTGATTGGAATCGGCTGTGTCAGGGAATCGAATTTGTCACGGAATCGACTATGGCGAGGCATTGATCAACGGATATGCGCCTCGTTAGTCGAGGTTTATTTTGTGATAAAATAAAAAAATTATGAGTGTGAAAGCAGTGGTGATAGTAATGGAATAGGGGGTAGCTGTCGGCCTCTAATATGTCACTATAACGATTGGTTGTAAACAAGTAGTGCTGGGAGATCCCCTTATAACATAAACATGTTCTAGCTATACTGGTAACAAACTGTATTAGTACCACCCGATTTTGCTAGGCCCAAAAAGAGGGGGGGGGGGGGGCAAGAATAACAGTACTGTTTACCTTCAATGCCGCTGGAAGGGGTGACAAGGAAGAATATTGGAAGGAGTTGGTGGACAAACGGTAAATATGTTACTACATTAGGATTATTCTTGATTAGAAACTGGCCTCAAAGCCCGTGGGGCATTCCCATAAGTGCTCCGCCCTCTGTTCCAGCAGCCATTCGACTCGACGGTGTTTCGAGTCTAATATTGCCGACACAGACATCGACATTAGGGCACAACTCTGGCCCGTGCGACATGTTTCTTTTTGTTCCGCCCACCCACGCAGTGCCCGTAACTAGTTCAAGTACAACGTCGGCCTGTCGGAACAACATGGTAACTGTTATCGAAGGTTACGACTACGGGATTGTATAGATGACGTGCCATGAAGCTTCTATAAGAGATAACCTCAATATAAAGGCATGTCATCTACTAAGGTTTTCTGTTGCATGGTTGGTTTCTTCTTCTTCTTCTTCAGCGTTCATTCTCAAACTCCCGCTGGATCTCTATTGCAGTAGAACAATGGCCCTATTAGATTTCCAATAGGATATAGTCCAGAGAATGGAAATGCGCTGTGTCGCAGTTTTATTTGGCCATTGGCCCGACACATCCGCCTTCGGCGGACATTGTTGGTTTGTATAGTGAGCCTTTGGTGAGGCCCACTGACGCAACCGTATGCGCACTACATTAGGAAAGACTTATAGTATGAGTTATGGTACCCAATTCTTTATAAATTGTGTTTAGTAGGATTATATGATTACAAGCTTAAGTAAACTTGCATCTACACTGAATGACAGAAAAATAATCGAGATAAATAAGGAAAAATATACAATAGAAATGTACAGACTTTTATTATTTCTAAAATCTCTGGTAGTCCAACAATAATTAAATATGCACATAATATCCCCAAAGTGATTCGACGTTTCATTGGCTGACGACATCATTATTTGTCTTAGCCGCATTTATGATTCTGCTGCCCAGCAGTTAAATTACTCCGAGCCACTCAATATCGGAGGAGATACTAGAATTAAAATATAAAGATGATACAACACTACTGTTCCACATAAAAAGACATTGAGTACCTCATAAATTCCATCAAAGAACACAGTAAAAAACAAAATCTATTTCTGAATGAAAATAAGACTAGATTATGACAAGCGACCAAACTACTAACATGTTCTTGATCTCAATCAATAACAGAGAACAAGAGCGAGTTAGCAGTTTCGAATACCTTGGTTCTTTTATAAGCAGCAACGGGAATTGCTTTGTAGTCAGATGTTGATCATTGCATCAAATAAACTGATACAAATGAAAACATATGGCGGGGCTGCGACATCATAACAAATGTAGCCATCTCTCTCATCTCCGCGGTCGGTGTCGCAGACTTTACGATGTGATTAAGAGAGAATCATGTCATCTCTGTCATCGTTTGGTTGATTTGTGCCCCGGAATTGTCACACCAGGAGACGATATGGTCTAGCTCATTCTGCAGTGCTCAAATAGTTTCTGTTTTGACTCGTCCCTGTCTGTATATCAGAATATTCCACGCGTGCATACTAAGTGATTAAATTAATATGATTCAGAAAGTAAAAAAAGGTGATATACCTATTGGGGTGGTGGAGTTATTAGAGAGAGTGAGCTTAAATGCGGACCTCACTGCGGAAAATAACGTTTATCTTTTTTTTCTCCATTTTTCTAAACTTTGAACCCCACATTTCGTCACTGTTCTAAGTTTTAATGTCATATCGCATCTCTTTTCATTAACTTCATACCCCATATTGGTATATTTATAGTTGTCCAACTTCATTTTTTGGTCACTTTTCTATGGTTTTATCCACACGTCTAGTCTAGTCACACGTTGTCACCTTTCTCTCACTTCAAGGGTCATATTCTCGCTTTTCATTAAGTTCAGAACCACTCCTCGCTACTAAGTTGAGAACCACACCTCGCTACTTATCTATACCTTCCCGGACACGCGAGTGTCGAAAGAAACGAATAGGCCAATCAATTAGCTAGCTTCGCCACCACTGTAGGTGGTCATCCTCTGGAACGAGCATACATACTCAGTGCTCTTCGACAGTCCGCACGATCTGAGTATTTTTAGATAAATGAGAATGAAGCAGTATCGAATATGCATGATTTGGTAGTGAGGATATGCGTGGCCCGTAGAGAACACATAACAAATAATTCAAAAACAGCACTGAACCAACATAAAACGGGAACAATCAGCCGTTAAGCATGAGAGATTTACTGAAACGGAGATTTGAACACATATGGGCATGTATGGCGTGCTTCTTCTTCTTCTTTCTGTCCTCATGTACCTTTCGGTGTTGAGGGGAGAGTGAGTGTACGCAGTGGCGTAGCGTGGGTCAATGGCGCCCGGGGCGGAATCATAATTTTCCGCCAATGTGACATTTAAAAAAAAAGGCAGTGATTGTGAAAGCCTGGAAGAAAATACATTTTCCGCCCTCCCGATGGTGCTGCCCGGGGCGGTCCGCGCCCTCTCGTTAAGCCACTGGTTGCGGGGCATCAACTTTGGCATGGCAAAGGCACCTAAATCCCATTTCAATGTTTTCATTATTTTGAAGAGCATTTTGATGACCGGTGCGACCGCAACCCCCTCGGCACGCCCATCACTCAAGGACACGGGGAAGAATATGCTAACAAAGATGGCGGAAATCCCCCCGTGAATTATAGCTTGTGTCCTGATATAGCCTAATTGAACTTTGTCCGCTGGTTGAAAGGGCATTAACCTACCTACCGATGAATTATAGCAATTTTAGCTTAAAACTGCATAATTACGTGCTATGAATGATACTCTCGGCTGGCGCGTATCGCTTTGTTGAGAAGGACGGAATACATATGGGATAATCCAACTACAATTAAATAAATCCTCTATGTCTTGTCAACACTTTCCTCTATATAACCACATCACTGTTGCCTCTAATTTTCCCACTATCCTGTTTATTTATTGCAAAACTTAGCATAAATATTTTAGAGTCAGTGGTAGGTCCACTATATACTATATAGGCCTGAGAAGATAACACGCTTTCGAGTACAAATGCTACATACAAATTCTACGAATTTCCTATAGGGAACATAAGACCAATGTGTACGTAAGAAATAAAGTAGAGATGTGTGCAGGAGTTCAGGAACCATTTCTTTCAATAGTGAAACGACGAAAACTAGCATGGTTCGGACATGTATGCAGACATGATTCCTTGTCAAAAACAATACTACAGGGAACTGTCGAAGGGGGGGGGGGGAAACAGAGGAGGGAAAATAAAGGCATGGACAGACAACATCAAGGAATGGACAGGACAATATATTTCCACACTCATCCGCATCGCTGAGGATATACTTCGCTGGAGGACTCTGTGTGCTGAAGCAACCAATATGACACCCCTACGACCGTGAAGGGTTACGGTTTATTGATTGATTGATATAGGCCTAGCCATGAAACTCTCTTCAGCGCTTCTAATGACAGTGACATATTACATAGCATATTCTTCTCAACATCTTAACTAGAAATCTGTGTACCCATACAAATAGAAAATGTATTTCTTTTTAGATTTATAGGTCTATATTGGTACATATGGTATGCATGGCCTATTCTTCTTCGTCTGCGTTCATTCTCTTATAACCGCAACGAATAAATCGTGAGATTTCCGCCAGCGAGAGCGAAGTACGTTGTGCCACAAGTTCCACAGTTGAACTGTGTTATTTGTACCTCGATTGGCTCACTTTGTGGTCTAGACATCCGAGGTCCAGCACATCCGTTTTTGTCATGCCTTTAATTCGGGTAGTAGGCTTCCCTAGCCCGTGACAGCCTGCCTATCTGTCGACAGTCACGTGGGTGTGTAGTGACTCTTCGCCAAGACGTTGTCGTTCACGTCTATCTCGCGCGAGGTGTTCCGCCGTCTGTGAACCTGCCTCGTGTAATTCGACGTTCTGTGCCTATGCCCAATGGATGATGAACCTTTTCTCATCCACAAGAAGAGTTGGACCATGGCGCTTTTGTCTTCTTAGCCGAGGTGTCGTTCACCGACAGCGTGAACCTCTCGCCCAATTCAGAGTCTCACACCACGACATGACCTATAATGGTACACATGGCATACAATGGTATCTAGGCGTATCTTCACTGATGTACTTATTCTTCTCTCCCATATGGTTTTTAATCTGGGCATTGCAGCCGTGGCTATTTCAAGTCTAATTTTCAAGCGTTGACTGCAACGGATCTCCATCTTCTATCTCTTTCACAGGGTTTCTATCTCTTTCACAGGGTTTCTATCTCTTTCACGAGGTTGCCATCTCTTTCAGATTGTTGCCATCTCTTTCACGGAGTTTCTATCTGTTTATAGTTTCGATATTTCACAGGGTGTCCATCTCTTTCACGAGGTTTATATCTCTTTCACGAGGTGTCCATCTCTTTCACAGGGTTACTATCTCTTTCACGAGGTTTCCATCTCTTTCAAGAGGTTTCTATCTCTTTCACGGGGTTTCCATCTCTTTCATGACGTTTCTATCTCTTTAACGAGGTTTCTATCTCTTTCATGAGGTTTCTATCTCTTTAACGAGGTTTCTATCTCTTTCACGGGGTTTCTATCCATTTCACACGGTTTCTATCTCTTTCACAGGGTTTCTATTTCTTTCACGAAGTTTCTATCTCTTTCACGGGGTTTCCATCTCTTTCATGAAGTTTCTATCTCTTTCATGAGGTTTCTATCTCTTTCACTGGATTTTCATCTCTTTCACAAGGTTTCTATCTCTTTCACAAGGTTTCTATCTCTTTCACAGGGTTTCTATCTCTTTCATGGGGTTCCTATCTCTTTCACTGGGTTTCTATTTCTTTCATGAAGTTTATATCTCTTGCACAAGATTTCTATCTTTCTCACAGGGTTTCTATATCTTTCACATGGTTGTCATCTCTTTCACAGGGTTGCCATCTCTTTCACAGGGTTTCTATCTCTTTCACAGGGTTGCCATTTTAAATATCTGGCTCATGATTAAGTTGAATATGACAGGCCAAATGGTGCAGATATCTCAACAAGGCTCTAGACCATGACACATGCATTCCGTTCTATAGACTACATTCTACCAATCGATTTTGAGAAAGAATGCAAAAAACGAAATATTTGGCAATTTTTTGCCTATTTTGAAAGCATATCTGCTTTCACATTTAATCTTGTTTAAATTTATCTAAAAATGTACTTTTAAAACACATGTTTTTAGAATGGTCCACTTAGACACGACGAACTATCACTAAAACTAGAGTGTTATGATGTAAACAAGAAAACCTACAAATTACAATACACAAAACATTTTCAACATTTATATCAAAAGGCTGATCATTTTTTCTTGTTTAAACTATCATTCAAAGCCTCCAAGTAAAAATTGATAAAGCAGCATCTTAATAAAACTGGCTTGTTTATTTGGGTGGTCTTTGTTCATTTTTTTGCTTCTTTCATAAGCCTCCATTGAAGCCATATCTCTCCACATCTCAAGGGGTTCTACATTTGTAGAAACAACTTGTAAAAAACTGGCTACCAAACCACAGAATAAAACAAAAGTCAGTCCTGAGCCATGTCGATGAAATAAAAGGCAGCTATCACTCCCCAGACAAGAGACAAGAACTGCAAAGAGTAGAAAAATGTTTTATCACCACATGCAGGTTTTAAATTGCTGGAAATCAAGACACAATTAATAAATAATGCACCGAAAAGTTCAGACCCAGTAAGTCTTATGAAAGCAACACAGAAAACAATAGACACCTACCCAGAACAATGGATTCATGTCTATACTGATGGGTCTGCTTTCAAAACTACCATCAAAGCAGGTTATGGTGTCTATATAGAATATCCAGACAAAACATCTGATGAGTTGTTTGATGCCTGTGGGGAGATATGTTCTAACTATGAAGCCGAAATAACAGCACTAGAAGTTGCATTGTACCACCTGAAGACCATATTTGATGCCTTTCCATTAAAAGTTCAAAACATTGTTATTTTCACAGATTCTATGTTCACTCTTCAAGCACTAGAATGTGATGGACATTGTAAGCCTGAGCTGGTGGAAATATATCACCATGCCAACCAGCTACTTACATTGTTATGCAGTGGATATCTGGCCACTCAAACACACCTGGTAATGACAAGGCAGACAGACTAGCAAAGATGGGAGCTCAACAAGAACAGCCATATACATAAACAAACATGCACAAAGTTAAAATTATGCTGCAATCTGTGACTAAAGAAAATTGGGTGAACAGATGAGCTATGGGAAACACTGGGAGGGAAATCTATAAATATATGACCAGCCCAAATCCTAAAGATAACATCAACCTCCTGGGAAGAAAAGACCAGAGTATCATCTTCCGACTGCACACCACACAACATGTACAGCTTAACAATCACCTGAGCAGAATACAACCACAACACACAATCCAGAGTGTCGGCTGTGCACTCATCCCTATGAAAATGTTGACCGCAACCTTTTTAAATGCACAGCACTGGATGACATCAGGAAAATGCTTCTCCCTCCAGGGCTAGATAAATGGAACACATTATTTGGAACAAAACAACAGCTCACAAACACATGCATATATCACACAATGGCATTGGGTCAAAGGGCATGAGCCCATGGAACATCAACCAACCAACCAATAAAACTTGCCTAGGAAAGACATCGTGTGAAACATAGACACTATGCATTTTGGCAATTTAATTAATTTGAGGGTCTCCCTGTTCATATGAAATTTTGCACTGGCCAGCTTTTCGACCATCTGTAAAGACGCAAAAAGCTGTAATTTTGTATGTTTTCTTCTAACTATATCAAGACCTTGTTTTAATGTATTCTGGTAACTTTGTTTCGTAAAATGGAGTTGCAGATCAGATTGTTTCTATAAAATGGGGTCATGACTCAAAAATATTTTAGAATCAGACCGATTGATGTAGAAGAAATCTCTTATTTCTGAGACGTGTCTCTAAATCTGGACAATCATTCTTTGATATAATTCTGTCATTCATTGTGGTTACAAAAAATGACAAAGTACTTCATATAATCTTCAACAATTTTATTTACATTAAATATCTATTTTATTTATAAACCTGCACCCATCAGGGTCATAAGGGTACCACATTGAAATCTTTAGCACATAGTCCCCCAAGGGGTGAAAATTCTTGAGACTAATGGGAATCGAACCAGGCCCATTGCAGTGGCACCAAATCACCTTGCAAAGTATGGTTTTAACAATACATTTGCGAGAAATGAGATGTTTGAGAAAAGTTAAAAGTATCAAACATTGAGACCAACGGAGAAATGAAGATATCAGAGAAGAAATAAAAACCATCTCAAGACTACATTGAGAGACAGCAAACAAGGTGGTTTAGTCACATCATTAGAATGGAACCAAAGCAACCAGCACTTTGTGCATACAACAGCTGAAGATAGGGCTACAGGGAACAAGTAAGACCAAGAATTAGATGGATGGAGACAATCAAAGAAACCTTAAAGAGACACGCGCTGACAATTGCCAAAGTCTGACAACTCCAACTTCACCCACAACATTTAACAACACAATTGGAGAACCCATGTAATAGGACAGCAAAGTACACCCCATAAGCTTCCTCTTTGGGCACCCCAATTATGAAGCCCTGATTGTTTCCATTCATGGGCAATAAGGTTAGTAAAGCATCGAGAGGTTTCAGCAGCTTTAGCTAATATTTTTCTTTTCCACTCTTCATATTCCACTACTGAAGTCATTTGTTGATGCTTATCTGCAGTCTGTTCTACTTTCTGTCTTTTTTATCTCTCATCATCTGAAAATTAGAAAAGTTAAAAAAAAGGGTTCAAAAGTTGTAAAGGATTGACTTCACTGTACTCGGTTTCCCATATATACTCATCACTCTCAACAAAGTGGCATGCCGCCTGCCAAGAGTACCACTCATATCACGTAACTCCATAGCTTCAAGTGATAACCCACAGGGATCTCTGAAAAAATCCACTTTATACACAAAATGACATGAGTCAGATTCGAACTCATGACCTCTTGAACTCAAGGTGAACAGCTTAACCCCATTACACTAAGGAGATCAACCTAGAAAATTAGAAAGTTGTGACAAATCTTCAAATTAATAATATTGACTTTAATTAATGTTTTATTTGGGTCAGTACACATCACAGCCAGCCCCTAGTCATGGATATGAAGATTTAGTTGCCCCCAGTATGTTGACTTAAAGTGTTGCGCAGAATAGCAAAACTATGACCTGCCATGTATGTTGTTAAAGATGAATAAGGAAATTTGGGGTTGTCTTGATCCATCCCATAGAATACTAAAGTAACCCAGAAGTCATTCTGAAGTTGGAATGTGTCGCAGAAAGACGAGATATCGCAGATAAGCTGTAAACCACACATAATGAACTCAGTTCTCTAGACTCATTCTTTGACATGGCTTTATGGTCACTTTGACCCATGTGATAGGATAGAAAAATACACCCCTAAAGCTCCTTAGCTGTCTCTTACAACATGCATAGCAGGTCACAGGGTTGCTATACTTTGATCCCCTTTTGGGCATCAGCAGATCAATAGAATAATGTCACGTCTGTCCTTGTCTGGAACACGTGCCTATGTAATAGTTCGTCTATAAGCAGAAATAGAACAAACTCAGAAATTATGCACAGGTTCATTGAAAGTTTGTTATGGTGTACACAGTTTTCATGTAGTCAATAATTTTACATCACTTGCAGAGCCTGTCGCCACAAATTACAAAAATGGCTAATGTTGGTAAAATTATGCCATGATTTAATGAGAAGGGATAATGCTAGAGTTTGGAGGGGAGAGGTGTTAGGTGCAGTGTTAAAACTTTTCTTTAAAACCAGACAATTCTTTAAAATCTATGAGCGCTGTAAACATTGGTAGGCACACGTTCCAGGCATGAACCGTTACTTCTTCTTCTGCTTTCATTCTCAAACTCTTGTAAACTATCAGGATGTATTCTGGAGAACAGAATCTGCCACATCAAGGTTTACAGCTGTCTGAGATATCTGCTCCTTTCAGTACAACAAACCAAAATTAGTACAGCTTTGTGGGTCACTGACGTCACATGGGTCCATTCATTATTCGTGGTTTAAATAAAAATTACTCCCATGGTTAAACCAGACATGAGAAAGTTGCATATCAGGGCTCAAACTCTGGGAAGGTGCCATATTAATTAAGCAAGTGTTGTCGAGGACCCTCTTCAGGAGGTTTCTGGTCTTTTTCTTCATTCCAAAACTTCCAATACATATCTCTTGCAGCAGAACAATGGTCCTACTAAATTTCCAGCAGAATTTAGTCCAGAGAATGTAAATTCTCTGCGTTGAGTCGCCGTTTTATTTACACCAATAATACGACACATCCATCTTTGATGGGGGTTTCTGGTTGGTTGGTTGGTTGGTTGCTGATCCAGCGGCCCATGGGCTCATGCCCTTTGACCCAATGCCAATGTGTGATATATGCATGTGTTTGTGAGTTGTTGTTTTGTTCCATATAATGTGTTCCATTTATCTGGCCCTGGAAGGAGAAGCATTTTCCTGATGTCATCCAGTGCTGGACATTCAAAAAGGTGGTGGTGAACAGTTTCATATGGATGAGTGCACAGCCGGCACCCTGGAGTGTGTTGTGGTTGTATTTTGTTCAGGTGATTGTTAAGCTGTACATGTTGTGTGCGCAGTCGGAATATGATACTCTGGTCTTTTCTTTCCAGGAGGTTGATATTGTCTTTTGGATTTGAGCTGGTCATATATTTATAGATTTCCCTCCCAGTGTTTCCCATGGCCCATCTGTTCATCCAATTTTCTTTGTTCACAGATTTCAGAATCATTTTAACTGTGTGCATTGCTGTTTCTGTATAAGGCTGTTCTTGTTGTGCTGCCCTCTTTGCTAGTCTGTCTGCCTTATCATTACCAGGTGTGTTTGAGTGGCCAGGAATCCACTGCATAACAATGTTGACATCATAAGATGTGAGCAGCTGGTTTGGGGTTTCTGGTCAACCACTGACTAGACAGATGAGCACTTATGGCAAACCGTGTGTTATGACACTGGTTCATAACTCATATTACCTTTACCTTTTACAGTTGATCCCAAATCATCATTATCGACTATGACAGACGAACATGACAGGATGATCATGCAGTCTCCGGATTGCATCCTGCTAATATGCAGGAGTTTAAGAACAAACACAGAAGAAGAGTGCCCAAAGAGCACTAGAAAACACTTCAAGCGAATGGATTCATCAAACTCTGTGGTCTGTATCAAAAGGTGAAAAAAAAAACATCTGCCAACTGTGTCAGATGGTCTGCCAAAATTAATTAACATCTTTCTGTAGATATCCGTCTCTATAGGCCAGCGTTCCTCATTTAACTGGTTTAGTGAAATGCAGTCTTGCAGGATATGTTCCATTGTCTGCCCACATGGACACAGATGTAATGTTACCAGGTTTGGATGAATATATAGTATAAGAAATATAACAAAATAGAGGACAACAAATACACTGATATTGTTACTACCTTGAATATGAGCTTCTACAACCTCCAATAAACTCCTCTTTGTACTTTTTACTTGTGGACTTTTGTCTGTGGATTGATGATTTATTCATTGAAGACATTTAATATTTACTTTAATAATACAAAAAGGGTCATAGAATAGAAGAGATCAAACATTTCAAAAGATGTAGAGTTTCAGTTTTACTTACATCAAATATTGACAGACAGTTAATCCGTAGGAATAAATGAATAGACAAAAAAGATTCTATCAAGGACCTTCTTCGCCCTTGTTGCCCGACCTGAAAGGGGAGAATATAATAGTGAAACTTTTACATGTCATGCATGTTGTAAGAGGTGACTCAGGCTTTTAGGGGGTGAAGTTGGCTGTCACATCCCTTACAGGGTCAAATGACACAGAAACTATGCTAAATTCAAATGTATCAGGTCCAATGGCCAAGATATCACAGCCAAGCTGCAAGCCATGACACGGTGCATTTAATTCTCCAGACTACATCCTGTTAATCTGAAGGAGTTTGAAAAAAAAGGGTTCAAAAGTTGTAAAGGATTGACTTCACTGTACTCGGTTTCCCATATATACTCATCACTCTCAACAAAGTGGCATGCCGCCTGCCAAGAGTACCACTCATATCGAAAAGGGCCTCCTTAATATGACACTGGAGAAATTATGATGGTTGCACAGAACAATGAGTAGCAGTGCTTAATGATGGTTGCACAGAACAGAGAGTAGCAGTGCTTAATGATGGTTGCACAGAACAGAGAGTAGCAGTGCTTGATGATGTTCTGCTAAAGAAATATCACATTAAAGAAGCTATTGGTTAATCCATGTTATTGTACTTCACGGCAAACCCACAATTCTACATCTCCCTGAGAAGATGTCAAAGAATATGCATGCTGATAGTCCCCATGGCTAGCTAGCTGGATAAACACTCTTAATTCTACTCGATGTGTTCTCAGTTCTATTTATACCATAAATAATATTGAATTGCCGCCCATGTGTTACCAAGGTCTGAGAGGAAAGTAAAGAACAGCAACATTGTTTACCTTTCATGCATGTTGTAAGAGGCGACTAAGGAGGTTATGGGATGGAGTTGGCTGTCCCATTCCATATAGGGTCAACATGACTCAAAGCTATGCTAAAGTCATATGTGTCAGACCGAAAGGCGCAGATATTGCATCATTGCTGTAAACCATGACACAAGACATTCCGTTCTCTGGACTACATCCTGCTAATTTGGAGGAGTTTGAGAATGAACGAAGAAGAAGAAGATACTGAATTGCCTTGGATGCAGCATGGATACCTCCTGGATACCTCATCTATCCCATTGTCCATTCCAGCAAGTGACCACAAACTTCAGTACATCACCAGTGTTTATCTTAAATTCACAGATACAAGTCTGTCTGCTCTCTTATTACTACGAATATCAGCACACCCAGGCAATAGATCAATGTGATACCCAGAAGTTTAGAAATAGTTATAGTTTTGACAATAGATGTTCTGAATATTTTGTTTATTTGCATATTGTCAAAAGGAGCAGCTATCACAGACAAGTTGTAAACCATGAAGCATTAAAGACTTATAGTATTGATTTTAACCCCAACCATCATAATTGAAGCAATTATTCTGTATTTCCCATTGTGCTCCATGAGAACTCTCAATATCAATAGTTATAATAAAACCCAAGCCAGATTTTTCTCATATTTTCAGATAAATCAAAAATCACGGGACTTACCAGTTCAACAAATAACATCTCAGTAAATAACCAAATACTGGAAAAAGTTTCAACTTTAATTACTTGGGTAGCCAAATTTTTGTTGATGGAGACTCAATGAAAGAAATAAATACACGCATAGCAGTTGCAGCTTGCACATTTACCAAACTAATATCTGAAAGTCAAAAGATCTAGGAAGAAACACCAAGCTAAAGCTATTCAACTCCTATATTGTCTCAGTATTAACATATGAAAGAGAAAGCTGGAAATCAATTCACAGATCAAAAATTAAACAGCTTCGAAAACAAATGTCTCCAGAAACTTATGAACATAAAATGGAGCGATTTCGTCACAAATAGTGATTTAAGAAAGAAAGCACACCAAGAATATGTTTCAAACGTCATAAGAAAACGCAGATGGAAATACCTCGGTTATGTTTTAAGACTAGGTGAAAAGAGAATAAACCAACAAGCCCTTACATGGACGCCTGAGGGTAAAATAAAACGAGAAAGGAGTAAAGTAAACCTAAAAAACACCATGCTTAAAGAAGGGGAAATAACAGGCTGCAGGACCATACAAGAACTAAAACTGCAGGCAGCGGACCGCAACACATGGAGAATCAAAACCTCTGTCCTATGTGCCGACTGTGGTATGAAAGGAACATATTTCTCACCACCACGGAGAGATCTATCTGGGAACACAATATCATCCTTCCGGCTTTATTTGATATCAGTTGATTCATTTAAGGCTGAACGGCTCAAACGGCGAAACAGCAAAGTGTGTGGCGCACAAGAGGCAAGTTCTGGGCATAATAATGAATATTGGCTGGCCACCGTGGAAAAGACTGGGACCTTACCACGTACACCCCAAAGTCAAGCAACGGATGAACGACATCTAAAGTTTAGGAAACAACAAATTAGAATAGGAACATGGAATGTCAGAACACTACACCAATCAGGAAAGCTAGAAAATTTAATATTAGAGGCAGAATCATTAGATGTAGATATTCTAGGAATAGCAGAGACAAGATGGAAAGATGCTGGGTACACAAGAAAAAAAAATTTTAGTTTTATACATTCAGGAGGAGATTACCATGAACGAGGGGTAGGAATACTGATCAGGAAAGAAATAGAAAAATATATCAGCGGGTACTGGACATATAATGACAGAATGATGTTGCTAAAGATCAAAGCAAAACCGTTTGATCTGGCCATTATACAAACTTATGCACCGACTACAGATTACACTGAAGAAGAAATAGAACAGTACTACGAAGATCTACAACAACTACTCAAACCAGTAAAATCAACAGACATTTTAATAGTCATGGGAGACATGAATGCAAAAATAGGAAAAGGAAGACATAAGAACATTGTAGGGCAATTCGGACTAGGGACAAGAAATGACAGAGGAGAAAGACTTATACAGTTCTGTGAGGAGAACAATATGATCATATGTAATACATTCTTTCAACAGGAAAATAGAAGATTATATACATGGAAAAGTCCTGGAGACAGAAAGAGGAACCAAATAGATTACATTATGATTAACAATAGATTTAGAAATAGTGTCAAAAACATCAAAACATACCCAGGTGCAGATATCAACTCTGACCATAATCCAGTGATGTGCAAAATAAATGTCAAACTTAAAAAGATAGTAAATAGAGGAATCCAAGAACCACAGATAGACGCATCAGCACTAAAACAACCAGACATACAACAAAAATACCTTGTAGATGTAAGGAATAGATATTAACATCTAATGATAGAATGCATGGAACAATACAGAAGGGAAAATCCAGAAGAGAAAATAGACAATAAATGGGAAAGCCTAAAGAAAAGTATTCAAACATCAAGTAAAAATTTACCAACAAGAAATAACAAGAACAAACAAATGACAGATGAAATATTAGAGAAAATGACAGAAAGAAAGAAAGCTAAAAATACACCAAAATACTCAAGTATAGACAAGGAGATACGTAACATGTGCAGAACAGCGAAAAAACAATGGCTAGAAACAAAATGCAATGAAATAGAGGAGATGTCCATACAACAGAAGACAAAATTAATGCATAAGGAGATAAGGCTGATCACAAATAAGAAAAATCCTATTAATAGCGGTGGCTGCATAAAAGATAAAAATGGTAAAATAATATTTGATAAAACAGAAGCACTTACAAGATGGGCAGATTATGTAACAGAACTGTTTGAAGACCAACGGAACAAAAAACCAACAATACACAACAATGATGGACCAGCAATACTGAAATCAGAAGTAGAACATGCAATAAATTCAATAAAATGTGGAAAAGCTGCAGGCTCTGACAACATAACAGCAGACATAATAAAAACTCTAAATGAATTTGGTGTAGATACTATCACAGAAATTTGCAATGACATATACGAAACAGGACATATACCTAAAGACCTAACATCATCAATATTCATACCACTACCTAAGAAGCCCAGGGCTGTGGACTGTACAGAATACAGAACAATAAGTCTAATGAGCCATCTAACTAAAATACTTCTCAAGATAATACATGAAAGAATTAAGAACAAGATAGACATGGAGGTCGGTGAAGAACAATTCGGTTTTAGGAAAAACAAAGGAACCAGAGAAGCTATACTGAGTATCCGGCTAGTGATAGATAAATATAT
The DNA here is from genome assembly GCA_034231615.1 of Meghimatium bilineatum. Taxonomy (NCBI): domain Eukaryota; kingdom Metazoa; phylum Mollusca; class Gastropoda; order Stylommatophora; family Philomycidae; genus Meghimatium; species Meghimatium bilineatum. The sequence goes on along the minus strand of CM067320.1, from coordinate 48,189,316 downwards.
AGAAGTCCAAAAAAGTATCTATATTTGCTTCATAGACTACAGCAAGGCCTTTGACAGAGTCCAACATGAAAAATTAATCAAATGTCTTCAAGAAATAGGCACAGATGGAAAAGACATCAGGCTGATTAGAAATATATATTGGGAACAAACTGCATCAATAAGGTGTGAAAACAGCTACTCACCGTACATAGAAATAAGAAGAGGGGTAAGACAAGGATGCATTTTATCACCAAGCCTATTTAATATCTACACAGAGAATATCTTTAAAAATATAGAAGAAATACCAGGACTCAAGATCAATGGGAAAATAATAAACAACATTAGATATGCAGATGACACTGTTCTTTTAGCAGAAAGTGAACATGAACTACAAAGACTAATAGATCAAGTCAATAAATCAAGTAATGAATATGGACTGGATATAAACATTCAAAAAACAAAAACCATGATAATCAGCAAAAACACAGAAGAACAGGAGGTAAACATAAACATACAGGGAGAGAAACTACAACAAGTAAAACAGTATCAATATCTTGGACACATAGTCACAAATGATGGCAGATGTGAAACAGAAGTTAAAAGGAGAATAGGAATGGCTAAAAGTACCTTCAATGACATGAGGAAATTATTAATATCTAAACAAATTACAAACAAGTTAAAAATGAGAATTATAAAATGCTACATCTATTCCATATTAATGTATGGCTCAGAAACATGGACACTAAATAAACAATTAGAAGACAAAATTGATGCCTTTGAGATGTGGGTATATAGAAGAATAGGGAGAACATCATGGAAAGAGAAGAAAACAAATAAAGAGGTGCTAAAAACACTTAATATGAAGAAAGAACTACTAAGAGAAATAAAGATCAGGCAAATAAAATACTTTGGACACATTAAAAGACATGACACCTTATTGAAGACCTTACTTGAGAGTAAAGTCAAAGGGAAGCGAGCAAGAGGTAGGCAGAGATACAAGTGGGAGAGTAACATTACACGATGGACAGGTTACAGTCTAGCAGAGTGCACCACCAAGACAAGAGACAGGAGATGTTGGAGATACGTTGCAGCCAACCTTCGTTGCGGAGACGGCACTTGATGATGATGATGATTCATTTAAAGGTCTGCTTTTCCATTGTTCCATTTTCTCCATTATTTGTCAAGATTCTGTCTGTATTCATCAATCATGTATGTGTAGTACAACATTACCACACATGGATAAGATCGATAATATGTACTGACTGCAGTAAAACTGAAATCCATCAGGCAAAGCTTGGAACAGCGCAATGAAGTTTGCTAATCACTGTAAACACATATAAAAACACACAAACTGATGTTTCAACCAAAAAGCCTTTATCAAGACACACAGCAAAAAACCATGGGTAAGAACGGCACTATTGTATATACACATGGATAAGCATGGCAGCCAATTCCTCCACACCACAAAGAAAGTCTGCAACCTCTCCAATATCAATTGACTGACTGTTTTCTATATCGGTGGCCGCTCCATAGATTGTCTTGTTGAGTTACAATGTTCTGTTTACACTTTACCCATACCATCTGAACAATCTACATATAGTGGGTACAATGATAGGTCTGCCAACTAGGTCAGATGGTCTGCCAAATTAATTAACAGCTTTCTGTGAATATCCATCTCTGTGGGCCAGTGTTCCTCCTTTAGCTGGTTTAATGAAATGTAGTCTTGCAGGACATGTTCTGCTATCTGTCTACATAGACACAGAGGTAATGTTACCAGTCTTTGATGAATATATAGTATATGAAATATAATAGTTGTAGTGTGACAAGTATGTCAACAACAATATATTCATGTGATCAAATAAACATGAAAAGTGAGACAACATTATTACCAAGTGTTTGAGGTACATGTTTATTCAATTGGATAATCAGTCTGTCTATAGTTGCTTTCCTGACTCCACTTTGTTCTTTAAGTTTGAATACGTCAATTTTAAGCTTCAGTGTCCTGTTTTCAGAAAGAACACAACTTTGTTAGCTAGTAGATAGTCATGTGAACTAGAAAACAGATGTGTAAGCTTATATGATATGTGTGAACTAGATGACAGATGTGTGAACTAGAAAACAGATGTATGAGCTAGAAGACAGTTGTGTGAACTAGAAAACAGATGTGTGAGCTAGAAGACAGTTGTGTGCGCTAGAAGACAGATGTGTGAGCTAGATGACAGATGTGTAAGCTAGAAGACAGTTGTGTGTGCTAAGACAAACATTGATCTAGAAGACAGATGTGTGAGCTAGAAGACAGATGTGTGAGCTAGAAGACAGTTGTGTGAACTAGATGACAGATGTGTAAGCTAAAAGACAGTTGTGTGTGCTAAGACAAACATTGATCTAGAAGACAGATGTGTGAGCTAGAAGACAGATGTGTGAGCTAAGACAAGCGTTGATCTAGAAGGCAGATGTGTGAGCTAGAAGACAGATGTGTGAGCTAGAAGACAGATGTGTGAGCTAGAAGACAGATGTGTGAACTAGAAGACAGATGCGTGAGCTAGAAGACATATGTGTGAACTAGAAAACAGATGTGTGAGCTAGAAAACAGATGTGTGAGTTAGAAGACAGTTGTGTGCGCTAACAAAAGTTGATCTAGAAGACATATGTGTGAACTAGAAGACAGGTGTGTGTGCTAGAAGACAGAATGTGTGAGCTAGAAGAAAGTCATGTACGCTAATACAAACGTTGATCTAGAAGGCAGATGAGTGCATTTTTAAAATACATAATTAAGCAAGGCTGTAGTTTCCTAAATATTTGGGGTTACGGGTGAGTGGGATGAGATGGGTAAAACCTATTGATGAATCTATGAACAGCACTTTAGCAGCAATATCTCATCATATCAAACTCTAGCAGCAATATGCTAATTTGCTGCCATTTTTCATATTAATTAGTTCTGCACGCACCTAAAAATTGTAGAAATAGCCTAGGATCTTACTTTTATGAACACAAATATATATACTTTCTGTGGTATTTAAAAACCATGGGTAAGAACGGCACTATTGTATATACACATGGATAAGCATGGCAGCCAATTCCTCCACACCACAAAGAAAGTCTGCAACCTCTCCAATATCAATTGACTGACTGTTTTCTATATCGGTGGCCGCTCCATAGATTGTCTTGTTGAGTTACAATGTTCTGTTTACACTTTACCCATACCATCTGAACAATCTGCAATCTACATATAGTGGGTACAATGATAGGTCTGCCAACTAGGTCAGATGGTCTGCCAAATTAATTAACAGCTTTCTGTGAATATCCATCTCTGTGGGCCAGTGTTCCTCCTTCAGCTGGTTTAATGAAATGTAGTCTTGCAGGACATGTTCTGCTATCTATCTACATAGACACAGAGGTAATGTTACCAGTCTTTGATGAATATATAGTATATGAAATATAATAGTTGTAGTGTGACAAGTATGTCAACAACAATATATTCATGTGATCAAATAAACATGAAAAGTGAGACAACATTATTACCAAGTGTTTGAGGTACATGTTTATTCAACTGGATAATCAGTCTGTCTATAGTTGCTTTCCTGACTCCACTTTGTTCTTAAAGTTTGAATACGTCAATTTTAAGCTTCAGTGTCCTGTTTTCAGAAAGAACACAACTTTGTTAGCTAGTAGATAGTCATGTGAACTAGAAAACAGATGTGTAAGCTTATATGATATGTGTGAACTAGATGACAGATGTGTGAACTAGAAAACAGATGTATGAGCTAGAAGACAGTTGTGTGAACTAGAAAACAGATGTGTGAGCTAGAAGACAGTTGTGTGCGCTAGAAGACAGATGTGTGAGCTAGATGACAGATGTGTAAGCTAGAAGACAGTTGTGTGTGCTAAGACAAACATTGATCTAGAAGACAGATGTGTGAGCTAGAAGACAGATGTGTGAGCTAGAAGACAGTTGTGTGAACTAGATGACAGATGTGTAAGCTAAAAGACAGTTGTGTGTGCTAAGACAAACATTGATCTAGAAGACAGATGTGTGAGCTAGAAGACAGATGTGTGAGCTAGAAGACAGTTGTGTGCGCTAGAAGACAGATGTGTGAGCTAAGACAAGCGTTGATCTAGAAGGCAGATGTGTGAGCTAGAAGACAGATGTGTGAGCTAGAAGACAGATGTGTGAGCTAGAAGACAGATGTGTGAACTAGAAGACAGATGCGTGAGCTAGAAGACAGATGTGTGAACTAGAAGACAGATGCGTGAGCTAGAAGACATATGTGTGAACTAGAAAACAGATGTGTGAGCTAGAAAACAGATGTGTGAGTTAGAAGACAGTTGTGTGCGTTAAGACAAAAGTTGATCTAGAAGACATATGTGTGAACTAGAAGACAGGTGTGTGTGCTAGAAGACAGAATGTGTGAGCTAGAAGAAAGTCATGTACGCTAATACAAACGTTGATCTAGAAGGCAGATGAGTGCATTTTTAAAATACATAATTAAGCAAGGCTGTAGTTTCCTAAATATTTGGGGTTACGGGTGAGTGGGATGAGAAGGGTAAAACCTATTGATGAATCTATGAACAGCACTTTAGCAGCAATATCTCATCATATCAAACTCTAGCAGCAATATGCTAATTTGCTGCCATTTTTCATATTAATTAGTTCTGCACGCACCTAAAAATTGTAGAAATAGCCTAGGATCTTACTTTTATGAACACAAATATATATACTTTCTGTGGTATTTAAATATATTCAATAGTTTGATAATTTATTTTCATTTTTATTATGCTAATTTGCTTCAATTTTTAATATTAATTAATTCTGTGCGCACCTAAAAATTATAGAAATAGAATCAACAGATGCGTCTTGCCTATGCCAATAAAAATATAGGTACAATACAAGAACCAGTGAACAGGTTTCTATGGAATAAACAGCTAACATAAATAGACGGAATGAAATTCCTAATGTTGCATATACAGACGTGTCCACTATTCGACACATTGCGCGATGAGAGCCCCTGACCACTTGACATGCGCGCTGCACACTGAGTGGGAGGTGGATAGCCAGTTCATTGCGCGCAAATTGCTAGATCTGTAATTTATGTTACGACTTTCTAAGTTTCTGAGATAGTGCAATAGCATATGAAATTAAAAAGTGGTATGTTGTCACATGATTTGTCCACGGATTCTTGTATTGAACCCAAATATATATCATTTCTGTAGTATTTAAGTATATTCAACAGATTGATAATTTATTTTCATTTTAATTATGCTAATTTTCTGCAATTTTAATATTAATTAGTTCTGCGCAACTAAAAATTATAGAAATAGGATCAACAGATGCGTCTTGCCTTTGCCAACACAAATATATATAATTTCTGTGGTATTTAATTATATTCAATAGTTTTATAATTTATTATCATTTTAATTATGCTAATGTGCTGCCATTTTTAATATTAATTAGTTCTGTGCGCACCTAAAAATTATAGAAATAGGATCAACAGATGCGTCTTGCCTTTGCCAACACAAATATATATAATTTCTGTGGTATTTAATTATATTCTTCTTCTTCTTCTTCAGCGTTCATTCTCAAACTCCCACTGGATATCACTTATAGCAGGACTATGATGCAACTAGATTTCCAGCAGGATGTAGTCCAGAGAATGGAAATGCATTGTGTTGCCTTTTTATTTGCACCAATGGCCCGACATATCCATCTTCAGCAGTAATTATATTCAATAATTTGCTGCCATTTTTAATATTAATTAGTTCTGTGCGCACCTAAAAATTATAGAAATAGGTTCAACAGATGCGTCTTGTCTTTGCCAACACAAATATATATAATTTCTGTGGTATTTAATTATATTCAATAGTTTGATAATTTATTTTCATTTTTAATTATGCTAATTTGCTGCCTTCTTTCATATTAATTAGTTCTGCGTGCACCTAAAAATGATAGAAATAGGATCAACAGATGTGTCTTGTCTTCACAAACAAAAAATTATTATTGAAAATAACAAAGATAAGTTACAAATTATCAGCTTGGATACATTTTGTCACTGTGGTCACAAGTTTTATTTATATTTTCCTATGTGTTTCAATGTAAATTATTTTGATGTCAAATTCATTAGAAAAAAATATGTAACATTTTTTCAGGATTGACGTACAGACTTGGTTGAGGTATCGTTGAAATGAATTTTTGAGGGGCTATCTAACCAAATAACATAGTATATTATTTGTAATTATGTAGAAATGTAGCACAATTCTGAAAATTTTGTCCAAGTATCTAACTAACAACATTTTAGATTCCATGTCTGTCGTTTCATTGCAATTTGTTTTAGATCTTCATTATCGAATTAAATAAGGTTGAACGAACCATGATGTAAATATGGAAATCATTAAATCCGTTTCAGTAACACAGATATTTAATTTATACGAAATTAATTTGTTATGATCAACGAGTTCTTGATTGAGCAAAACAAAAACATTATTTGAACCGGAAGTTAAAGATAGTAGCATTTATTTACCAAGGGACATAGCCGGACATGTACTCCAAAATCAAGGGTGGTAATAAGTATGAGATATTAATAAATCATCAAAACACAAATATTTTGATCTGACAATTGACAATATCATTTAAATGAACAACTATAATTTATTTTGCGAGATTTTATGTAACTTTTCCCCGTTCTCCTATTTATAAAAACATTTTTTGAAAGCAATATGCGCGACATTCTTCCCTCACTGTTGTCATAGGTAACAAAATGTGTGGCACATAAGCCTTTGAATGTTAAGGGATAATGTCCGTATAAGGTTCAAGTTCCCCGCGGAACTTTACATACAAAAGTTGGCTCTTGACTTTGTATGGGAACTAGTGTCAGTAGTCCGTTCACATGTCTTAGACTCCACCGCGGGGTCAAGGTTCAGCCAGTGTCGAGTCAGCTCGCTCGTCACAGTACCGCTTGGGATCTAGGCTGGTTCCTCCCCATATGACATGTTAAGACAGGACGAAGTCACCGGGGTGAAGTTTTCGGTCGTACGGAATGTTAACAGCATAAACGTGCTCAGCTAAGTGGTGAGCTATACTTAGCGTCCGAGTGGCTTTCGAATGTCGGCGCCTGCTATGTCATACCGCCTCGAAAGAGGATTACGGGGGTATAGGAGAGCTGCTTAGAAAGTGCTTCACTCGACTTTTTTGTCATGAAATAACTTTGTAATTACTTAAATTTTAGTATTATTTGTAATACACCCTTACACTTAAACGTATTTTTTTTGTGTGCTTCATTCGACTTTTGATGTTATTTTTTTTTTTTACTTTTGTAATTAAAATACTCTGTGATTAAAAACAAATGTTTAGTCAAATTATTTCATTTTGTTTTACTGTAAAGAATACATCTTTTTGGAAAAAAGAAAACATATTTTGATACAGTGATAATGTATTCTTAATTGTCACATTTTACAAGAAAATGATTTTTTTTTATTTCTGAGGATTCTTGATTTTTTACTAGGAACAAGTGTCACAGCACTGGGGGCATTCCTATATATGCTCTGCTTGCCGTACCGTCAGCCATCTAAAAGTGTATAAGCTCAGTGTCCCAGTCAGTTGCTGATCACGCGTTCTTCTGATCTTTCCGGAGAGGGAGCACCTTCTCGAATCACATCTAGTCAATACCATTACTGCAATTCTCTGAATATGTACATTGTCACGTTTCTTGGGGGGGGGGGGGGGGGAGAGAGGGTAGACGGAATTGCAGTTTATGAGTTTTAAAAACTAAATGGTTGAGAGATCATTTACTTTCAAAAATAACGCAAATTCACACTATAAAAACATATATTGTGTTGGTTGAGTTTTTTTTTAATGTAAACTTAAAATATTTTGACTTGATAAATATATTTCTCACTATAATAGCGGAAATATGCATTTGTTTATGTGAAAAGCAGATATGTGTGTTAGTCACGGTCTCACGGAAATTGTCTTGGTTTTATATCGCTGCCTGATATCTCGCCCGGTTGTAACGTGTCCCGGTTTCTATCAGTTTAATAATATGCATATAACGAATGTGTCACGTGTTCGAATCAACACACTTGGTATAGCTTCGTGAAAACAAGAGAAGTGTGATCATGTTTACGAGTTTTGCACGCTTTTTGACACGGGGGCATGGTAACACTAAGCGCAGGCAATTGTAAAGGCTTAAATCTATTTATACATAGATCAGTGGTCATAACGTATTTTCTGTAGACGTATTAAATTATTTCAAAATATTATGTGATTGTCAGGAGTCTGTCATGGGATCATCCAATGAATAAATTAGATTTCCAACACAGTTAACATGTGTTCTTTGATACAATTAAAAAGAAAGAATATCTTTGACAATTTGTTTCTAGTGAACAATCTGAAAGCAATGGTAGTTAAATGAACTTAATTTCCAATAGAAACTGCCCTTGTGTTACCGGGCCTGGGTGGGAGAAGTGAATAAAAACTGCGCTTGTTTAGCCGGGACTGGAAGGGGAGCAAAGAATAGCTACACTGTTACCTGTCAAACAGTTCGTAAGCAGCAACTAAGTGGATTTTGATGTGGAGTTCATTGTTCCATAAAGGCCCATAGATAACTATCAGGGCCGTAGAGACGTTTTCGATGTGGAAGGGGTTTTACATTAAAAAAACTAATATAAAAAAGGCATTCTTCCGTTGTTGTATGAAATAATTCCATCTTTTTACTGAGAAAGGGGTGATTACCTTTTTTTTGTAAAACAAAATCGTTACGGGAGGGGTTTCATCCGCCATTTGGCTAAATTACTAGCAATAAAAAAACATTTAATGATTTCTTAAGAGTGAAAGGGAGTTACCCCCCCCCCCCTTATCAATAGAAGTATAAACCATGCAAGTAGATATATTTGTCGATTTAATATTGATTGACTGATTCGGAACCACAAGAAATGTGCGTTATTAGCTCTTACTTCCTATGTGCAGTGCAGTGATTTTTTTGTGAGCTTTCTTTCATACCCAGGAGACTTCAGCTCAGTGCAATGCCCATTGAATGAGTTTCTACTCAGAGGACGTCTATAATTGTATAGATGACATGCTACAAGCTTTCATAAAGGAGTCTCAATATAACGGCATGTCATCTACTAAGGTTTTCTGTTGCATGGTTGGTTTGTCTAGTGGGACATTTGTGGGACCCACAGATGCAACCGCATGTGTTTAATATTGAAAGTAATGGTTCTTGTAGACATGTATGAATCTATAGCATTGATTTTGCTTTTCCAAATGATAGTTGATCTTGACATATCAGCTAAATCCATCTCCAGCCTTAAGCTAATGTCACATTTTTTACTAGGAAATCATGTGACTTCTGGATCACTAAACCGTCAATGGAATTGGTCAGCCAACTCAACCCTCAAAACTTTCTTAGTCACCATTTACGATGTGCATGTCAGGTAATAGTGCAACTAATATGAGCTCCATTTTCTGGTTTCCGCACCACACGGACTGACCTCTGATCTATAATACATAGCACACTCCACATCACACAGGCTGACCACTGATCTATCATACATAGCACAGTCTACATTACATGGGCTGATAATAAATCTACCATACACAGTTTAGTACACATTACTCGGGCTGACCACTGATCTAAAACACATATCACAGTCAACACCACGCAATATTTTTGTCTTTTCTTATAGGTCCTAATTTTGACATCTTATTTGGCAGCAATCTTACTTTCGTGAACTGTACGAGATAGAAAAAGGGCTCTGTTTACAGGAAGAAAACTTGACTATTGTGTCTTAGATAGTCACTTTGATTTAACATATGTTGTTTGTTTTTTTTAAACCCACTAATTTAATCACCGTAAACAGAGAACTTGACATTTTATGAAAGGTGGTTTTACGTTTATAATCAAAGAGAGATAATAAGAACAATTGTCAATAAACTTTGTCAACTAATTATTCTCCCCTTATTAGTTATCATCCCACTGTGGCATACCAAGAAATTGAAAAGGCAGACAGACTGGCAAAGGATGGAGCAACACAGGGACAAATAGACCAAGAAATCGCCTACCAAGAAAAAGGACACTCATTAAAACCATCAGGAAAGTTGACCACCCGAAAGACAATTACCACTATCTCGACAGAGCAGAACATGTTATTACCTTTCGCCTCAGAACAGAGCACAACAGATTAAACAGGCACTTAAATCACCTCTGCGCCCTTGTGGGCAGGCAGAACAGACCACTGAACATATTCTGCAAGACTGCAATACACTAAACCAGTTATGGTAAGAACACTGGCCCACGGAGATGGATATCCACATAAAGATGTCTGGGAGCACAGAGGAGCTTTCAAATACAGCAGCATTTATTAAGAAAACCAGACTTGGAACAAGTGGAAGACTAATTATTGTATCAAAAAAAGAGAAGAAATGTACTCCTGTTACATCTTGAATTTAAACACGAATTAAACAAATAGTTTTTTTCTTTTTTCTGTTGTATGCATTTGTCTAAAATGTTTAAAATATTATTATGAAAAACTCATATGTAGGTTGACCATGATTCCTGTGTACAAAAACTGGAAATTAGAATGATATCCCTTGTGAACCAAATAAGAACCAAATTGTTAGTTAGTTAGTTAGTTAGTCATCGGATCATCATCACTGCAAACTGGACACATCCATAGTTGCTCCGATCTCTCCTTGAGTGTATCCGCCATCACACTTCTGCTGACAGTACCGGTCCTATGCTGGTTGACCATCATTCTTCTGCGCCCTACAAAAACTTTAATCCTAGCCATTGAAAAGGAATCATCATCCACATTAGTCTCACTCTCGCGTGTTATATCTCTTAAGGAGTTCAAAACGTCAGCGCGATCCATTGCCCCATCGCCCTGTGAAACAATCGCACACGATGCCAGTTGATCCGCTCTTTCATTGCCTCGAACGCCCACATGTCCCGGCACGAAAATAAATGTAACCGCTTTCAAGCTCGCATTTCTCAAGGCCTCAATCCACTGTTCGCGAACGAGACCCACTTGTACCTTCTTAATCATACTCACAGAGTCACTCAAGATGCAGACCTGCGTTACTTTCTGTGTGCGTAGCCACTCAAATGCCTTGGTCACCGTCATAGTCTCCATGGTCATACTACTCGTAGTGACCGCAAAGGCACCACTTTCCTCCTTGATCGTTTTACCTGCGCACTGAGCTGTAAAGGCCCAAGCACTGCGAACATGCCTAATTACAGATCCATCAGTGTATATAATCACATCCCCCTCTTTGGTATTCTTACTGATTAAAGCCTGCACTTCTTTCTCCACAGCTGTGGGACACCATTCTCTGCATTCCCTGCTAAGTGATATTACTACTCTCAAACAAGTTTCGAAATCTGTGGGTAGACCTATCCATTCCGCACCTGCTGCCACATCCTGTAATCTGCACACGCTTTGTATTACATCCTCAGCAAGTCCCATCCACGACCTTCCTCTCTTGAGTCTGCTGCCTTTAACTTTCTGTATCTCGGAATGCAACGGGTGTTCCTTATCTGCATGTATTTGAAGGTACGCCTGTGCACGGCAATACTGTAATATATGCTTAGCTGTTGGGAAAGTCAAGTAGGTATCGCATAGCTCTTGTCGATGTGTCTCTTGTGCATACCAGAATGATACCCATTGCTGCATTCTGGACTCTATCCAGTCTTTCGATCTGAGTTTGGCTAAGAGTCAGAATTGCCAGTGCATATTCCACCACAGCCACAACCAAACCCTGGTACAAAAGAAATAACAATTTTTGCTCACACTGCGCAGCAGCCATAACCTTCAGTGCTGCTAAGCCTTTGCCTGCCCTTATGATAATGTGGTCAACATGTTCCCTGAAACTCAGGCTTCTGTCAAAAAACACACCCAGATATCTCATTGTGCTAGTTCTTTCTAAACTTATCCCGGACAACGAAACTTGTGGCATGGGTGTCTTTACCATGTGATTGTTCAAGGAAAACCACGTCACGAATGCCTTAGACGGATTAACAACTACTCCGAAAACCAAATTGTGCTTATTACAAACGTGTGTGTTTCCAGTAACGACGAATGCAAAGCATGCGAAACATGGGTACTAATAAAACATTGTCCAATATAACAACATCATTTAAATTAAAATTCTACAGAATAGTTCTGAGAAAACCATGAGCAGCAAGGAAAACAAACCAGGAGGTACAAAGCACAATCATCTCCCAAGAGAGCTGGCTTCTGAAAACCATATTAATTGAACAACTAGCTTTTTTCGGTCATGTTAAGAGACATGACGGTATGGAGATAGTGATATTTGAGGGACGATAGAAGGTAACAGGTTTAAAGGCCAACCAAGACGCCCTTGGACAGAAGACAAACAAGAATGTCTGCCCTAAAGGAGGCGGTACACCTTGCTCAAGACCGAGGAGAATTCAATAGAGCCATAAGGAAGACCACGTTCTGGATAGAATATATCACGTGTTTATCCCCTTAAGGTGCTCCAATAACAAAATTGGTATGATAAAAACTTGATGTATTATATACCCAGGCAGTTTTAGTTCAGCAACACACTCTTAAACACATACTCTTGAATTCGCGGTGACTGGATTACCAGAACACGACCTCTATTATTATAAGCTGATGGTTAAAAACGTTGAGGATACAACCAAATTGTCACCTGAGTGTTTCCGGGGTCATAAATTGGAGTAAAGAAAGGCGACATTGCTACCTGCCAATCATGTTGTAAGAGGCGACTAAGCATGTCGAGGGCTCGCGTTGGTCTGAAGTAGGATCTGGAAGGCCGAAAAGCACATATATCGCAGCTTTTTCTTCTTTCGTTCACTTGAAACATGTCTATATCTGTAATTCTGTCTCCTTAATAAAACTCAGTCTTTTGTAGTTCATACAGTGTCCAATAGAGCTTTGATTCCAGTGTTGTTTCCTCTGGCCAATATGTCTGCCTCGGCGTTTCATGCTCAGAACACTCTTGAAGTATATGTTTGGCACTCTGTGCTGCCTGTCCACATGTACACATGGCTGTGTTTCCAATCTTGAACTTTGTATACATGTGACTGCGGAGTCGGTTGTGTCCTGTTCTGAGACGTAGAATTATAATTTGTTCTGATCTGTTCATAATGTGATAGTAATCTTGTGTTGCTGTTTGTGGCTTTCTTATTGACTTGATCATCTGTTTTTTTCTGATTGTAGGTGATTGATATATCTGGTTAGTCTTTGGCAGCACCTTCTTTAGCCAGTTGGTCTACTTTTTCATTTCCTGGTATTCCACAGTGACATGGTATCTACTGCATGGTTACCCTATACTGGTACGACAATTCACTAAGTAGTTTTTTCAAGTCTGTTAGTTTTCCAGACTGGAGAGCTTGAATCACTGACCTTGCATCTGTCAGGAATACCACAGGCTGTAGGCCAGAGTTGGAGTTCAGCAGTGTTTTAGCTGCCACACTAATTGCCTGGATTTCTGCATCATAATTATTGCAGAAATTTCCTGTCGGTGTTCTAATTGTATCTCTAGGCTTGTGTGGATTTTCTATAAATACACATGCACCTCCATTCCTCACAGTATTCTGTGCTGACCCATCTGTGTATACGCTGACCCATATATCTTGTGGATATTCCTCATCCAGGAAACTGAGGGTGACTGTCCTTCGCTGCACACTGTTCTGTTCGTCCTCGCTTAGTATTCCTTTCACATGGGTCTGAATGTATATTGGCATTCCGTGCCTTTCACTCCACGGGGTTTGCTCTGGTACAGACCTTAAGGGGCTGTCAACTTCAGGTAGGTATGTAAGTTGTCTACGGAGTCGTTCAGCTTGATGGATAAAGCTGCTTCTTTTCAGTCGCCCCATTGCTAGATTTAGGAATCTTTACTTCATTGGATGTCTTGGCATCGAGGCCAGCACCGTGAAGTGGTGATGGGGCTTAGTTCAGCCATCAGGGGCTGGAAACTAAGACTGGTAGGGCAGTCCCACTCGAGTAGGACTATAGTCCTGCCCAAGTAAGCAGAATGCTGAAGACGGAGGCATCCAGCCAAAAGGCGCACAGATAATCAGGATGCCACGCACAAAACACAATATCGCAGCTAAGATGTACGCTATAACACAATGCACTTCGTTCTCCGAACTACATAAAGCTGATCAGGAGTCTGAGCACGTAGACAGAAGAACAAGAACGGAATTGGATCATGTCCGCGGTTGAAAGAAGAGCACGATTACCATAAGAGTACCACCAATGCAACAGAAAACCTTAGTAGATGATGACATGCCGTTATATTTAGATTCTCTTATGGAAGCTTTGTAGCATGTCATCTATACAATTATAGACCCTCTCTGAGTAGAAGTCTCTTTAAATAGGCACTGCACTAAGCCGAAAGCTGAAATCTCCTTGGTATGAAAGAAAGCTCACAAAAACCATCCCACTGCACATAGGAAGCAAGAAAAATGGTTTGAAACGTGGTGTCGCTAGGAAGGAGCAGTTTTCGTGGGCAAGAAAGAATGATGGTCAATCAACTGCGTACTGGGACCATCAGTCGGCGTGAAATGGCGGCTACACTCATGGAGAGATCTGAGCATCTATGGACTTGTCTGGAGTGCAGTGATGATGATCCAACGACTAACTAACTATAAGAAGCAAGAGTTCTCACAATTACTGGGGATCTCAAAAACACAAACCATAATGTTACTTAAAAGAATTATTATAATAATAAAATATTGTGATACAAACAAGGTAATAGTGAAACATGAAGATCACAAAACACAGATTTATTACACAGACATATTTTGATCAAAATTAATCCTTGATAACCCATATATATATATATATTTAAGCTTACATATGGGACTGTCTGACCATCATGTAATAATGAACATGCGCACGCACGCACGCACACACGCATAAGCATGTGTGTATGTATGTGTGTGTGTGCGTGTGTGCGTGCGTGTGTGTGAGAGAGAGAGAGAGAGAGAGAGAGAATAGGGGGAACTTCGTGGAAAGATAAGAAAACGAACACAACAAAATAATACTTTGTATGAAAAAAAAGAACTATTAAAGAAATAAAGATAAAACAAATAATGTATTTTGAACATATTAAAAGACATGACACCTTATTGCAGACCTTACTGGATTGAGGGGAGGTGAGCAAGGGTATGCAGAGATACAAGTGGGAGAGAAATATCACGAGATGGACATGTTACAGTCTGGCATAGTGCATAACCAAGACAAAAGAAAGGGGATGTTGGAGGTCCGTTGCAGCCAACTTTCATCGCGATCATGGTGCATCATGATGAAAACGATAACTGACAGGCACATAGGTGCCCAGTCTCTCCCAGCAAATGTCGAAAGGTATGCATGTTAATTGTTCCTGTGTTTCGCTGGGTAAGTACGCACCCCATTTTATCCTGTGTGGTTCCAGAGGTCATATCTATGTTTCTTTAACGCAGAATGAGGTGCAGAGGGCAGAAACCAGAGCTCATTTTTCAGAATACTCTGGGGGTCTGTTAGAATCACCATTACCAACGCATATCAATCAAAGATTAAAGAAATATGCAAGAAAGGTGATTTTGATTGTATGGGACATCAAATGTGTCATAATGAAAAAATACCTGCCTCAATGCAAGACGACTAAAGGCCAGTGATACGTTGATCTCCATACCAAACTGACCAAACCTAAAAAGACTTACCAGAAAACGAGGGATAACTCGCACTCAAATTATTCTCTTGCTTTAAGACAATGCACCTTCCCATAAAGCATGGCTTGCGTTGCAAACAGTCAACGATTTGAATATTGAAATTATTCCACGCCCATCATATTCTATAGATTTGAATATTGAAATTATTCCACACCCATCATATTCTCTAGATTTGAATATTGAAATTATTCCACACCCATCATATTCTATAGATTTGAATATTGAAATTATTCCACACCCATCATATTCTCTAGATTTGAATATTGAAATTATTCCACACCCATCATATTCTCCAGATTTGGCTCCATGTCTTTTTCCTTTTAGAAAATCTTACCGGTGAAAGAAAATAATTTTGATAGGGAAGATGTCGTACTGGCTTGTCTTCTTCTTCTTCTCGTTCGGAGTTTGACATGTCTACACAGCAAGTCCTGTTTTCTTAATAAATGCTGCTGTATTTGAAAGCTCCTCGGTGCTCCCATACATCTTTCTGTGGATATCCATCTCTGTAGGTCAGTGTTCTTCCTTTAACTGGTTTAGTGTATTGCAGTCTTGCAGGATATGTTCAGCTGTCTATGCTGTCTGCTCACAACGGCACAGTGGTGATGGGATCAATCTTAGTCTATTTAAGTGGCTGTTTAATCTGTTGTGTCCTGTTCTGAGGCAGAAAATAATAACCTGCTCTGCTCTGTTGAGATAGTGGTAATTGTCTTTTGGGTGGTCGACTTTCCTGATGGCTTTGATGAGGGTCTTCTTTTCTGGTAGGTGATTTCTTGGTCTTTGTGTTCCTGTGTTGCTCCATCCTTTGCCAGTCTTTGCCATGCCTGGAGAAGAAGCCGCAGATGCCGGGTTAAGCTACAGAAATGAACTTTGGTTGGAAATATGCGCTTCCATGGACAGAGTGAATCAGGAGAGTTCAACAAGAATTGCACAAATGCATGAGGTTGCTGACAAGTTTCGCTTTCTTTCTCCAAAGC
Source organism: Meghimatium bilineatum (assembly GCA_034231615.1). NCBI lineage: Eukaryota > Metazoa > Mollusca > Gastropoda > Stylommatophora > Philomycidae > Meghimatium > Meghimatium bilineatum. The sequence continues at coordinate 48,172,668 of CM067320.1, read as the reverse complement.
AACTGTTAGACGATCGAGTCGACATTGATCTTCACAACGCTCCTTTACGATGACATCGACAAGGATGAATTTTTACTCGAGAGAAAGTGACTAATGAATTTTGTCGCAGCACCTTCGGTCTTGAACTTAAAGGACCAAGGGCCTATGGAATTACTTTTCTTTGTTCACAAACATCAGCTTTCCCATTCATTACCCAACATTGTCTTTTACTGTGTATGTTCCTAACTCTAGGAGTTAGTATAGCTACACGTGAAAGAAGTTTCTCCAAACTCAAATTAATCAAAAACTATCGCAGGTCAACTTTGAACAACTTGATATTAAACAACCTCGCAATAATATCAATCGAACATGAGCTGGTCAATGATGTGAGCTTCGACACAGTCATTAATGACTTCGCTAGTCAAAAAGCTCGCAAAGTGAATTTGTAATTTTAAATTTACATTTTAAAATTTATTATTATCTTTGTTAAATGTGGATAAAATCGATAATATTAATAAACTTGTAAAATTTTACTCGGAATTTTTAAAATCAATTTCAGGCAGGTGGGGGGGGGGGGAGGGTCAAAATATTCATCGCACCGGGCTGCAATTACCCTATGCACGCCGCTGTCCAGAGGTGAGAGAAGGAAAAGTAAAATTTTTAGAAAGTCACAAAGATCACACAATCAACATCTGACTGGGACTCTTGAGTCTACATACACTGGGATGTCTGCTGGAGCGGAGGGCGGAGCACTTATGGGAATGTCCCGCCTGCTGTGAAGCCAATTTCTAACCAAGAATCAAGAACTAAAATTGACTTGTTCGCAGAAATGCATAGACTTGTACACAGTGGCGTAGCGTTGGTCAATGGCGTCCGGGGCGGAATCATAATTTTCCGCCCTTGTGACATGAAAAAAATTTGTCAGTGATTGTGAAAGACTGGACGAAAATAAATTTGCCGCCCTCCCGATGATGCCGCCCGGGGCGGTCCGCACCTCCGCCCCCGCCTCGCTACGCCACTGAGTGTACGGTCTTTTGCCCTTCTATTTGCCTCCTCTGCTGTTATATTTCCGAGTGTCTCTAATACACTATCTATCCACCTTTTACGAGGGCGTCCAATAGGTCTCCTGTTTTCGTATCGTTTGTTAAGTGTTTTTTTGATAATACTTTGCTCTTTCTGTCTGGTTATGTGGCCGTACCATTTAACTTGTTGTTTCTGTATGTATTCTATTGTTGGTTTGATCCCTAATTGTTTCCTTAGTGCTTCATTCCTGATTTTGTCTCTCAAGCTAACTCCAATGTATGGCGTGCGAAGAGGATAATCAAAACACCTAGCCTAACCTAACAAAAATAGCCTACACATTCCTAATTGCAAATCTTGGAAAATCACAAAATAGGTGAGAAATAAAATTGCAGCATTGAAATAAAATGTTACAGAAGAATCCTTAGAATACCATGGACCAAAAAGATAATAAATAAAGAAAGCTATTCTGAGAAAATTGAAAGAAAAAGAAAACTGACTCAACAAACACATTCTCTGTAGAAAATTACAATGTTTAGGCTATAATCAAACGACATGACAGCCTAGAGAATACCATAATGTAGGGGATGATGTCCTGGCACTCTATCTATCTTTCCTTCCTCTTTTACCCTTTACTGGTGTCGAGGGAGATACAATGTTCTTGTTAACTCGATCGCTGCCCGCCATTGTTGGAATGTTCTTCACATGAAATTTGTTTTAGCGAAATATTTGTTATGAACGGGATAAATCATCTACCGACTCGCTAGGTCTGTCCTGGTACTACTAATATTAATACTACTAATATTACGGAGTGATATCAGATCTAGAAAAGAAGTCGTTATTTCCAGGTCTTCTGTTCCACAAGAGCTTCCTTACGATCTCTGTGAACAGACCATATCTCTGGCTTCTTAGGCGTTATTATCTCAAGAAGATTGTTCTAGTTGTTTTCAGATAAAGAAGACCCGTTTCTCCGCTCCATTGTTAAATTTTGGAATCTTTCCTTCATTGGATGACTTGGCATACACTGAAACTTTTCTTCTTGTATTAGTACCTTTGTGTCTCTGCGTTCGCCAAGTGTTTGCATTCTCCCGATTTTCTGCATCTCTACTATGGGTGTTGATTTCATTTCTCCCAACATTATTTTAAGCGCCTGGTTTTGCACTTTATCTAGATCTTGTAATATGGTATTTGATGCAGGATACCACGCAGCTGAACCATATTCCAGGTGTGGTCTTATACCTTGCTGATAAACTTTACTGAGTATATTCCCAATGGCTCGCCACGTGGTTCCACTTAGTTTTCTCAGGATAGCTAACTTCCTCCTGGCTTTTGTTGTTGCTTTTTTTATGTGCTGCTTCCATGTCAGCTTATCATCAAATGTAACTCCGAGGTATGTGGGTTGTTTGTCTTGTTTATAGCTCTTCATCTATCTTGATAACACCGGCTTTTTATTTTGGTGAGAGGGTAAAGAGTGTAGTGCTGCACTTATCTGTGTTAATGCTGACGCAACATCTTTTTTTTGCCCATAAGGCTAAGGCATAAATAGCTCTTTGTATTTGGTTAGTGGCCACTGTCACATGTTCTTTCGTGCACCAGATCGTCAGCATACATTGCCACTTTGATCCCGTGTGGTAGTTCGGCAACTAGGTCAGTGATGTAAACCAAGAAAAGTGTGTGTGATAGGACTTCTCCCTGGGGGATTCCATGACGCAGTAGGACTTTCTTGCTCTTGCGACGATCCAAGTGTACCTTGGTTCGTCTATTATGCAGGTATGATTTTACCCATTTGTACATTCTTGAGTTAACCCTGCAATTTTGCAATTTCTTCAAGAGCCCTTTTTTCCAAACTTTGTCAAATGCTTTCCTGAGGTCTATCCATGCTGATAGTACCGGTTTCTTATCTTGGAGAAGATGTCCTCAATCTCTTGGGAGAGGTAGGTTGCCTGATCTTCAGTAGAGTAGCACTGTCTGTAGCCTGCTTGTTGCGATACCAGAAGATTCTCCCTTTCAAAGTGCCACTGCATCTTAAGATTTGATAACACGTTCCATTGTTTTGCATAGACAGATTGTGAGGCTGATGGGCCTGTAATTCGAGACTGTGTTTTGCACGTGGAATCCTGCTTAATTGTGCGCCTTTTAGCTGGTTTCCTCCGTCTTCAGGACCCTGATTACGTGGGCAGGACTGTGATCCTACTCGAGTGGGACTGCCCGACTAGTTTTAGTTTCCAGACCCTGATAGCTGAGCTAAGTCTCAGCACCAGTTCAAGGTGCTGGCCTCGATGGTGTTTAGTACTATGAATGTTATCGGCGGATTAACACCCCCCATCCTCTCTTAATGATTTTCACCAAAAATATGTGGGTATAAATCTCACGAAAACGAAGAAATTGCACGCGAAATGAACATAAATGTGAGAATAACATTGTTTTTTTAGGATAAAATTCCGTTACTGAACACAGATCTAAGACCTTGATATAAGTGTATGTGTGTGTATGTGTGTGTGTGTGTGTGTGTGTGTGTGTGTGTGTGTGTGTGTGTGATAACGGATGTTTAGGTTAAAATCCCGTTACTGAACACAGATCTAAGACCTTGATATAAGTGTATGTGTGTGTGTGAGGTTGTGTATGTGTGTGTGTATGTGTGTGTGTATGTGTGTGCGTGCGTGTGTGTGTGTGATAACTTGGATTTGTTTGTTCTCTTCCTTTATTCGGAACTGGGGTCCTTATGATGAGTCATACCGTTGATCCTGTAACCGCAGTGGTTGCAATAGCAGTGGTTCTATTTTCTTACGTGGCCCAGGTGTCAAAAAATATTATTGTTTTTCTTTACAATTCAAAGAGTTGATAAAGCTTTATAGCTATAAATCTTGTTTGTTATTAAAGTAGCTGCCTTAATTTTCGCCCCCCCCCCCCCCAATGGGTTTTGTATTTCGAACCCATTATCCAGGCGTGTCAAACTAAAAAAGCACCATGGGCCGCATAAGATACTTTGAGTAAACCGGCGGGCCACACTTACAAATCTGAGAAACACTGTAATCTTATTGAATTATATTTAATTAATTTGCACGCCTACTACAACGGTTTTATTAAGCTAACACCCCACAACGCCAAATATAACAATTGTAATGCAATATTTATTTAAGAACACTCAATCATTTGTACTCTTTAATCAGTGTTTTGGCCTGAGATTTGATGCTTCTTTTTCATGACAATTTTTCGTATATCTGGCTGAAATGTATTTGCAGTTCCGACCTTCATCAGGGATGACAAGTGTTCATCGGTCAGCCTGGTTCTCTAAGAAGTTTTTGTTAATTTCATGAAAGAAAATAACTGTTCACAAACATAGGTGGAACCGAACATTGCCATAATCCTAGTCTAAACTTTCTTAAGTTTGTAAACTTTTCAAGAAGTTATGAATAGAACCCAGGTATGCCGACTTCTAGATACTTTGCTTTGAGTGTAGAATCAGACTGCATTTCTTATAGCTCCATCTGCAAGTTTTCCTCTGCTTTGACAACATCACAGGTGAATTGTGCCGAGAATAATGCAAAATGGTATTCAAAAGATGAGAATCACTAAATCTTTCCTGGAACTCTTTTGACAATAAATCTAGGTGACTCTCATATTTAGCAAAGGTAAGTACAGATTCAGCATTGGCCTGGTTTTTTAGTTCTTTGCAGTTAGGAAAATGAATCAAATTTTCACGTGACAACTGTGTCTTCCATAAGCTTATTTTGGTAATGAAACATTTAATATCGTCGTACAACTGAGTGATGAGTTTGTTTTTGCCTTGTAATTCCAAATTAAGATCACTTAAATGTGCAGTAATGTCCACAGCAAACGTAGCTCCTGGACCCAACTTTCATCTTTTATTTCTTCAGTGTTTTTACCTTTCATCTTCAAAAATAAAGTAATTTCTGATCTCAGCAAATACAATCTTTTCAGCACTTTGTGACACGACAACCAACGGACTGCTGTGTAGAATGGAACATCGGTGAACTGACTATCCATGTCTTCTAATAGCTGACTGAATTGACGATGGTTGAGAGCATTGCACTTGATAAAGTTCACTGTTTTTTTGACTACACTAAGCACGTAATTCAATTTTAAAGTCTTTTAACACAAATTTTGTTGATGAATAATGCAATGAAAATGTGCAAATAATGAATCTGGATACGAGTTCTCAATTTTTGTTTGCAACTTGGCAGCAACACCATTATATCTGCCAACCATATTCGCAGCACTGTCAGTAGATAAACATACAAGTTTACTCAAATCAAAATCAAAATTCGCTCGCTGTAGTCTCATGCATTGGGATTAGTTCAATTAGTTTTTCATAAATATTAAATTCACTGTCACATGCCTTAATAAAAACTGCAAGCTGTGCTATTCCAGTGATTTCAACGGTCTCATCAATAGCAATAGAAAAATGTTCAAATTTGGATGATGAAGCCTTCAACCGTTGTTTCAAATCATCTGCCATTTCATCAATCCGTCCAGCAACACTATTCCTGGTTAACGAAATATCCTTAAATAACTGTGCTTTCTGTGGGCACACAATGTCAGCAGCTTTTACAAGGCAATACTTTACAAAATCTCCTTCACTGTAAGATTTCCCACTGATGGCGACCATTCGGTTGCGTTCATAGAGTGCAGTAACGGAAGCGACATTGGCTTGATTTATTTTTGTAAAACATGTCTGTTGCTGTATCAAGTTAGCCTTCAATTCCTGGAGTCTTGAAAAAGGCATTAAGCCCGCATATTTATCGCAGGATCGATGGTTTGTTTTATAATGTCTTTTTAAGTTGTGCTCTTTTGGCGTGGCAATGCTGTTATTGCATACTAAATGTATCTTTCCATTTACCATTGCACAAAAATACTGTAGTTCCCATTTTTCTTGAAATACTCGCCTTTCTTCAGCAAGTGTCCTTTTCTTCTTAGCTGAAGGTGCTGTAGCCATTTTAAACGGAGTCAGTTTATGGAGTACTTCATTAAAACAAATAATATAATTACCATCAGTGTATATAATCACATCCCCCTCTTTGGTATTCTCACTGATTAAAGCCTGCACTTCTTTCTCCACAGCTGTGGGACACCATTCTCTGCCTTCCCTGCTAAGTGATATTACTACTCTCAAACAAGTTTCGAAATCTGTGGGTAGACCTATCCATTCCGCACCAACTGCCACATCCTGTAATCGGCACACGCTTTGTATTACATCTTCAGCACGTCCCATCCACGACCTTCCTCTCTTGAGTCTGCTGCCTTTAACTTTCTGTATTTCGGAATGCAACGGGTGTTCCTTATCTGCATGTATTTGAAGGTACTCCCGTGCACGGCAATACTGTAATCTATGCTCAGCTGTTGGGCAGTCAAGTAGGTATCGCATAGCTCTTGTCGATGTGTCTCTTGTGCATCCCAGAATGATACGCATTGCTGCATTCTGGACTCTATCCAGTCTTTCGATCTGAGTTTGGCTAAGAGTCAGAATTGCCAGTGCATATTCCACCACAGCCACTACCAAACCCTGGTACAAAAGAAATAACAATCTTTGCTCACATTGCGCAGAAGCCATAACCTTCATTGCTGCTAAGCCTTTGCCTGCCCTTATGATAATGTGGTCAACATGTTCCCTGAAACTCAGGCTTCTGTCAAAAAACACACCCAGATATCTCATTGTGCTAGTTCTTTCTAAACTTTTCCCGGACAACGAAACTTGTGGCATGGGTGTCTTTACCATGTGATTGTTCAAGGAAAACCACGTCACGAATGCCTTAGACGGATTAACCACTGCTCCCGTATCTCGACACCAATTTGTCAGTCTGTCCAGCTCCTTCTGTAGTTCCACGACGCACTCTTCTCGATTTCTGCCCTGTCTATACACCAGGATATCATCGGCATATGACATCGTTCTGCCAACACCTGTGATTTGATTGCCAGCGATATGTACTGTGTATACATTGAAAAGTACAGGAGATAGAGGCGATCCCTGTGGCAGGCCAGGGCTAATAACCGTTGGTGTAGATATCCAGTTACCACACTTAAGAACTACAACCCTGTGCATCAGGGCGGCGCCAACCCAACGCACGACAAAAGGATTAACTGCAAGATTTAACAGCTGGTGCATCAAGATATCCAAGGACACCCTATTGTACGCATCCTCAAGGTCTATTGCGACCGCACATGTCTCCATGCGCGAATCGAACCCCTCAAAAACATCCTGCGCAAATATGGCTGCATTTTGCCATGTCTTCTTTCCTGGACGATATCCTCCTAACAATGTTGGTAAACACTTATTTCTTTCAAGATAACACGATACCTTCCGGGCCACAATTTTTTCCAAAAGCTTGCCAATCGTATTCGCATGTTCGCAGTGCTTGGGCCTTTACATCTCAGTGCGCAGGTAAAACGATCAAGGAGGAAAGTGGTGCCTTTGCGGTCACTACGAGTAGTATGACCATGGAGACTATGGCGGTGACCAAGGCATTTGAGTGGCTACGCACACAGAAAGTAATGCAGGTCTGCATCTTGAGTGACTCTATGAGTATGATTAAGAAGGTACAAGTGGGTCTCGTTCGCGAACAGTGGATTGAGGCCTTGAGAAATGCGAGCTTGAAGGCGGTTACATTTATTTTCGTGCCGGGACATATGGGCGTTCGAGGCAATGAAAGAGCGGATCAACTGGCATCGTGTGCGATTGTGGCAATGGGCGATGGGGCAATGGATCGCGCTGACGTTTTGAACTCCTTAAGAGATATAACACGCGAGAGTGAGACGAATGTGGATGATGATTCATTTTCAATGGCTAGGATTAAAGATCAGGGATTGAGATGCGGTGTTGCTAGAGGTGAACATTTTGGAGGGCGCAGAAGAATGATGGTCAACCAGCATAGGACCGGTACTGTCAGCAGAAGTGTGATGGCGGATACACTCAAGGAGAGATCGGAGCAACTATGGATGTGTCCAGTTTGCAGTGATGATGATCCGACGACTAACTAACTAACTAACTAATATAATTACCGGCACGATTCCGCAAGATACAATTTATTATTGTTTTACAATTTTAATATGGCAATAACAATCGGTTTGCTACTTCAGGTCAATGGTGCCAATTGTCATAGATAGAAAACCCTTACTAGCTTAAAACAGCCGTATTGTTTTCTTACACGTGGCACTATGCCAGATTTATGTTTTATACACCCAGTTTAAAGTATTAAAACTACAATCTTCGCTATTAAATGAGAGAATTGCAGTATTCTTTGTGTGGGCCGCACACGCGCTTGCAAAGGACCGCATGCGGCCGCGGGCCGCACGTTTGACATGCCTGCATTATACAACCAAAAATTAAAAAAAATATAAAAAAATAAAGAACCCTTCACTTTTATCTGATTCTTGAGACTAACGGTAATTGAACCAGTCCGTTATAACGGCACCGAATCGCCTTACATCTTGAGTAAATTGGAGATGCGGTTAGTCAAGTATGGAAAAACCCGTTTATTCAAGTTACAAAGTGATTTGGTGCCGTTAGAACGGACTAGTTCAATTCCCGTTAGTCTCAAGATTTTTAAACTTATTCTCTCGCTTCCTAATTGAATTCATTTTTATCTGTGACGGAGAGCTCCGGGCTAGAACAACCACAATTTCCGTCACAGGCAGTTGTTAATGTGGACCATTCAGCAAGCAATGGGAAAACTACTGTACGTATATGTTGCCTATGAAATAGCTACAGACTCTTCCCCCCCCCCCCCCCAAATATTATGTTGATCACTATGTTTTGAAAACGATATACTACCATTTACTATTGACTTCTAAACTTGAGACATTACTAATTCAGTTCAATGTAGACATCAATTTTTAAGGGAGATTGGCACATGATAAATCTGATTCGCGTCGCAGTCAGGATCAATGCATCTGGTGTCGAAAACCTCAGAAAAGATATTGCTAAACAGAACCATGCTTCTCAATGTACCACAGACTCATCGGACACGTGTTAAAAGTGTGGAAGGAAGGCCCAGGCAAACACATGACTCATTAGCCACAGTCAAACAGCCCGCAGACATATACTATCTTCATACCCGTTGAACAGAAATGGTCATCGTCGATAACTATGGACTAACTTCTGCACCTTCAAAATTACTGCAGTTGATTCCCTTTGTAAATCAAAATCAACAACTGACAACACGGACAAGAAATGTTTATTACATGAAAAATAAATATGTGGATCAGAATATTGGTTCAGCAAACATTACATACTAAACCTCAATAAGTGTGTAATCAATTAAATATGATTACATTCAGTACAAACTATAAACAAATTGATAGGTATGTAAAAAAAGTAGCAATAATATGTCAAATGATCCCTTAATTTCTCCTGTTCACTGTGCCATACATACAGACCATATATATATATATATCAGCATTTAATGCTATTTTACATCAAATGCTATGACATACGAAGTACCTACTGGTCTGAGTATAGTAGATTTGATATCAACTGCTGTGATATACAAAGTACTTATTGGTCTGAGTATAGTACATTTGATATCATCTGCTGTGATATACAGAGTACCAATTGGCCTGCGTATATAATTTTAAGGACTGTTCTTATTCTTCTTTGTTCACTTTGAGACTTGCAAATATGACATACAAAGGTAGAAGTTAGCACCAGGCTCCAAGCATTGAGGTAAAGTTTTTCATGAACAAGATAGGACATGAACAAGCACGCCACTGTTCGTCATCGCATGTTGGGAATGTCTGCAACGATCATAAGGCTTGTACCACAGATACATAAATCAGCAATGTCGACATGTTCTTGTGTTATAGATGATATCATGAATGTAGACAAGGGGGTGGTTGTTGGATGGTTTAACCCCCCCCCCCCCCCCCACAGGGCCTCCCCTAACAATTGCGGGGCCCTATGCGAAACGGATTGCGCGGGGCCCAGTCTGGGTAGGAAAGAGGATAATAAAATAAATTCTAATATGAATTTATGGGCCTATGAAAGTGCGGGGCCCACTGCGGCCGCATAGGTTGGAATGGCCTAAGACCGGCCAGGTAAATAAAACCCCTCATTAGCAATTTTTTGCAAAAAGATAATCGCACTTATCAAACAGAGGGAATTACACATGAAAACGGTTTTGCCATAAGTTATCAACTACATAAATAAACAATTAGAAGACAAAATTGATGCCTTTGAGATGTGGGTATATAGAAGAATAGGGAGAACATCATGGAAAGAGAAGAAAACAAATAAAGAGGTGCTAAAGACACTTATTATGAAGAAAGAACTACTAAGAGAAATAAAGATCAGGCAAATAAAATACTTTGGACACATTAAAAGACATGACACCCTATTGAAGACCTTACTTTAGGGTAAAGTCAAAGGGAAGCGAGCAAGAGGTAGGCAGAGATACAAGTGGGAGAGTAACATTACACGATGGACAGGTTACAGTCTAGCAGAGTGCACCACCAAGACAAGAGACAGGAGATGTTGGAGATACGTTGCAGCCAACCTTCGTTGCGGAGACGGCACTTGATGATGATGATGATCAACTACATAGGAAGTGGCTGATCAGAAAGTGCATGATTAGCGTCGCCTACTCCAAGTGCTCAGTAGCGGATGAATTGATGATAGGGGTCTAATTTATTTGCTCTGAGCGGTTAATTTCCAATTATAATTTGAGAGTGTCTTTAATTGTTGCTTCGGTTACTTTAAATATGGTTCATATCTGATACAATGAGCAATCTTCTTTGATAAATTTGTTTAACTCTCAGTGGAGCATCGAAAAAAACCAGTAAATAGGTAAAAACGTTTTCTGTAGCCATTATCTTGCAATTGAACACACATACAGATCAACATATTGTAACGGACAGATCACATTAAACAATAAAGTAAAACATTGTGTGTTCTTTATGAAAAATAAGATTGTATAAATTTTAATGAAAATGTTTGTATTGGTTTCCATAATAGTGCACCTTTCAATGAACTAAGTCAGCAACTAACAAAAACTTGAATTATTTCACAATCATTACTTTTTTTATATGGTATGCAGGTCCATGATTAAAAACATTTATACTTCATCACAATGTATTCCTTGGAGAGGGGAGATATTACAATACTAAAAAAAACATTATTTATTCCTGGTACCACCAATTATCTAAACGCTGATAACTCAGAAGATAATGGTACCATGACTTTCACAGATCTGTCCGTCATGGTGAGAAATCTAGCTGAGGTTTTATATAGCTGGTACAAGTGGAATAGTCATTGCCAAGTACAGCGATGCATATATGACAATTGGGCCCATTTCCAATATAAGAGGTTGAGGTTGCTAACATAGCCCTCAAATATCTCTCTGAGAATGAGTTTACTAAGGCAATCATGGCCTCTGTATAACTATTAGTCCACTCTTTCAAAGATTATTCAAAATAAAAGAAAAGCTGAAGTAAAAATGTCTACCACTTGGTAAATGAAAAATTGTAAAAATTACAACAAAAAGATGGTTAAATTTCAGTTTACAAATACGATTATACACATTCAATGTGTCGACCACAAGGTCTTTGTCAAGATAAGGACATGCATAAAAACTTGAATTAGAATAGACACAAACTACATTCAAGGAAATAATGTATGAATCTATGTTACCATTGGAGAAATACATGGAAGTAGGGTACAATATAAACATAAGCTACATGTTGAGATAGGTAAGTAAACAGTGTAACCGATTGTATGCTAATACTCATTGCCTGTGTCTAATTTTGAGGTAAGTATCTTTATTTATCTTTATTTATCTTTATTTATCTTTATTTATCTTTATTTATCTTTATTTATCTTTATTTATCTTTATTTATCTTTATTTATCTTACCTGCAATCACATCTTATCTATTTTCACTCCTACCTTCTTCTGTGCACGTTCCCCTCCTCACTTACCACTATTTTCTCCCTATACATCTTCTTCCCTGCTATACTATATCTTTGCTTCTTCCGTTATCTATTCGCTATCTCTCCTTTTTTTCCCTCCCAGACATAACCATTTTTGTCTCCATGATACATTCGTTGTACTGAACAATAAGGACTCATTCTCATTAAGTGGCTTAACTATTTCAGTCTCTGTTTTTCAATATATTCGACCACAGACGCTGTTCCAGCAGTTTTTGTAATCTCTCCATTGACATTAACCAGCATAAATTGTATTTCGTAGTTAAGGATCTTCAAAAAATGCAGTTTTAGCCAATAGCCATGTGTATTCTCAGATCTCTTACGCAGACAATTGTCATCAGTTGTCAATTAACACTAGTAACAGTGAGAGTGAGAGCCCCTGACGTTATTTATATATAGTCATATTTGTAAACTATTTAAATTTGTCTATTTTGACCGTATTGAAGACATATAGGCAGTAAGTGCAAACGTAGGTCAACAATAAGACAGCTTTAAATATCTCAAAATGGTTGCCAAAGTTGATGCGATTGAATAACAGGAATAACAATAATCAATAATAATAGCATGCACACATAGTCCCACACGTATTATAGGTCTATAGGATAATTTAGTAAAGATTGTATAAAAAAAATATATCGTTACGCATATGAAGGGGAACAATCTACTTCAATCAATCAATCAATAAACCCGTAACACTTCACGGTCGTAGGGGTACCACATTGGATGCTTCAGCACACAGAGTCCTCCAGCGAAAACTATCATCGGCGATGCGGATGAGTGTGGAAATATCTTGTCCTGCCCATTCCTTGATGTTGTCTGTCAATGCCTTTATTTGTCCTCCTCTACTTCTTCAACCCTCGACAGTTCCCTGCAGTATTGTTTTTGACGAGGAATCGTGCCTGCATACATGTCCGAACCATGCTAATTTTCGTCGTTTCACTATTGAAAGCAATGGTTCTTGAATACCTACACACATATCTACTTTATTTCTTACGTACACATTGGTCTTATGTTCCCTATAGGAAATTCGTATAATTTTTCTACTTATGCACACAGGAATACGTAGGACTTTTTATATAACTGATATCAAGTGTGAATAGACGAGTTAATGAGGTTGTATATAACTGAGATCAAGTGTGAATAGACGAGAGAATGAGGTTGATGACATTTCACAATTCTCCCTCATTTCAAATCCAGTTCTCATCGGACAAGCCATGGTGGCATACTCACTATAAAACTTAAATAATTCTGTTCATCTTAGGTGCTTGAGAAAGCTTCTTGGTGTAGGATGACAGCAGTATATCCCTGACAAAGAGATCCTCTTCGGTCCAAGATGGAAACAGTATATATATATATATACTGAAACAGCATATATATATATATATATATATATATATATATATATATATATATATATATATATATATATATATGCCTTGTTGTCAGTTTTTAACTTCATTGGAACCGGCACATCGTCCCGCATGTCAAACAAAGGTCTTCTAAAAATGCCGTTTTATGGTGAACTGTGCATAAGTAAGCGTTCAATGGGAAGCCAATAAGTTTCTGTTTCTACTTGAAGACATCTCTCAAGCACTGCATTTTTGACCACAGTTCTTAGGAAACCACAATTCTGCCCGTCCAGGCATAGATGGATCAGTGCGGGTATTAAAAGCTTTGATGAGAGTAGAACACTCGAGATAATTCATTCGAAAGAAACAACAACGAAAGAAGTCAGGCTGCTTTCCGTCATCTCAAGACCTTCTCTAATCGTGTTCATGCTGTAAAATGTTTTACCGGGACTGGATTGGACTGCACTGCCATCTGGAGACTCACATACATCAAATCTCTGCCATCTAAAGACTCACATACATCAAATCTCTGCCATATGGAGACTCACATACATCAAATCTCTGCCATATGGAGACTCACATACATCAAATCTCTGCCATATGGAGACTCACATACATCAAATCTCTGCCATATGGAGACTCACATACATCAAATCTCTGCCATATGGAGACTCACATACATCAAATCTCTGCCATATGGAGACTCACATACATCAAATCTCTGCCATATGGAGACTCACATACATCAAATCTCTGCCATATGGAGACTCACATACATCAAATCTCTGCCATATGGAGACTCACATACATCAAAATATTGTTCATATACATCAAACCTCTGCCATCCAAGGTCTCACATACATCAAACCTCTGTCATCTGGAGACTCACATACATCAAACCATCTGAGGACTCTAACCCTACATTTATACAAAAGACATTGAACATTCTACATTTATACACAGAACATGGAACAATCGACTTTTATACAAAAGACATGGGACATTCTATTTTCATACACAACAGATGGAATATTCTACTTTTATACACAATACATGGAACATTCTACTTTTGTATAGGAAATGGAGTGATCTATTGTATACACATGAGGAGTTCAACAATGAATTGTATACACAAAATGTTCACACAAACACTTTAGGCAATGTTTAAATATTGCTTTAATATGCAGCATATGAAACACTCTATTTTATATATAGGGAGTGGAAAAATCTACTAATGAAAACAGAAGGTTGTTACATCTACTTTTATACACGGAAATCCGAACAATTTATTTTAACAAACGAAATGGAATGATCTATTTGTATACACAAGAAGTTGGAAAATGGTGATTTTTAGTATAATATTTCATTAACAGTCTTGTTTGTTAAATCAAAGATTAAATGTCATTTATTTATGGTCAGTTTGTGCAAAGCATTTGTTGTTACCTCAAGAGTTGCATTGCTTCTACGCATTGCTGAACAGCTGCCTCTGACCTTAAATGTTATCTTCCCAATGACATCATTTACTCGTCCCTTCTTCTTTGTTCTCGTATGTACCATCATGTTTGTACCCTGTCACATATCCTGATTCATCTACAAGATTTTTTCTACCTGCAATTCCTTTGCCCTTGCCGCTATCATCGAACCTTTCTTTGTGTGATCCTGTGTAAGTCTTGGTGTCAGTGAGTCTCGCTGTCACAGCATCAACCTTGACCTCCTGAAGTATATAAAACATTCAAATAGGAATGAATATTTTTTTGTATAAATTTCTGTATTCCATGTAAATCTCCTGCTATTAGCAAGGAGTTGTCTGAAGGACAGAAGTTATTTTGTTATACTATTTGTCAAACTCCTGCCGATTAGCAAGGAGTTGTCTGAAGGACAGAAGTTATTGTGTTATCTTATACTATTTGTCAATCTCCTGCTGATTAGCAATGAGATGTCTGAAAGACAAGTTATTCTGTTATGTTATACTATTTGTCAAACTCCTGCCGATTTGCACGGAGTTGTCTGAAGGACAGAAGTTACTCTGTTATGTTATACTATTTGTCAAACTCCTGCCGATTAGATTAGCACGGAGTTGTCTAAAGGACAGAAGTTATTCTGTTATGTTATACTATTTGTCAAACTCCTGCTGATTAGCAAGGAGTTGTCTGAAGGACAGAAGCTATTGTGTTATGGTATAGGCCTGCTATTTGTCAAACTCCTGCCGATTTGCAAGGAGTTGTCTGAAGAACATAAGTTGTTATGTTATGGTATACTACTAGTTAAACTCCTGAATCTCTCTTGTAGCAAGACAATGGTTCTCTACTAGATTTCCAGCAGGATTTAGTCTAGAGAATGGAAATGTGTCGTGTCAATGTTCTATTTGCAACTTTAAATTAGAAACTTGAAATTAGAAATTAGAAATCTATGGCGATGATATATTCTAGTGTTCATCTTGTTTTTGTTGTATTTTACGTGCAGACAATTTTATGTTATGTTCTGTTTCTTTTATTTTATGTTATGCTGCTGCTTGTTAGCAAGATATAATCTGGAGAACATATGCACTGTACATTGATTTGCAGATAGATTGCGATATCCGCGTCTATTGACTAGATGAATTTGACATCAGCTTGGCGTTTGAGTCACTTTAGTCCTATTATATGGGGCAGTTCATCCCCTAAAACTTTGCTAGTCCTTGTTTACGCGGCAACACACGTTACTAAATTATGAGACTGGAGAACTCTTTGTGAATAATATAATATAGAAGCATCAATGATTTATTATAAAAGAAAAAGTATAATACATGTACATGTAAATTGTAGCTGAAAATTACAAGCAGACAATATTTTTAGGGCATGTGATAACATTGGTAGCATATCCTATCCATGACGTAGCTATCAACCCAGCATTTGTTGGCTGTGGTGATTTTATAGGCAATATAAATACGTTTAGTAGGTTGCCATTGCTTTCTGAACGGTCCGGATGCACAATTGCCTGTGGTGAGGATCGAACTCGGTACCTTTGCCGTCACAGACGCGCTCTGTACCACTTCGCCACAGAGCCGGACGATAAGGGAATGTGATAAGGGAAGAAACTTTTGAACATTTAGTAACCACCGGAAAGATCAAGAGGAGAAGAGACAGAGGAAGACAAAGAAAGAAATTTCTGGATGAGTTGTGACTGAGGCACAAACTGAACTTATTAACAACACAAGAGTTGTGGAGGAATGATCCCCTACGCCACTCGGCATGGCACTTGATAGATTGATTGAAAATGCAGCAGACGGGATTTGAACCAGGTCCGCTCAGATGACACCTACAAGTCTTGCAACTTAAGTCTACACGTTTTTCGTTTCGACTACATCGCATCCGTAAAAAAAGATGTGATTTTAGTCATGCGTTCTTGTATATTCTCAAGCTACTGTTAATATGGACCGCTCGATAGACACACAGACAACAACAACACCACACATATTCATAGTAGCTTGAGAATATATACGTTGGAAGTCGGGACTATAATCAAATATTTTTTAGCGGTGCTAGTAGGTCGAAAACTTAAAACGTTTTCGTTTTCGTCCACGATATCTGAACTGATCTTGTTCAAATCCCGTTTGCTGCATTATGATTTTTCTTCGATTTTTCTTTATTTATTAAGAGTTGGGGTTATGGTTAGTTATGTAAAGCACAACAATCATAGCACTAACCCTATCCCTAGCCCTAAAATAAATAACTATTTAAATTATTGAATGATGAACATGAAATTTACAAACAATAGACAAGGGAAATAACTCGATTATGTGGTGGCCTCTACGTGTACTGTACAACTCTTTCTCAATTTTCTCTTACCACCCAAAACAATTTTAATCTGGTCTAGTTAACAACAGTCAGACCCACCTTTGGTTTGCTGTCCGCCTTTGAAGCAATTTTTTCCTTTAGTTCTTCAACTAATGCAACCACTTCACTGTCTGCAAAATCAGGTCGCTTAGCCAGCTTTTTCTTATTCTGAATTACAGTAGCTGCCAATTCAATAAGAAAGTCTCCAAGAAACACATCGAGGTGCAGCTTCTTCCTAAATAATGTCATAAAGTAACCTAAATTAATGACTTCATTGTCAGGTTTACCCCTAGTTATTCATTCGGTTAAATTTGGAAAAAAACCAATTCAATCGAGCAGAAAATCAAATAGACTTCAAATTATTTATGGTCAGTTTGTGCAAACCATTTGTTGTTACCTCAAGAGTTGCATTGCTTCTACACATTGCTGAACAGCTGCCTCTGACCTTAAATGTTATCTTCCCAATGACATCATTTACTCGTCCCTTCTTCTTTGTTCTCGTATGTACCATCATGTTTGTACCCTGTCACATATCCTGATTCATCTACAAGATTTTTTCTACCTGCAATTCCTTTGCCCTTGCCACTATCATCGAACCTTTCTTTGTGTGATCCTGTGTAAGTCTTGGTGTCAGTGAGTCATAGAAAAATAGACTCAAAACGTAAATAGAAAAATGGATAAATTATATATTATACTTGGGTGTTTCAAATGAAAATTTTAAAGTGTAATAGAATTTACAATTATGTCATCGTCTTGTAATCTGTAAATATCGTTGTTACAGTATGTTTCACGCGTCATCATGATTATGCAGAAGAATAACGTGACGTTATCATGACAGTTTAAAGATGGCCGCCTAACTATTGGCATATACTAAATCCGTTATCCGTATTTGATCAACTTAGAGATGAAACATTTCAAGATTCATCAGCGAAAAGGTCCTGTATGGTGATGCACACCTCTAGGGTCGCAGATACTTCTTCAGAAAGGTGGGGTGTTTACCTAAATGGGATAATTTCTTCATTTTCTTGAATGTTGTTGGTGACATTTATGGAAAACATTAAAAGAGCGGGCATTACCTCCTTCGTTTGTCCCTCATCCTAGTTCTAAATGTCATAGTCCGGCTTTCTAAGAGATAGGGGTTTAAAACCACATGGTTCAATTTTCTAAGGGGAGAGGGTTTTAAACCACATGGTTCGATTTTCTATGGGGAGAGAGTTTGAAACCACATGGTCCAACTTTCTAAGGAGAGGGAGTTTGAAACTACATGGACCGACTTCCTAAGGGAAGGGGGTTTGAAACCATATGGTCCGACTTCCAAAGGAGAGGGGGTTTGAAACCACTCCCTTTATCTACAGGCTTGCCTGTTAATCTGGATAATGCATGAGAGGAGTAGGAAGTATAAAAATGAGAGGGGTTTGAAACCACTCCCTTTATCTACAGGCTTGCCTGTTAATCTGGATAATGCATGAGAGGAGTAGGAAGTATAAAAATGAGAGGGGTTTGAAACCACTCCCTTTATCTACAGGCTTGCCTGTTAATCTGGATAATGCATGAGAGGAGTAGGAAGTCTCAAAACGGCATGAATTCTGTGACCGACTGTTCACGGTAGGGTCTAGCACACCGAGTCCGAGTAATAACCGCCCAGAGTAGATTGCTGTCAGTGACGCTATGTCGTATGCACTTCCATTAAATTCACTCTTTCTTATCATATTGATTCCCCGCGGAAGACGGATGTATCGGGCCACTGGCGCAAGTAACTGGCGACACAACGCATTTCCACTATCTGGACTACATCCTGCTGGAAATCTAGAATAGATCATGATCCTGCTACAAGAGAGATCCAGCGGGAGTTTGAGAATGAACGCTGAAGAAGAAGAATATTGATTCTAGTTTTATTAAACATACTTCATTGAATCTTCTAATTCTGCGGACTCAAGTTTTCTTATTAATATGATACTAATTTTGTTAAACACACTACCTTGAATCTTCTAATTCTGCTGACTCAAGTTTTCTTACCATATTGACTATAGTTCTATTTAACATAATTCCTAGCATATTCTAATTCTTCTGACTCAAGTTTTCTTGTCAATATGATACTAATTTTGTTAAACACACTACCTTGAATCTTCTAATTCTGTTGACTCAAGTTTTCTGATAATAATCACATTGACTCAAAGTTGTCTTAATACATCACACTCACGTTTTCTTGTCACAGTATTTGGGGTAAACCTGAGCTTCCGAGGCTTTGGCTACTGCGTCTCCACAGCACTCCTTCAACATCTTGTTCATGCCCTTGTCTTTGATTTCTTTCTTAGCAGGCTCAGTAAGATTCTGTCCTACTGACGACACCTCAACATAGTGCTTGAAGGTTTGTGCTAGTTTGCTGTTTAAACTATCTGCCATTGTCTGTTAGGAGAGAAAGCAAGACCTGCATAATGCGTGTAATAAGTATATTGACAAAATCTCTTGAGAAACTATACATTGCACACAGGAAACAAGAGCTTCAATGCTTGCAATTCCTGAAGATTTAAATAAACAAACGGTAGTAAGATACTGAATACATATGAAAGTACAATTAGTGATAGTAGTTGTGATATCTGCAGTGCAGAATGAAGAATATGTTTCACTAGTGAGTCGTACAGAGTCGATTATATATCTGCTATAAAGTATATATAACATCTAATGTAAGAGAATGATTATATTATAGTTGTGTCGCCAGCTGGTGGGTTAGTGTCGCCAGCTGTGGGTTAGTGTCGCCAGTTGTGGGTTAGTGTCGCCAGCTGTGGGTTAGTGTCGCCAGCTGTGGGTTAGTGTCGCAAGCTGTGGGTTAGTGTCGCCAGCTGGTGGGTTAGTGTCGCCAGCTGGTGGGTTAGTGTCGCCAGCTGGTGGGTTAGTGTCGCCAGCTGGTGGGTTAGTGTCGCCAGCTGGTGGGTTAGTGTCGCCAGCTGTGGGTTAGTGTCGCCAGCTGTGGGTTAGTGTCGCCAGCTGTGTGTTAGTGTCGCCAGCTGGTGGGTTAGTGTCGCCAGCTGGTGGGTTAGTGTCGCCAGCTGGTGGGTTAGTGTCGCCAGCTGGTGGGTTAGTGTCGTCAGCTGGTGGGTTAGTGTCGCCAGCTGGTGGGTTGGTGTCGCCAGCTGGTGGGTTGGTGTCGCCAGCTGGTGGGTTAGTGTCGCCAGCTGGTAGGTTAGTGTCGCCAGCTGGTGGGTTAACTATGTTATTTTATTTTTTGGAGGAAAGCGGCACGAGTGTTAGGATGAGACTTGAGAAGGGAATAATGTTTAAGCAGGATGCGTCGAACAGTGGAGTTATGGGAATAAAAGGTAAGAACATGTTTAATTAACTCTATTTAACTCTATCAGAGGAGGAGGAAGAACTCTGGGAATTATTCAAGGTAAGGAGGCGAGATAACGGGCGTACACTGATCCAAGCCGATGAAAGGATGCTATCGGTGAACGAGCGTTTACGGAAGAACTAAATCATCTCAGAGGATTTGTCGAGACAGTCGTCGGAGAAACTAAGAGTGTGGCAGAGAGTTACGACAAGCGAGACGATGAGAAGAAGCGTGTAGCAAAAAGCCATGTACACCAGTAGGTTTATAGTAGACGTATGTGCTGAGGTAAGAGGGATAATTAGTGACAATGATGTCAAGGAAGTTGACAGAGGTAGTGGAGATGTTAGATGTGAAATGAATAGCAGGGTTGAAATTGTTGATGAAGTTGTTGAAGAAAAATAATCCTGTTTCGGACATTATTTGGAAAGTCGATCATGTCCAGTTGTATTGTTATTTGTATGACTGTATCATGTGTTTTGTTATGTGTATTATTTCACATGAGCATCCAACAGCGATAGTGTGCTAATCTTTGGTCAGTAAGACTTTATCACATGTTTCCTACTTAAGTACTGCTTATATGATTCCAAAATTCTTGAAGTATACTCAACAATTACATGACTAGATTCTTGAAGTATACTCAACACTTACATGACTAGATTCTTGAAGGATAGTCGACATTTACATTCTTAGATTCTTGAAGGATAGTCGACATTTACATGATTATATTCTTGAAGGATAGTCGACATTTACATGATTATATTCTTGAAGGATAGTCGACATTTACATGATTATATTCTTGAAGGATAGTCGACATTTACATGATTATATTCTTGAAGGATACTTCTTGTGATCGCTATATTTTATCGATATCTAAATACAAATTCCAGTTTAAAATTTATACTTGTATATGTTGTTGTTGTTGTTTTTGTTGTTCGACAGTTCGAATGTATATCAACGCATCTTTGAGTGAATTTATGCAGCTATTGGCCAGTGCTCATTCTTCAATTAATCAGGGATATATAACTCCTGCAATATGTGTTCTACTGTCTCCGATGAATTCCACAAGAACATATGGAAAAGAGCACAAGTTCCTGTCCATGTAGGGGGAGGGGGTATTCAGCTGTTTTATCATTTTACCATAGGAATCAAACATGATTGATATGTATGTTCGATCAGGGTAGTGGTAGTCGTCCCTTTGTCGATCGATTTCCTTAATTACTCTCGACACAAATGTTTTCTGTTCCTGGAAGTTCATTGATAGGTTGTTTTTTGGAGGGAGCGGGAAAGTGGAATATTTCCTATCATTGTAGTAGGTGCAGTAATGGTAATAGTAACTGTAATAGTGGTAGCAGCAGTAATGTTAGTACTAACACTAGTACTTCTACTAACACTAGTGGTAGTACTTCTACTAACACTAGTGGTAGTACTTGTACTAACACTAGTGGTAGTACTTGTACTAACACTAGTGGTAGTACTTCTACTAACACTAGTGGTAGTACTTCTACTAACACTAGTGGTAGTACTTCTACTAACACTAGTGGTAGTACTTCTACTAACACTAGTGGTAGTACTTGTACTAACACTAGTGGTAGTACTTCTACTAACACTAGTGGTAGTACTTCTACTAACACTAGTGGTAGTACTTGTAGTAGTGGCAACTCTGGTGGTAGATGTAGTAGTAGTAGTGGTGGTGGTAGTAGTAAGTAAAGTAAAGTAACCCATAGCATTTATTAATGTCGTAGGGGTGTGAGATGTTTGCGATCTCACATTTCACAGGCTCTGCAAATGAGGGCGGTAGCCATCTCCTCTCCCTCGCAGTCTTTACTTCCCGGATTAATCCGGTACCCATTTTAAGGCCTGGTCGACCTGGGAGCCTTTGCGATCTGAAAACATTTCCGCCTCAGCTGGGGAATGAACCCAGGACCACTCATATGCGAAGCCAGTGCGCTAACCACTGCGCTAACGCGGCTCCCGTGGTAGTAGTAGTAGTAACAACAGAAGTAGTAGATTAATGGGGACGGGAGGGGGTGGTAGGGGCTACCTAGTCTATTGTACCCATAAGACGAGTATTGATTTGTGTCAAAACGAGGCCAATGTTTTATGAGGCTGGTCATGGAAACAAATCCACTTTGGTGATAGACCAGGGACGAAGAGAGAGAGAGAGAGAGAGAGAGAGAGAATAAAAAATAATGACACGAAATTCATTCCAACGTGTTTTTCAATGCTGGAAAAGGGGAGGGGGGTAGAGAGAGAGAGAGAGAGAGAGAGAGAATGGGTTGTTCCAGTATTTTTCTTCTTTCACGAACATGAATGTTCTTGTCAAATACTAGCTTGACACCAGGGTTCCAATATATATATACATATATATATATATATAAAACCAGTTTATTTATTTACAACTATCTGGTTTACAACATCAAGATTACAACGTCCAGTGTTACAACATCAAGATTACAACGTCCAGTGTTACAACATCAAGATTACAACGTCCAGTGTTACAACATCAAGATTACAACGTCCAGTGTTACAACATCAAGATTACAACGTCCAGTGTTACAACATCAAGATTACAACGTCCAGTGTTACAACATCAAGATTACAACGCCCAGTGTTACAACATCAAGGTTACAACGCCCAGTGTTACAACATCAAGATTACAACGTCCAGTGTTACAACATCAAGATTACAACGTCCAGTGTTACAACATCAAGGTTACAACGTCCAGTGTTACAACATCAAGATTACAACGTCCAGTATTACAACATCTATGATTCAAATGTACATCATCTTTGGTATATCACACATTTATTCATTCGCTGGATTGCCACTAATACGTTATGTTCTGCAAGCTAAGATTCTTCTTCTACCTAACCTTCGGACTCCTCGCCCGTGATGGTAAGCAGCTAGAATTTAACCCGAGGTCCATGTATCACAATGTTTGCCTATTCTAAACGGCCGTGTGGCGATCGTAATTGCAATCGTAGTATCATATCAGCGTGTAGAGGATGCACAATTTCTAAGCTCAAGTTCTGCGACTTCTGCGATGCTACTTTGACATCGTGGAATTTAAGTTCACAATATCGGACTGTCTCCCAACTTAGAACTGTTCAAGCTCTGACTCTAACAACTTCTAGCTAAAAACTTCTAACTATTTCTACTAAAACTTCTAATTAAACTTTTAGCTATCTGGGAATTTTCCCGTGCTACACTACGGCTTTCAGCCGGCACTTTTGCGACTTACCTAGTCGCTGCCTAGCTCTTGAATCCTGAATCTCTGAACGAATCCCCAAATTGCAAAGTTTTCCCCAACTTATCAAAAACTTTGTTTGTTTGTTTATTTGTTAAATGGGGGATTAAAGCCTCTTAGCTGAGGCACGAACCTTTCAACCTAAGACAGAAGTCTATTTTGGTTATATCAGGCCGTGTTAGCTTTTATCTAAATGTGACCTAATGGTCTGGGTGTTTAGAAAGCCGTGCGTGCTATTGCTATGTATTATCTATATTGCTAGGTGGAGTTGATGTTTATTTGTGGCCAAGATGCCTTTTATCTAAGTGTGACCTATGGTCTGGGGGAATTGAGAACCGTGCGCGCTATTATTGCAAAAGAATGTTATCTTGCTAGTTGTATTAAACTGTTTATTTCAGGTGGTATTGCCTTTTTTATTTAAGAGTGACATTAATGCCTGGGGGAGTTTGAAAAACCGTGCGTGCGATTATGCCAAAAATTGTCCATATTGCCAGTAGTATTCTGTGATAAGCGTTCCTCAGTTGTATTTGTTGAAGCTGTGGAGAGAGACCCGTAGAAAGACTGACGACAAACAATGACTTACATTGTTTTGACTTGGTTAAATTCTTTTAAATTAGCGCTTTAGTACTGGTTATAAATTGTTTAATTAGTTTTAGCATATCTGGTGGTACATCATGGCCACCAACTTAGTTATCAACCAACTTAGTATTTCTGTAACTCCCTCATCTCAATCCTCATGCTCCATGTGATAGGTGGGTATGCAGATGACCTCTCAACCAACTTCGAGCCGTGTTTGTAAGCAACAAAACTCCAACGGCTTTTATTTGTAGATGTAGTAGCAGAAGTAGTAGCAGCAGTAGTAGCAGCAGTAGTAGCAGCAGTAGTAGCAGTAGATGTAGTAGCAGAAGTAGTAGCAGTAGATATAGTAGCAGCAGTAGTAGCAGTAGATGTAGTAGCAGAAGTAGTAGCAGCAGTAGTAGCAGCAGTAGTAGCAGTAGATGTAGTAGCAGCAGTAGTAGCAGTAGATGTAGTAGCAGCAGTAGTAGCAGTAGATGTAGTAGCAGCAGTAGTGGCAGTAGCAGTAGTAGCAGTAGATGTAGTAGCAGAAGTAGTAGCAGTAGATGTAGTAGCAGAAGTAGTAGCAGCAGTAGTAGCAGTAGATGTAGTAGCAGAAGTAGTAGCAGCAGTAGTAGCAGCAGTAGTAGCAGCAGTAGTAGCAGTAGATGTAGTAGCAGCAGTAGTAGCAGTAGATGTAGTAGCAGCAGTAGTAGCAATAGATGTAGTAGCAGCAGTAGTAGCAGTAGATGTAGTAGCAGCAGTAGTAGTAGCAGTAGATGTAGTAGCAGAAGTAGTGGCAGTAGCAGTAGTAGCAGCAGTAGTAGCAGTAGATGTAGTAGCAGCAGTAGTAGCAGTAGATGTAGTAGCAGCAGTAGTAGCAGTAGATGTAGTAGCAGCAGTAGTAGCAGTAGATGTAGTAGCAGCAGTAGTAGCAGTAGATGTAGTAGCAGAAGTAGTGGCAGTAGCAGTAGTAGCAGCAGTAGTAGCAGTAGACGTAGTAGCAGAAGTAGTGGCAGTAGCAGTAGTAGCAGCAGTAGTAGCAGTAGATGTAGTAGCAGCAGTAGTAGCAGTAGATGTAGTAGCAGCAGTAGTAGCAGTAGATGTAGTAGCAGCAGTAGTAGCAGTAGATGTAGTAGCAGAAGTAGTGGCAGTAGCAGTAGTAGCAGCAGTAGTAGCAGTAGATGTAGTAGCAGAAGTAGTGGCAGTAGCAGTAGTAGCAGCAGTAGTAGCAGTAGATGTAGTAGCAGCAGTAGTAGCAGTAGACGTAGCAACAGCAGTAGTAGCAGTAGATGTAGTAGCAGAAGTAGTGGCAGTAGATGTAGTAGCAGCAGTAGTAGCAGTAACAGTAGTGGCAATAGATGTAGCAGTAGTAGTAGCATCAGTAGATACAGTAGCAGCAGTAGTAGCAGTAGATGTAGCAATAGTAGTAGCAATTACGGTGGTAGAAGTAGTAGTAGTGATGGTAGTAGTAACAGCAGAAGTAGTAGATTAATGGGAGGGGGGAGGCACTTAGTCTGTTATTGTACCCAGAACAAGAGTATTGATTTGTGTCAAAATGAGGCCAAGGTTTGCTAAGGTTTGTCATGGAAATAAAAAATCCACTTGAGAGAATTAGACGGGGGAGGAAGAGAGAGAGAGAGAGAGAGAGAGAGAATAAAATATAGACAGAGACTTCATTCCAACATCTGGTGTACGTCTCCCATGGTTGGCATGGTTACATTGGCGTGAGAAATAATTTTTTAGAAACCATTTTGACAGAGATTTACTTCTATTCCAAAACCATCTTCTAGGCACATCGTTCAATATACAACGATATGTCTACACTTCTGGTGTTTGTATAGTTCCGTTGTGTACATATAGCAAATGTGCTGCTTCCGTTTTGTTCATGTGATTCTAACACAATTAGCCTCTCCCCATACTGGTTAACTTTAATAAGCTTCGGTTTAGTCATAAACTCATTGTAGTATTTAGTGTGTGGAGTTAGCTTTCTCTTGCCCATTCACATTCAGCCTTTATATTCAATATTTTCTTCCTAGAATTCTAGTTTAGTATGTGGTTACAATATTAACTTACCTTTTAGAATTTTTCATTCAATAAATCTCTTTCCATTTCTAATATTTTCAATGCCACGCTTTTATCTATATCTGTTCTCATAAAATGTTAGAAGACTCATCGGACTCAGAAGTGCTCTACTTACTTCGCTGTACACTTTTGATAAATATTTCTTTGTTGGCATGAACATAAAAGAAAAACTTGTAACATTTCATCAATTTTTCTTGTATATCGTTTTAGCAATAATCGACATAGTTTGTTATGTTCGTAGCCAGTAATTTAAAATTTGTTTTCGTGAAATTTCTCTCAGTAAAACAGTGTTACCTCCATGAGGGGCATATGATCCACAATGAGAACCATAGACCTAACTAAGCAACTCAAATTTTACAAAACGTAGAAAGAAGACTTGTCTAACTGACCAACTTTAGTACCAACAAAGCGTAGATAACAGACGTGTCTAATTGACCAACTTTAGTATCAACAAAACATAGAAAGAAGACCTGTCTAACTGACCAACTTTAGTACCAACAAAACGTAGAAAGAAGACTTGTCTAACTGACCAACTTTAGTATTAACGAAACACGAAGAAAAGACGTGTCTTACTAACGTTAAATATCAACAAAACCTAGAAAGAAGACTTGTCTGAAAAACTTTAGTACCAACAAACGTAGAAAAAAAGACTTGTCTAATGGACCAACTTTAGTATTAGCGAAACGTAGAAAAAATACTTGTCTTACTAATATTAAATATCAACAAAACGTAAAAAAAGACACATAAATTGTGATGTCTATAGGCCTATATGTTATCCATGTTTACAAGAAGACCTATTGGCCCTTGTAGAACTAATACGGATGTTATATGTTTGTTGTTACTGGGGATACTTATCTACTTGTACGGGATGTGCATTGTTGTTGTAAAGGTCCTAGTCTCGACTGGTTCGTTCTATGTGACTTGAGTGCACAGTTTGACAAAATGGCATCTTTTATTGGAGGTGCGGTTAGTCAAAAACGAAAAAACCCGTTTACTCTAGTTGCCAGGCGATTTGGTGCCGTCAGAACGGACTGGTTCCATTTCCGTTAGTCTCTAGAATTTTAATTTATCTCTCCCTTCCTACTTGAATTTACTTGTACCGACTCTGTAGTCAGTTATTATAATATTTGGACTAGTCTTCATGATGCTAACCTTCATGCACGTTCCAATCCATTTGACTAAACTTGACTGCTGCCCCCAGAGCATCTTGTTTAGCATGGTGTATGTAGTATGTGCATTGGCGACGAGTACAGTAGGCTAACATTGGATCATGGATGACTCCCGATTAGTCTTGGAGCCTACAGATGGACGAATTAGTTATGGAAGCGTTGTGCTGAACGATTTAGTGATTGTGCAGTTCTCGACCGTAGCAGTTGTTGTGTGCTGAAATTAGTGATGATGTGGGAGATATCAATTAATTTACTCCACAGAACCTCCCTCTATCATGTGATTGGAAATCTGAAGGGGCGACCGCATTTGAGCACTGCAAGTTATTGGTCACAATGTAGTCCTTCAAGGTGATAACGCAAGACCAAACCGTTTTCCTGCAACAAACGGATGTCAATAGGATGGATTGATCTTCAAAAGCCTTAATATGAATTCCATAGAATCATAGGCGACGAGTTAAACAACATCAGCCACCTCCTGCAACTCTGAATGAGATGCTTCTGGTACTTCAATATCTGTTGTAGGGAGTGTCCCAATGTTTCATTCACAAGCTCATTATTTCCGTGAGGCACCCGTGCTTTGAATGCACCGCAAACAATAGGACATATGTTGACCTTCGTTATTCTCATTAATTTTGAAAATGAGGGCTGAGTTAATTGTTGTTCTGTCATTTTACACACGATATTGCTAGTGTCATGAAATAAACTATTGATTGTAACTGAAAAGTATACTGTTATTTTTTGAAATGTTGTTCTGTTATTTTTTTCCCTTCTCATTTGACTTAGCGCTCTTCCAAATAGTGTTCATGCTGACTGTTTTGTAGGATATATATATATATATATATATATATGCCTGCATATACACATATATGTTATATTCACAGGTGTATGTTTGTATGACACAGCTACACTTAATAATTTAAAATAATGCTCCTAACAGATAGCATCGAACCCAGACCATCAAGGTGGCTGTTTTATTGCAAGAAAAATACATGTAATATATTTTTGGGAACTCGGCCAACAAAACCAAGTATATTTGTACTACAGGCAGAGGGTGAAATGCCAAGCTCAGACAGAAATTATGAACAGTGCGTTGGGCGGTGGATGATGGGCCGATCATCGACCAGGCATGATATTTGGATTGCTTTTATCTTGATGAAAATGCGGACCGAGGATTCTTAAACACTTTATCTTGGCACCTGCCTCTCAAAGTGAGCTTAAATACCAGACTGCCCTTATTTCTCATTTAACTATTTTGATTATCGAACACAGAAATGACACATTTAAGACAGTGCTAGAAGTTTATGCTCACTTATATCAGCAATGTACTTCTTTTGAGGAGTCACGCCTTACAGGTTAAAGAACCAGCAGTTTGAGCAAACAATCGTTGTAGCCTAATGCATAAATGAGGTTTCATTAGTTTAATAAAGGCAGATATTAGATCAGTTGTAATTTTGCTGTGGGCATGCCTGTTGCAACTGGAGTTTAAGTACATGTCTTGGGCACAGTTTGATAACTAAAAGTGTTATAAACAAATGTTGCACTTTTGTTGATGTTTTAAGTGTTAGTGACGTGACAGCAAGCGAGTAGATACGGAAATGATGTTTGTAAGATTCATTTCTTCTCCCGATGGAAAAATACAGCAAGACATTAGAAACTAGGAAATAGATAACAAAGAATATAAACATCCCCCTTTCCCCAACACTCTTAATCAAAGTACAATCATATTTAATAATAGCCGTACACCACATGAGATGATTACAACAGTTCAATGTACGGGGAAAGGAGAGGGGGTTAAATCATTTAAAAAATCAGAATATGACTTTTAGTATTTGAAATTTAGACAGAAGGTGAGTACCCTCCCCCTTTCCACTTTTTAAGAGCGTATTTTTGCAAAAAGTTCGTGAAATATCTAATGAAAAAGAGAGAATTGTTATGTACATGGATAAATGTCATTAAATAAATCCCCTTTTCTTTTTTTCTGAAGACGCATCTATGTTGTGTGCGCTGAGATGAATGAAAAATGCAATCCTCTGCCACATTTCGGGCATTTATAATCAGAATTGGGCATATGTGTGGTTTATTTTTCTGTCTTTTCGGGCATCACGCTGTTTTCTGTGCTTCTGGGATGTGATGTTTCTCGGCGATGCGAGCACTTTTGTTTGTGCGGCTACTGCACCATACTGGGAGATTCTGAACGACAGACTTCCAGGGTGTGGCGTCGATGTTGAAGCTCTTTAGCGATAATTTGAGAGTCATTGAAGCGTTGGTCGAAGGTAAACCAAAGTCATAAGAACTCTCAGGCAGATGATAGTTTAAACCTATTCCTAGCTATTTTTAGTCACCTTCTAAGATTAAAAAAAATGCTTATAATGCTATGTCTCACCGGGAGCCACTATTTTATTCAAATAAGGGAAATGTGAAAACTATGCAGTCTATATAAACAGCAAATACACATAAAGAAGTCGGAGACACAAATAGCGCACATTAAATGTAGAGGCACATGTGTCAGGGTGTAAAATTCCTTCAGAATCAACAGCCATTATTTGCTATACGGCATTCGTTCCAAATTAAAAAGTATGACATTGATAAATAACAAAAATAATGAATGCTGCATAACTAATTCTATGAAAGCCCGTATTCATACTACTAGGTAACCCACTTGGCGAATATTTTCTAACATATATGCTGTGAAGTGATTCACTGATTGTCAACACTTAGTGTCCTATCTAGTGCACAGGTGTAGTGGATGTGTTTCGGCAAGGCGACTGTTTAGCATATCTACTCAGACATTTTTACATTCTTGGTCCATATCTATTTGAAGTCACACTCAATTGCTGTTGGTCTGTTGACAAAATTAAGCTGTTTCTTAAGACACTTGTCTTCTGAAACTGCTTCTGCGTTCGCTCTCAAACCCCTGCAGATGATAATATAATAATAATTATAAGACCCATAACCCGTCAGGGTCGCAGGGGTGCCACACTGGATACATCAGCACAAAATTCCCTCCAAATAGCCCTGTCCTCAGTCATTCGGAGAAGTATAAAAAAAAAATCACGTCCAGATGATTCCTTGATGTTATCAATCCAGGTATTTCTCTGTTTCTCTGTTCTCTCCACTCGTCAACCCTCGACTGGTCCTTGCAAAATAATTGTGCAGATTATCAGGATGTAGTCCTGAGAACGGAATGCGTTGTTTCATGATTTAGATCTTTGCTGCGATATATGTGCCTTTCGGCCTGACACATCCAAGTGTCAGCGTGTTTCTGGCTCACTTTTACCTTAAATGGGATAGGGCAGCCAACTTCACTATATAATCTCTTTAGTCGCATCTTACGACACGCATGGAAGTTAAATAGTGGTGCTATTCTTTGTTCACCTTTCGGGTGTCCGCTGATACTATTTTTAATGTGTCGTAAATCTCATTAATTGTGTTATGTTATCAATTGTACTTGCTTATTTGTGAGAGACTAAAAAGTTAATTGTTTGATCTGATCTAATGTCCTCCCCATCACCTTGAAATGGTGACGGGGTTTAGTTCAGCCATCAGAGGCTGGAAACTAAGATTATTGATTCTTGATTAGAAACTGGCCTCACAGCACGTGGGGCAATCCCATAAGTGCTCCACCCTCTGTTCCAGCAGCCATTCGACTCGATGGTGTTTCGAATCTAATGCTGCCGAAACAGACGTCGACATCAGGGCACAACTCTGGCCCCTGCGACAGGTTTCTTTGTTGTTCTGCCCACCCACGCCGTGCCCGTAACTAGTTCAAGCACAACGTCGGCCTGTCGGAACAACATGGTAACTGTTATCGAAGGTTACGACTACGGGATTCTATAGATGACGTGCCATAAAGCTTCAATAAGAAGATAACCTCAATATAAAGGCATGTCATCTACTAAGGTTTTCTGTTGCATGGTTAGCTTGTCTAGTGAGCCATTGATGAGACCCACAGACGCAAACGCATGCGCAAACTAAGACTGGTCGGGCAGTCTCACTCGAGCAGGACCACAGTCCTGCCAAGTAAGCAGGGTGTTGAAGACGGAGGCAACCAGCCAAAAGGCAGCACAATTAATCAGGATACCACGTACAAAACGCAATGAGAACATGTCTATGTTCAATAACAGATATAGACACGATGACATGATTCAAGTGAACGAAAGAAGAAGAAATTGAATGTCCTGCTTCCGAGATTTAACTTCAGTTTACATTAACATTCAAGATATTTGAGATATGTCATGACAATCAACACAGAAAAGAGCAAAATACTGGTGGATAGAAGTACTTTCAAGAAATATCTAACTATTGGTCACAGTAATGGAAGTTCTCATCTTTACACACTTCGGATCTCAGATAAGCAATGATGATAATTCTGGTGTAAAAACCAAGAAAAGACTCGAAACTGTCTAGACAAGGTTGTATAGAAAAGTGAAATATGTTGTTGTTGGTTAAGTTCTTTCAACCACGGACGTTAGCCTAATTTGGTTATATCAGAGCTTTTAACCATTAAAAAATAAATAGTGGAGGTCACGGTTCTGGTAATCCAGTCACCACGACCTAGTTCATTGAAAAGTATATTTCTTAGTCAAAATCAATCTATACCAAGCACGTAGATAATCGAGCGGGGGAATCAAGCACTCCCCCACTACCTTTAGTAAGTCAGAACATGACAATTAGTACAAGGAAACAAGACAAAAAGAAGAGTAACTCCATTTTCTACTTTTAATGCCCCCCCCCCAACAATTATATGTTTTAGGCCAACATCTATCCCCCTAACAGAAGACGTATCTTCGGCCCTGATATATACAAAATAACTAGTCCTATCTATTATTGTACACAGATGTAAGAGCTAGACACTGGCGACAGAAAGAACGATATGGGCGTTTGTATACAAGTGCCACAGATAGTCTGTTATACATTTGATTTACAGACCATAAAACGTAGGTATTTGTCTGAGACAGAACAACTCATCTTGTGTGTCGACAAGAACCGCTGTTGGCAGTGGGGTACAGAGACGTTGAAGCGAGCACCTGCTCGCTTCGCTCGCCAGAACCAGGACTCATACTGGTTCATACCTTGATACTCCTCCACGCGGAGTACCCCGGGCAACAGAGCAATCTGGCTAAGCTATCAAGGATCGAACGATCTCCAACTGAGGTGGGAACCTGCTGTGGACTAGGAAACTTCCAAGAGAGAAGCGACTCTTCTTATCCGCAGTACGTCCCGGGATTAAAAGCAAGCTTCAGCAAACTTTCGACAGCCTTTTAATCATTTCCGCCAAGGCTCAAGTAATTTTCGTCAGTTCCCTTTCCGCACCCAGATTCGTGATATAACCAAAAAGTCCTTCTTAGGACTAGGTTGAAAGCGACGTGACTAGGCATCCCGAGATGGCCTAGTCGAATCCAGCACTCAACAAACAAACTGTTGGCAGTGTTGAAACGGTGTACGTTTGCGTGGTTTATACATGTCCTGTTGTTGTTTGTTCATCACATGTGTTGATGGCGACTTGTTACTCCTACGTTATGAAATTCTGTTCTTGACAGTTCGTTGATGGCTAATACGTCATATGCTGGCCGTCGAGGTTCTTGGACAATTTGTGCATGTGATGACAATTGCAGATCGTATGTGAATACCTGTGACTTTCTAGCTACTCTCCGCTGTTGTATTTGTCCTATGATGTTGCGCCTTTTTTCACTGTAGAGCGCTATGTAGCTCGATTTGGTACAGCGTATTCACATTAATCATGGCTTATTTCACAAGTTTTCAGTGAAGTTTTTAACGAGTCCTTGTAGCGCTTCTTTTGGCCACATTGAGAAAGTATACCCTTCTGCAACTCACTATAGAGAAGTATCTGTAGTAGATAATGATCTGCCATAAATACCACATGAATTGCCCAACGAATCGGTGCATTAGAACAGTGGTAATGCTATGGATACCAGACATGTGTCAAGGGCAGTGGTATCCGGAGTATTGTCTTGCCATCTTGTGATCAAGGGCAGTGGTATCCGGAGTCTTGTCTTCCCATCTTGTGATCAAGGGCAGTGGTATCCGGAGTCTTGTTTTGCCATCTTGTGTGCATCGTTTTTTCTCTGAGACAAGTTGTGTGAAAGTGATTGAGCT
The DNA here is from genome assembly GCA_034231615.1 of Meghimatium bilineatum. Classification (NCBI taxonomy): domain Eukaryota; kingdom Metazoa; phylum Mollusca; class Gastropoda; order Stylommatophora; family Philomycidae; genus Meghimatium; species Meghimatium bilineatum. The sequence continues at coordinate 48,139,067 of CM067320.1, read as the reverse complement.
TCCTCACATGTCGTCTATATACAGTCCACATTTACCTAGTCGTGTGTATATACAGCCTTAGGAGTACAACTGCTCCATAAACTTTCAACTTAGTCTGCAGTTTAATGCCATTTCTATGCCCCACATTTGCGTAAAGTTTGCTGAAAGTGTTATTTGCTTTGGAGATCATGGTATACACTTCATCACCAATCGTGGCATTTGGTGATAATGTGCCACCTAAGCATGCGAATCTGTTCACCACTTGCAGTGCTACGCCACTTACCTTTATGCAAGGCTCCTGATAGATTTTGCCAAGGGCTGGTTGTAACATAACGTCTTTTTCTTTGTATAAATAGTAAGCTCCAAGTTGGTACAGACTTTGGAGAATCTGTTTCTATGATGATATGTAGATCAGCCTCAGTTGGCATTTAGGACACAGTCATCAGCAAATATAACATGTAATGTTACACCATTGGCTTTCAGAAATTATATTACAGGGAACAGTGGAGGAATAAAGAGCAGAGGTGGTAGACAATCATGTCTCGATAAAATTAAGGGATGGTTAGATGGTTATTTGTGCACACTCATCCGTATGGCTGAGGATATTGATGTTTGGCAGTCTTTTTATGCTGACTGCTCCAATGTGGCACACTTATGGCTTTAAATGGTTAAATGTTTTATTAGCTTTACATTATAGGAAGAACAGGACAGACTCAAGTGGAACATGAAATCCTAGGCAGAAGGTGGCGATTGGGGTGTCACACACTACCACATGTACATGATAACTATCATTCGAAAATGATTGCAATGAAATCCCAAGAGAACAAGAAAAATTAGCAAGCTAAGACAAATGTAGAGAAATATTGAGGTATATATCGGAAAATCATAATGAAGAAAACGGAATTTGAACCAAGACTGTTCAGATGGCACATACTCGTCTCGCAACTTGAGTCAACATATTGTCCATCTTTGACCACACCGAATCCCTAAAAAGGATGCGATGTTAGTCAAGACTTTTAACGTGTATATTTCCAACCTACTATGAACATGGACAGGTCGATCGACACACAAACAACAAAAACGAACACACTGCAGAGGTATGTAAATTGCTCGCGAATCACAAGCATTTTAACTTCAGCACGTGCCAGAAACCTCAAAGCTTCAATGCGGACTTAGTTCAAAACCCGTTTGTTGCATTATATGATTTTTTCTTTAATAACAAATCCTCGATTCTTCTATATTATTTTATTCATAAGAGATATATGGGGACAATAAGGAAATATAGAATTTGATAAAAAAAAATAACACAGGATAAATTTGCTTGGAAAATATTGTTTGCTGGTATATTTACTTATTGGTGATAATGGCAGAAGTAGAATATTATAACAGCAGTGGGACTATAGTAACAAAAAATAGCTAAGAAAGTAATAATAAAATCCATATTGAAAGATAAGCAAATACCTTGTAGAAAGGGTGTGTATATTTCATTACTCAATTGTACATCGATAACAAATGAAGCAGACTGTGTGGTAACTGGAACCTGAACTTCTAGTTCAGGGTGCAACGAATAGGGCCATTGTTTTCTTTCCAGGTATGTCGTAAGAAGCAACTACGGAAAGTTGGGGGATAGATGGAGAACCTGTCTCCTGTGAGAAAAATCATCATTATTACATTTTATTTCAATGTCTTACTTTTTTTTCTGATATCAAATAATCCACATTGATGACTAAGATATGCAGGCCAGCGGCTGTTGTATCTTTATTCTTTTATGGTAGACTCATATAAGACGGGGAACTCCTAGATGTGCCACCACTACAAATTGGTCAACAAAAGTGACAGAATAATGATGAGTTAGTTGATCAGAAGTGTGTGCTGTGCTACTGGCAGGACGCGATAATCCTGGAATACTAACGCACAGAAATGACTCGCTTCCGAGATTAAACATGTATCTATAAACCCTCTTATACACGCATGCTCTTGAGACCTTATATGATCCCATGGTGACATCTCACAACTGAGAAGAACATGTGCTTTTGTAAGAAAGACTATTAATTGACAAGAGCTACCAGCTCACAGCTAAAGGGATTATTTCATCATTATCAACAGCGCATGAGGCAGATGCAAAGCATAGAAAAATAAGAAAAACAAAATAAAAACACACTGTAATATTGTGTTAAAGATCACACCACAAAACAGACTGAATTGACGTTTTGATCAGAGGTATTTTTAACATAAACACAAAGACATAACGAGCAATGTGTCTAATTAATCTATTGTATTATTTACTTCGCAGGACCATTTGATCGATAAGTCGATTCAATATGTTTTTGTTTGTGTGTAAAACAATAGACCTTCATACTTTTTGTTTTCATTTGCACATGCTTAAATATACAATGACACATATATTTAGTCATTAGGTCAACATACGAGCCACTAAATTCAGTAATCGTGTGTCACATGTTTCAAATGTGTCTATGCTTGACCTAAATATCAGGAAATACAGACAACTCCATGAAATAGGACTGTCCGATATCAGCGAAAAGATAAACGTTAATTAAATTAATTTATTTTTAAATTTGGAAAGCATCATCACTGGCTAATATGAAAGGAGAAATGTGTTACTTAAAATACACATGAAAAGAATAGTTTACATTCTGAAAAGCATGCCAATACATCAGCGAATGCAGGCGTATACACGCCGCCCCCCTTTCCTTTAGATTGTATAGAGTAAATACCAGAGAATCTCAAACTATTTTCCTCGTAGGAAATTGCCGATTTTTTTGTTTTCCATAAAACTGCCTGCCTATTTGAATATTGAATTTTCATAAACACATTACATATTTCAGAATATTGAATTTCCATAAACATATACAAAATTTGAATATTGAATGTTCATAAACATATTAAATATTTGAATATTGAATTTTCATAAACATATTAAATATTTGAATATTGAATTTTCATAAACATATTAAATATTTGAATATTGAATGTTCATAAACATATTAAATATTTGAATATTGAATTTTCATAAACATATTAAATATTTGAATATTGAATTTTCATAAACACATTACATATTTCAGAATATTGAATTTCCATAAACATATACAAAATTTGAATATTGAATTTCCATAAACATATTAAATATTTGAATATTGAATTTTCATAAACATATTAAATATTTGAATATTGAATTTTCATAAACATATTAAATATTTGAATATTGAATTTTCATAAACATATTAAATATTTGAATATTGAATTTTCATAAACATATTAAATATTTGAATATTGAATTTTCATAAACATATTAAATATTTGAATATTGAATTTTCATAAACATATTAAATATTTGAATATTGAATTTTCATAAACATATTAAATATTTGAATATTGAATTTTCATAAACATATTAAATATTTGAATATTGAATTTTCATAAACATATTAAATATTTGAATATTGAATTTTCATAAACATATTAAATATTTGAATATTGAATTTTCATAAACATATTAAATATTTGAATATTGAATTTTCATAAACATATTAAATATTTGAATATTGAATTTTCATAAACATATTAAATATTTGAATATTGAATTTTCATAAACATATTAAATATTTGAATATTGAATTTTCATAAACATATTAAATATTTGAATATTGAATTTTCATAAACATATTAAATATTTGAATATTGAATTTTCATAAACATATTAAATATTTGAATATTGAATTTTCATAAACATATTAACTTAAAATGTAATTTTTACAGCCGACAATGTGCTGCTCACTGGGGGATATAATTTTGTTGTTGTAGAGTAGACAATTGTAAAAAAAAAAGAACATGTAATATGTTTATTTATACCTTTATTGAAAAGATACATAATGCAAGTAATTTAAAAATAATATCGTGAATCCCCCAATTTTTTTCTTCCATTACATGGACCTCTTTCAAGTCGAAATGTACCCTTGGGGATCTGTATAGACCACATTGGAAACCTATGGTATAGACCAGTCCCTCCCAACAAGGTCTGTATATAAGTCTTCGGTAAAGAGGGGCCAGAAAGATGATTTTTTTCAATTCTTAAATTCTTTAATAATTTTGTTTGCTCTTTTTATCAAAAATGATCACTTAATTTCAATAGCTTCATGACCTCATTGAAAAGCAATGTTCATACATCAAGCATAATGACAAAACGTGTTGTTTTTAATGAGGAAAAAGCGCTGAATACGCATCTGAAGTTTTCAAGATACAGTAAAAGGAGACGTGCCTATAGTTTTAACAAAACAAATTCCTACATTATTTAACGAAATATCGATAAAGACGCATTTTACAGCCACTAGTTCTACAGCATGCATCGATCTGCGCGTTACGCACTGAGATGCCGCCACCCCTGAATGACACAAGGTAGGGTGTTTTCAGTGTGCAGCGTGCAGATCGATGCATCCGGAAGCAAACCTAGCGACTTCTTAAATCTTGAGTTCAGTGAAGTCACGAAAGCTGAATGAAATTGTGCATAATATTAAAAAGTTGGGATGTAGGCACTTCTCCTTGAATTGAACAGTTTTCGACACTATTGACGTGCTGGGGTGTTTCTTTTGTCATTCTCGAGGATATAAATGATACAGATACTTGATACAGATACTTGATACAGATACTTGATACAGATACTTGATACAGATACTTGATACAGATACTTGATACAGATACTTGATACAGATACTTGATACAGATACTTGATACAGATACTTGATACAGATTCTGGTATCATTTATAAAAACTCCCCGCCAGACACGCTAAAATACGGTTCTCAAATATAATGTGTTCAAGAAAAACAATAACAAACACACGTTGAAAATATGATTACATTTTCCTGTTTAGACACTGCACCGAGTTAACATTTGCAAGCCAATTGCGATTGTTAAAATGTTTTAGACAATTGTCATTTTAATACAGTTAAAAAGCTTGCAGTTTTCAATAAAAGATTATCATTGGTTTCAATAATTTTAGTTGTGACATATTTCAGATAGAGTTCACCTGCTGTCATATTGTAAATAAAAAGTAGTATGCGATTTCCATATTTTCCCCTTAGTTTAATGTGTTTAGCGTTCATTACAGCTCCTCCACCCCTTCCGTTGACACATCATCACCCTCCAGCTGCCAAATGACCCTGCATCACTCCTGAAGTTCCCCACCGCACCAAGAAGCGTTTTCGCTCCACTTTGAGAAACACTGAACTAGGATATACTCAAATAACTAATTCACAAGCATGCCTTCAACTCACAGAAGGTGAAAGTCAACTCACCCTGGAAAATGAGGTCACTGTAGCTGCCAAAATTCCTGCTGTCTCCGATTAAGTTAAACCATATAATTTTCTCTCTCCTATGTTCGAATATCATTCGAATATACATCCTATAGTTTTCTCTCCAATGTTTGAATATACATCCTATAGTTCTCTCTGCTATGTTCGAATATCACTCGAATATACATCCTATAGTTTTCTCTCCAATGTTCGAATATCACTCGAATATACATCCTATAGTTTTCTCTCCAATGTTTGAATATGCATCCTATAGTTTTCTCTCTTATGTTCGAATACCACTCGAATATGCATCATATAGTTTTCTCTCCAATGCTCGAATACCACTCGAATATGCATCATATAGTTTTCTCTCCAATGCTCGAATATCACTCGAATATGCATCATATAGTTTTCTCTCCAATGCTCGAATATCACTTGAATATGCATACTATAGTTTTCTCTCCAATGCTCGAATATCACTCGAATATGCATACTATAGTTCCTGGTTACTATATCACGCTTCGGAAATCACGTCCATCTTTAGAAAATTTAAAATAGCAGGAACTTCCTATATACTTTCCTAACCGCATTCAAAAATTGACATCTACACTGCTGTTATTTTAACCGTATGAAAAATATTTTGTTTTGGCCTGAGAACTTTGATGTTTTGTCGACTTTTACTTCTTTATGCTATAATCATGTTCTTCTTCATTGAGTTCTGTGTTCATGCAAGTTCGTCAAACCTGTCGTCAGGAAGAAGTCACATGTCTTCTCCAGTTGAGAAAAGGGCTTACCCCATACCTCATCTGGCCCTTCAGTTTTTTCGTCTTTGTGTATATTGGGCAGCCTGATGTATGCTTTCGGTGGTTTGTAATCTGTATTCACTTGGACATGTGTATGTGTATGAGGTCATTAGGAAGCAGAAATGACCCAACCGTGACCGATTGACAGTATAGATGACATATTCGCTAAATTAAGTTCGATCCCATTTATTACGTGCTTTGATTAATCTTGGTTTTCAGTTTGTTACTATTTATATACTTGGAATCGCATGCAAAAATTCGCCCAGGAGAATCCAAGTGTATAAATAGTAACCAACTGAAAGTCAAACAATAATCAAAACACGTAACAAATGTGGCCTAACTTAATTTAGCAAAAAGGTCTTCTATATCTTCCGAAGTTCTCGGGGGAAGATATAAGGTTATTAGCTACACATGTGTTATGGGACACAAAGAACTTTTCCTCTCATGCTCGTGTTAACCTCTTACATCTCTGCTACGAAAACAACAGTCTACATAAGTCCGTATTAAGTTATACAGTTATTTACAATCTACATTAATTCGGACTGTATATCAAACGATAAAACGTACCATAGCCTGAAAACAGATCGTCATCCAAACCTGCGACGCATTACAGCAAAAGCAGAGAAAACACTACAGACAGATAGACAAACAGATATAGACAGACAGATATTCAGGCAGGCAGACATATAGACACATAGCGAGATAGATAGATATATAGGTAGGTAGGAAGGTAGGTAGGTAGATAGATAGATAGATAGATAGATAGATAGATAGATAGATAGATAGATAGATAGATAGATAGATAGATAGATAGATAGATAGATAGATAGATAGATAGATAGATAGATAGATAGATAGATAGATAGATAGATAGATAGATAGATAGATAGATAGATAGATAGATAGATAGATAGATAGATAGATAGATAGATAGATAGATAGATAGATAGATAGATAGATAGATAGATAGATAGATAGATAGATAGATAGATAGATAGATAGATAGATAGATAGATAGATAGATAGATAGATAGATAGATAGATAGATAGATAGGTAGGTAGGTAGATAGATAAATAGCTAAGATAGCTATCTATCTATGTATCTATCTATCTATCTATCTATCTATCTATATATCTATCTATCTAGATAGATAGATAGATAGATAGATAGATAGATAGATAGATAGATAGATAGATAGATAGATAGATAGATAGATAGATAGATAGATAGATAGATAGATAGATAGATAGATAGATAGATAGATAGCTAAGATAGCTATCTATCTATCTATCTATCTATCTATCTATCTAGATAGATAGATAGATAGATAGATAGGTAGGTAGGTAGGTAGGTAGGTAGGTAGGTAGGTAGGTAGGTAGGTAGGTAGGTAGGTAGGTAGATAGATAGATAGATAGATAGATAGATAGATAGATAGATAGATAGATAGATAGATAGATAGATAGATAGATAGATAGATAGATAGATAGACTGACAGGCAGGCAGACACATAGAGATAGATAGATAAACAGATATATATATAGACAGATATACAGACCTGCAGACAGACAGGCAGACAGATAGAAGGACAGACAGATACACAGATAGATAGACAGACAGATAGATAGACAGACAGATAGACAGACAGACAGATAGTTTGATGGATGGATGGATGAAGAGTAATTAGAACTCTTATACAATTGAATCCTCGTATAACTTTAGCTCCCTCACAGATTTAGTTTCGCTTATAAATGTATTTCAATATGACCCCTTTACACTAAACAAACAGTGGATAAAATAAATAGTAAAAACTTGAATGTAAGCCGAGTTATGAGCAAGCGTCATATCACACACCTTTTTTTTTCCCCGAGTTCATCGACAGTACAGTCTTGTTCACTAATCGGGAATGATCTTTTTAAATTGAATTTTGAGGTGCAAAGTGTCTCGCATTTCTCTCGCGCTTTTGCCCATCATTACCCACTAGTTTTAGATATAGTCTATCGTGTCCCATTGAGGCGAAATATAAACCTGTGTTTTACGTAAGTCTAATTGTTGTTACGTTTCACGCAGTTACCTTGTATTGATTGTCATATTGCTCTCGCGCGGACCGAGGGTTAACAGATAACCGAGTTCCTAAAAGTACCTCCTCGTGGTGCATCCTGGAAACAGAAATACAGCTGTTCTTGCTGTATTTCTGGCTAACACTTTTAGGCTAGTGTCCGTGAATGCTGTAGATGGAATGAGAATTGCCTGCAGAGAGACAGGAAATATATCTGAAAACTGTATGCCATTACATCCAACATCACTGTCGGCACATAATGATGCAAAGCATCTGTGTATTCTGTCTCGGTCGGTTTAAAAAGCAGAAACATTGGAGGGGCGACTAATTTCAATATCCCTAACGTACGGTGATCTTATAAGTACACCGCAAATTTGAAATCCGAAACACACGCTAGAGGACATTGTAGTGTGTGAATCAATTTCAATGGCAACGAAGCTACAATAGTCCAGCACAAGACCGACTGGCTGAAGTGCTGTTCATGTTCGAGAACATTTCTGAGGTTTGAGAAGAAGAAGAAATTGAACTTTCGCTTATTTACTTTAATTAACCGCATTTTTTTTCATTGGCTGTGGGGACACCTTCTACACGCAGTGAGCAATGTTAAGTTAGTAGCTTAACTCCTAGTATACCATTAACATATTAGATGGGCGTACAAATACATATATAGTTTTTGTTTCATACACAATCCTTTTGTTTTACTCTTCTTATCAAATGAGTTTCTAAGAGAAGGTATATGTTCTGTTAAAGTTTGCTAGACTAAGAATTAATAAGTCAAAACCACACAAGCCCGCCCTTAGATAAAAGAGGACAGGGTGTGTTCAATCACCACCATAGAAAATCAAAATGACTTTTATTACCAGGAATTTAGTCAAATGGTGAGTTAAACCCCCGCCCCTGACTATTTTCACATAAATATCACCACATTTCTCATCACAAATAGAGAATTATACAAGAAAACGGACGAATGCCTTTTTTGTAAACATAACCCCCCTGTTATTACCCCCAGCTTAGAAAAATAGGGAGAACATCATGAAAAGAGAAGAAGAAAATAAAGAGGTGCTAAAGACACTTAATATGAAGAAAGAACTACTAAGAGAAATAAAGATCAGACAAATAAAATACTTTGGACACACTAAAAGACATAACACCTTATTGAGGAAGACTTTACTTGAGGGTAAAGTCAAGCAAGCAAGGGAAGCGAGCAAGAGGTAGGCAGAGATACAAGTGGGAGAGTAACATCACACGATGGATATGTTACAGACTAGTAGAGTGCACCACCAAGACAAGAGACAGGAGATGATGGAGATACGTTGCAGCCAACCTTCGTTGTGGAGACGGCATTTAATATGATGATAAACCCCTTGTACTGAAAACGTATCTACGGTTCTGCATCACACATCTACGCATGTACACACCCACGCGTGTATAGCCACCCATCTACAAGTGTACATACCCACATTTCTACACATCCATATATATGCGTATGTGTAAGTCCATACATCTACATATGTACACAAACATCTACACATCCACGCATGTACACACCCACACATCTACACATGTATACATGCACACATCTACACACCCACACATATGCAAATGTACACATCCACACATGTACACACTAACACATGTTCACACCCAAATATATATATGCCCAGATATACATATGTACATACCCACACCAACACACATACATATTTACACATCTACAAATGTACAGAACCACACATCTACACGTGTACACACCCACACATGTACACACCCACACATTTAAATTTGTACACACCTACACATGTACACACCCACATATCTACATATGTACACAGCCACACATCTACACATGTACACACCCACATATGTACATACCGACACACCTACACATGTCAACATCCACATATCTAGATATTTACACAACCACACATGTACATACCCACACATCTACATATGTACACACCCACATATTTACATATGTACACACTCACACATCTACACATGTACACACCCATATATCTACACTTACACACCCACACATGTACACACCCACACATGTACAAACCCACACATGTACACCCCCACACATGTACACCCCCACATGTCTACACGGTGTATGAGTTATTTATTACACATCATTTCCAGCTAATAGAAATAAACCTAATATTTGTATCAGTAGTGATATTTTCTAGCCAATATTCACTTCAATAGGTTGTGATTACTTTATGAGTTGTCCTATTGCCAAGCTGCGAACAGTTTATATCGAGTCTGGCAAAAGACCCAGTCTCACGATCCTGAGATGTGCTCATACCTTACAGCCGCGGCGCTAAGGGAACAACTCTTAAATGCGCTGACAGTCACACAATGGATAACAGGTCCAAAGTGCGCGATGGATAGATTAGAAAAACACAATGACAAAGACACATAGTGAAAACCACAAACTCAATACTGAGGAATGTGAAACAGACAACTAAACGTACGCCCACACTTACGCTAGAAAACACAAGCACATACATGCTCAAGATAAATATAATTCTCATTAAGGAAGACAAGGCGGTAAACTGTAAGCGCTTTTGTTGACACTTTATAAACACTCATATACGGGCAAAAACACGACGGAATGTCTCATCTTGGGAAGAAAGAAAAAAAAGGGGGGGGGGAAGAGAGAGAGAGAGAGAGAGAGAGAGAGAGAATACGATAAACATTTATAACTAATGTGCTGGTACATTAGTACAGCTGGATTCAAACATCATTTACCTTTCATTTCATCTCTCTCCAATCCTTCTTTTTCTCACAACTAATACATTTCTCATCACCAACGAATGCACGGGCGTCGCCGAGATATAAAAAAGTCGCAACGACCAAAAAAACTGCTCGAGCACAAAAAGAACGACACAATGAAAAACAAAACTTTGTCAACGTGCAGAACTACACTTAATTACTTACCAACTAATAGAATATCTGCAAAATTAGTGTTTTGTCCGTAGATATATGATTCTGCAGCACATTACACAAAGATGTCAGTATTAAGTCGTGTAGGTTACACACGAAGCTGTGACTGATTCTGCGGTTTACTTCCGCGTTGGACAAAACGAGGCACTTGGAGCTGTGAGGCTGTTCAGAGCCTGCGATGTGAATAATGACTTGACATGGGCGGGATTCTACTCTCCAGTAAGCGATGAGTAATAGAGTTGTAGGCCTAATACCTGATGATATTTTATTCGTTCATATGAATTGCAAAAAACGCCAGCAATTGAATGAAGTTGATAAATGGCAAATATATTTAATAGGCGGAGCTATATTTTAATTTATGTATAAATGTATTCTTTTTCATGTGACATGTTCATTCAAGAAGGTAGTCTTCCTTATGGATTTTCTGTACTCTTCACAATTCTGGACGAGTTGACCTGCCGAAGCCAAAAGCGAGTTCAATGCTTTGATCAATATAAGATGTCTTTATCCACCGTTGTCTTAGCATGTTACCACCAATCAATTCTAATAAGTGGCGTAACATGAATTTTTAGAGTGGAGAAGTAGCCTCAGTTACCACCAATCAATTCTAATAAGTGGCGTAACATGAATTTTTAGAGTGGAGACGTAGCCTCAGTTACCACCAATCAATTCTAATAAGTGGCGTAACATGAATTTTTAGAGTGGAGAAGTAGCCTCAGTTACCACCAATCAATTCTAATAAGTGGCGTAACATGAATTTTTAGAGTGGAGACGTAGCCTCAGTTACCACCAATCAATTCTAATAAGTGGCGTAACATGAATTTTTTGAGTGGAGACGTAGCCTCTGTTACCACCAATCAATTCTAATAAGTGGCGTAACATGAATTTTTAGAGTGGAGACGTAGCCTCAGTTACCACCAATCAATTCTAATAAGTGGCGTAACATGAATTTTTAGAGTGGAGACGTAGCCTCAGTTACCACCAATCAATTTGAATAAGTGGCGTAACATGAATTTTTTGAATGGAGTCGTCAAGTGACATTTTTAAATTTAGGTACTCTCTCTCTCTCCCCCCCCCCTTTTTTTTCCTCATTAGAAACACATACTTACGGTCCCATGTAAAATATTAACTAGTTTTAAAAAGCATACCTTATATAATGCAGCTCTTATTATATAACCTTATATCTTGTAATGCAGCCCTTATTATATAACCTTATATCTTGTAATGCAGCCCTTATTATATAACCTTATATCTTGTAATGCAGCTCTTATTATATAACCTTATATCATGTAATGCAGCTCTTATTATATAACCTTATATCTTGTAATGCGGCTCTAGATGTCTGTTCTTATTTTCTGCGAAAATTTTCCGTATCCTCTCAATAAATGTCGATTCTGATGAAAGGTACTTATTAGCTTCTTCTCAATTACCAAGGAATTCTAGCATGGCAGACGATTGTTGTTTATGGAATTTCTGAGATATGTTTTGATTCTCTTAAGTGTGCTCATAGCTCATAATTCTTTCACTGCTGGCTGTAGTGATAGGCATCATCATTCATTTTGTGCTTAGTTAGTACATACGGCAGAGGTCAGATCTCTCCAATTCTGTCCGTTCAAAGCAATTCTGTGCATAAGTTTTGCCATAAGTTTTGCCATATGTTTTGCCATAAGTTTTGCAAGTGTTTTTTCATGTTTAGAAGTTATTTTTTGAATTTATTTCCAATCACTAGCCATCAGATCAATGTCATTTTCAAACATATAACAATGTCTACATGGCCTTTTGTATCTTGCAGATGGTCATTTAGCAATAACAAGAAGTAATCCATTGAATATTTCCTCGGGGAATGGGAACTGTTCAAGCGAACATAATCATAGCAACGGAAGATTTCAAGCGAACATATCATAGCAACGGAAGATTTCAAGCGAACATAATCATAGCAACGGAAGATTTCAAGCGAACATAATCATAGCAACGGAAGATTTCAAGCGAACATAATCATAGCAACGGAAGATTTCAAGCGAACATATCATAGCAACGGAAGATTTCAAGCGAACATAATCATAGCAACGGAAGATTTCAAGCGAACATAATCATAGCAACGGAAGATTTCAAGCGAACATATCATAGCAACGGAAGATTTCAAGCGAACATATCATAGCAACGGAAGATTTCAAGCGAACATAATCATAGCAACGGAAGATTTCAAGCGAACATAATCATAGCAACGGAAGATTTCAAGCGAACATATCATAGCAACGGAAGATTTCAAGCGAACATAATCATAGCAACGGAAGATTTCAAGCGAACATATCATAGCAACGGAAGATTTCAAGCGAACATAATCATAGCAACGGAAGATTTCAAGCGAACATATCATAGCAACGGAAGATTTCAAGCGAACATATCATAGCAACGGAAGATTTCAAGCGAACATATCATAGCAACGGAAGATTTTTGTTTGTGTCATTCTCTTTTTTTTTCTTCCATACCTTTAAACATATTATTTCTGAACAATGCTGCTTCTCCACGCAAGTTCTGCCTCCAGACATCCCGAGTTTCAACCGTAATTTCTCCGTTTTTGGATTCTATACGGAAGCCCTTCATTGAGGATTTACAGATGTCTTTACACTTCAGCATTGGTCTACCGCGGGCTCGATGGCCTTAAGTCAGTTTCCTGAATAGTACTTGTTTTTTTGTATGCGGCAGTTTGGCATTCCGGGGACGCGACCCAGCCAACGCAATCTATTTATTTCGATAACTCTGTCTCTTATTAAGTTCAGTTGGTGACATTCTCTTGTGCCAGTGACAACAAATCCATAAATTTCTATGTCTTCCTCTGGCTCATCTTCCCCGTGATCTTTCCAGTGGTTACTAAATGTTCAAGTTTTGATCTTATCGCATGCCCTAAACATCTTGACTGTCTTCTTGAATTGTGCTATAATTTGTCTTTTTTACTCCAGCATCTCTGAGGACTTCTACACTAGTTTCCTTGATTGTCCATGGAATTTTCATCATGCTTCACGAAAAACGCATCTCAGTTGCCTTCAGATCACCTTGAGCTCTTTTGTTTACCGTCCATGCTACTATACAGATCCATAGAGAAGAATTGCTTCAATAATATTCTATCTATCTATCTATCTATCTATCTATCTATCTATCTATCTATCTATCTATCTATCTATCTATCTATCTATCTATCTATCTATCTATCTATCTATCTATCTATCTATCTATCTATCTATCTATCTATCTATCTATCTATTATCTATCTATCTATCTATCTATCTATCTATCTATCTATCTATCTATCTATCTATCTATCTATCTATCTATCTATCTATCTATCTATCTATCTATCTATCTATCTATCTATCTATCTATCTATCTATCTATCTATCTATCTATCTATCTATCTATCTATCTATCTATCTATCTATCTATCTATCTATCTATCTATCTATCTATCTATCTATCTATCTATCTATCTATCTATCTATCTATCTATCTATCTATCTATCTATCTATCTATCTATCTATCTATCTATCTATCTATCTATCTATCTATCTATCTATCTATCTATCTATCTATCTATCTATCTATCTATCTATCTATCTATCTATCTATCTATCTATCTATCTATCTATCTATCTATCTATCTATCTATCTATCTATCTATCTATCTATCTATCTATCTATCTATCTATCTATCTATCTATCTATCTATCTATCTATCTATCTATCTATCTATCTATCTATCTATCTATCTATCTATCTATCTATCTATCTATCTATCTATCTATCTATCTATCTATCTATCTATCTATCTATCTATCTATCTATCTATCTATCTATCTATCTATCTATCTATCTATCTATCTATCTATCTATCTATCTATCTATCTATCTATCTATCTATCTATCTATCTGTCTGTCTGTCCGTCTGTCTGTCCGTCTGTCCATCTGTCCGCCTGCCCGCCTGTCTGTGTCTGTCTGTGTCTGTCTGTGTCTGTCTGTCTGTCTGTCTGCCTGCCTGCCTGTCTGTCTGTCTTTCTGTCTTCTATCTATCTATCTATCTATATATCTATCTATCTATACGCTGCGTCCCTTGTTTGCCTTGCAGCGTCAGGGGTGGAAGAGTTCTCTGGAGATGGCCTTCTTGTGCGCTGTTTGTAAGCTTGTTCCTGTGGCTTCTTTGATGTCTGTGATCCATCTTTTACATGGTCTGCGTCTGGCTTTATAACCATTATGTCTATGTGTCATGGCCATTTGTGGCATGCTATATGTCGGTAGTCTAGAAGCGTGTGAAAACCACTTGATCTGCTGTCTTTTGATGTGTTCCAATACTGGTATTGTTTTGGTTATATTATATCAATAATATATCAATTATATTGTTTTGGTTATATCAATAATATTATGTTATAGTATTTAGATGTCTCAGCAAAGTGTGTTGCTGGAGTTTGCTCCAGTGTTAGAGGAGCAAAGAATGGCAACACTTTTACCTTATATGCATGCTGTACGAGACAATGTTACCTACCGAACATGTACGTAGGAGGTAACTAAGGAAGTTTTTAGGGTGGAGTTGGCAGTACCATTCCACATAGGATCACAACGACCTAGAAATCATAATGAAGTCAGATGTGTCAGGACAAAAGGTTCTATTAAAGTGGTTTTTTTCTAAAAACACCTTTCATATGAAAAGTTATTAGATATTTCATACTTATTGTGATGTATGAAATATCTACTATAAGATTTCTGCTTGATCTCCACAGCATTGAGTGCAACATCGGGTAGCACAGGTTAGGTCGTACCAGTGACAGAATACAACCACCACCCGTTACACTAACGTCTAGATGAGTTAAAGGAAAAATGAAAGATGCGTGGCAGTTCATGGATGGCAGAGCTGAAGAATACTGCGAAGAGTATGTGAATTGGAAGAAATAGGAAAGGGCAGTGAATGGGTGGAGGTAGACACTGAGAAGAAATCACTGACTAAAGTAATAATCATCATCATCAAGTGCCGTCTCCGCAACGAAGGTTGGCTGCAACGTATCTCCAACATCTCCTGTCTTGGTGGTGCACTCTGCTAGACTGTAACCTGTCCATCGTGTAATGTTACTCTCCCACTTGTATCTCTGCCTACCTCTTGCTCGCTTCCCTTTGACTTTACCTTCAAGTAAGGTCTTCAATAGGGTGTCATGTCTTTTAATATGTCCAAAGTATTTTATTTGCCTGATCTTTATTTCTCTTAGTAGTTCTTTCTTCATATTAAGTGTCTTTAGCACCTCTTTATTTGTTTTCTTCTCTTTCCATGATGTTCTCCCTATTCTTCTATATACCCACATCTCAAAGGCATCAATTTTGTCTTCTAATTGTTTATTTAGTGTCCATGTTTCTGAGCCATACATTAATATGGAATAGATGTAGCATTTTATAATCCAGTAATAATACAAATATATAAAGCGTGTCGAAAATGGAGGGTTGTCAGGGCCCAGATTACAGTCCATAAACTCGCCCAGTTACACTCGAAACCACAAGACATAGTTATATACACAGATGGTTCAGTTAACAGAAATACAAATAAAAGCGGTTGGGGTTTTGTTGCCTACAGAAACGACGTGAAGCTGGTTGAGAAATCTTCAGCATACTCCACTGTCACATCGAGCATGAGGATGGAGATACAGGGAGTTACTATCTATATATCAATATAATCTAATCTAATCTAATCTAAATCGTATCTACCTACCTACCTACCTACCAGTCTACCTGTATGTCTGCCTACCTGTCTGTGTGTCTGTCTGTCTATCTAATCTAATCGAATCTAATCTAATCTAATCTAATCTAATCTAATCCTAATCCTAATCTAATCATATCTATCTATACGCTGTGACCCTTGTTTGCCTTGCGGTGTCAGGGGTGGAAGAGTTCTCTGAAGATACCTTCTTGTGTGCTGTTTGTAAGCTTGTGGTAAAAAGGAAGTTACAGCAGCACTTAATTGGTTGATAACTGATACATCAATACACTCGGTAATACACACATACTCTCAAAGCATGCTGCGCAAAATAGAAACGTACATGCTGAGAAAAGAATGGTGGGACTTATTGAACAACTCAGTTGTCCAGAACATTACATGGATATACTGCCCTTGTCATGCTGGGGTCAGAGTAAACGAAAGAGTCGATTTATTGGCAGGCATTGCGGAGATATGCGGCACATTGCTGAGAAGAGATAAAGCAGACTTGATCAAGGCAGTATTACATTTATTTCACGATGAAGATGATGCCAATGAGGCTGAGAACGTACACGTACATAGAATGATAGAAATTGTATCTAGAGGGAGGGAAGGAAAAGTAATTTTTTAGAAGGCCCCGAAGATCACGCAATCAACACCTGACAGGACTCTGAGTCTACATGCACTGGGATGGCTGCTGGAACGAAGGGCGGAGCACTTATGAGAATGTCCCACGAGTTGTGAAGCTGTTTCTAATCAAGAATCAATCAAGAAAAGGTACAGACATTGCAACTATGCTGTAAGACATGACACTGCGTATTATTTTCTCTGGAATACATCCTGCTGATCTGCTGGAGTTTGAATATGAAACGCAGAAGATATATAGTATATTATAGGATATTATTGTATAGCGCAGTACATTATATGAGTATAGGTTCAGAAAAACTACATCTACATAGACCTATATTCAGGGCCGGTCTTAGGCCATTGCAACCTATGCGGCCGCATTGGGCCCCGCACTTCATAGGCCCATAAATTAATATTTTTAAAATAAATTAGAATTTATTTTATTATCCTCTTCCCTACCCAGACTTGGCCCCGCGCAATCCTTTTCGCATTGGGCGCCGCAATTGTTAGGGCCGGCCCTGTCTATATTGATATACCAGTACGTAGACCTTATGTTAAATCTTTATGCCCACATAAGGTAGTTATTAGTTATAAATTCATGAGCAAATGACAAAGCATTAGAAACGCATCCTGGGCCGGATTTAGACTTGGGCCCAAGCTATGTGAGATATGGGACCCTTTATAAGTTCAGATTATATGTCAGTGCCAAATATGATTTTCGGATACCTAGAGGGTTAAACTGAAATTATTAATTACTTTTTTTTATCCAAGAAAGTGGGGGCCCTAAGCTAGAGCTTATATGCAAGCTTCCGAGCTATCTGTAAATCCTTCACTGAACGGACCCATAGTTAGTCTGCATGACTGACTCCGTATGCAAAGCATACATGCAATGCTGACTAGGTCCCAACTCCGCTGGACTGGCCACATCGTCCGTATGCCAGACAAGCGCCTTCCAAAGAGATTATTCTATGGGGAGCTGTGTAAAGGTAAACGCTCAAGCTGAGGGCAGAAAAGGCGCTTCAAGGATCACCTAAAAAACTCTCTGAAGCACTGCAGTACCGATCCCAGCTCCTGTGAGACTGCAGCACTTGACCGCTCAGCTTGGCACACCCAGATCACTGCTGGCATCACGAAATATGAAAAGGACAGAAGACTGCGGGCAATCCACAAGCGCAAGAGGCGGAAGGACAGATCCGAGGGTTCTCCTACTCCTAACCTTCAGCACTCCTGCATGCACTGCAATAGAACTTTAGTGCACGAACGGACTCATCGGACATGTACGAACTCACAAGCCAAATTAGACAATTGCCAGTTTTTTCCCCCATAGCATTCATTTATTTTTCATGCCATGCTAATGCTCATCTTCGCTTGCGAAGGAGGAACACCATCATCAGTTAGCCTTCTTAACTCTTTCTGGACCAATCGCCAGTATACTGGCTTTATACTATGGGTCTACAGGACCAATCGCCAGTATACTGGCTTTATACTATGGGTCTACAGGACCAATCGCCAGTATACTGGCTTTATACTATGGGTCTACAGGACCAATCGCCAGTATACTGGCTTTGATTTGATATTTTATTACTTCACAAGGCTAACTCTAACCTTGTGAAGTAATCACATACCATCAATCTACTTATATATTCATATTCTGTATCCATTCCCCTTTCCAATGATATATTACACATACACTATTTATCAATATTAGTATGTCAAGTGATACAATAAAAAACACATATAAGGAAATTTTATAAAATTAATTTGGTCCAAACCTAAACATAATCAAGTCCTGAAAGAGTTTAACAAATATCAATGTGTAGGTCTATGCATGGCAGTGGTACTATTACTCTTTGGTTAAACACCCGTTTCTCTACACTGTAAGTGTACAGTTCTATTCACGACACAAGAGTAAAAATAGCTGGAAACTTACAATTGTTTCATTACTTAAGCCACTCTTCATTTTTAGGTAAGTTTCAGACTGTTGTAACCTCACCTACTGTGTTCTCAAACTATGCTATCTATATATGAGGTACTTGATTCAGGTCTTGTTTAGATCACTACTTTTCTTATGTATTGAATAGGATCAGGGCATGAGGTAACAAGAAGAAGAAACCAAAAGTAATGGTTGTTTCAAAGAAATTACACAACCCAAAAATGCAGTATTACTATCAATGATGAAACATTAAATCAAGCGGATAAAGTCAAGTATCTTGGCACCATTTTAACATTAGATGATAGGTGCTCCAATTAAATTAATAACAGGATAGCACAGGCCAAATCATCATTTCAAAAAATGAGAAACATTCTATGCGGTGCAGTAATATTAATGCATACACGAGCTTGAGTGCCAGTATGTTATATTGAGTTAATCCTTCTCTATGGAAACGAAGCATGAATAGTAAACAAAAGTGTGCAGGCAATAAGCTGGAGGCAACAGAAATGTGGTTTTTAAGAAGAATTATGAAAATTCCATGGACATACAAGAAAACTAATATAGAAGTTCTCGGAGATGCTGGAGTAAACGACAAATTACATCAAAAATTAGAAACACACAAGATTTGTATGGTATTTGATGAGAAAAGTCAAACTTGAACATTTAGTAACCATCGGAAAGATCAAGGAGAGAAGAAACAGCGGAAGACAGAGAAATTTTTGGATGGGTTGTCAGTGTGGCACGAAAAGAGGTCACCAATTGAACTTAACACAAGAGACAGAGTTGTGAAGAAGTATCATCGCCTAAGCCACTCGGCGTGGCACTTGATTGATTGATGAGGCACCACATGGATAGAAGTTCAAGTACATATATCAAATTTGCAATTGGATTATCTCTAGTTATGTCAAGACTATAAACATTATTTCATTTTGCACTTGTTCCTAACATTCATACAGAGAATGAAAAAATATGAGTGACTAATTCATAATCAACAACAACAAAAACCAACTGTTTGTTTATTTTGCCCTCGCTCCATAATAAACACAGATATTCGTGCGATTTTCGCGGGAGCGTAGTTTTGTTGTGACACCGTTATGCGCCTTGTAGTTTTTCAGTCAATTTCGACATGCCTTAACATTTCGGGTGGTCTACCCCAGCTTGTGACAACCTTCCTATATGTCGCCAGGCAGCGAATGTGTACTGACTCTACCCCGAGACGGTTTGTCCTTCACGTCTATCTTGCACGAGGTGAGGTGTTCCGTACTTAGTGAACTTGTCTGTGTAATTAGATGTATTGTGCCAGTGCCTGCCCATCAGGTACTGAATATTTTCTGTTCCGCGAGCCTGGTTCCGAATTAGGAAGAACTCGACAGGAGAGTTCGGCTCGGACTCGTTCACCCTCTTAGCCGAAGTTTGTTCATCAACGCCGTGAACCCCTCGTCCAAGTCTATGCTTCTGCCAAACTGACTAGCTTCACTGTGTGTCGACAGTGCTGCTGCAGAGGTGTCGGGAAGATACCGGAAATATCTTCGAAACCTCTAAGCCATCACATTCAACATCACTGCACGCAGTGAAGGTGGTGCAATGCATCTTTGCATTTCGTCTCGGCCGACCTAAAAAAAAGCAGAAACATTGGACGAATGTAAATACCAATGTCAATGTCCCTAACATATGATGATCTTGCGAGTACACATCGAATATGGATAAGGTAACACACGCTAGAGGGCAGCACAGTGTACTTGATAAATTCAGTGGTAGCGAAGTTACAATAGTCCAGCACGAGACGGACTGGCGGAAGTGCTGTTCATGCTCAAGAACGCACAGAAGCCCACATGTCCCATCACAATTGACCCCATTCACAGCAGGAGTCTTAACTCGGGTATTGGATATTGAACATGCACTCCTGGGTATGGAAAAAAAAAAGCTTTGAATACAGTTCCCCATTGCACACAGGACAAGCATTTAACAAATGTAGGGGATCGCTTTATTCAAATGTCTAACCGAAGCAGTGTTGAGACTCGGACTCTGGACACTGCAAGCATCGTAAAGGGGGGGGGGGGAGGCGCAAGTCTCCAAATGACACCGCAAACCTAGCCCAACTCGACTGACGGCCGTTGCCCACGGCTCATACTGAGAGAATTGGGTTCAGTACCCAAGGGTCCACTGCGAAGTTTCTTGTCCGAGATTAGTATTCTACCTACTTCTTTGGGTAATGTATGCAATGACAAAGAGTCAAAATACACAGATCGCGCCTGGCGATGGATTGGAAGGCCATCTCAAGCGGATGAGGCGAGTGCGTGAGAAATGCACAGGTCAAGTCCCAGACCCCGTACGTGTTTGGCAAAGCAGCACCTCATCTACGAAGGAGTATCAACCGTGAGTCTAATGTCGTTAGAACACTGCTCATACAGAAGAAATTATGTCTGGGACCTAGGGACACAAAGGGAGGTAATGGAATGGTTTTCCTACACGAGGAGCAGATCGCTGGATGTAAAGCGTCTCGCAGGAGGAAAGACAAACAATGGGTGACCCTAGCAAACTATCACCTCGTCTCGTGACATATACCCCCTCTGAAAAGAAGGCTCCTTCAAAAGGCATTGCACTAAGCCGAAAGCTGAAGCATCTTGTGTATGAAAGAAAGCTCGGAGAAACCTCCCCACTGCACATATGAAGTAAGAGCTAATTGCTCGCAATTCCTGGGGTTCGAGAAGAAGAAAACAAATAAACATATTGCGAATTTGGAAAAGTGTTTAACTTAAGAGGGAGTTTTGTTATAAACATATGCACCATAAAGAGATTCAGTGCAGAATTTACGTATACACAAGTTATAGCTTAGGGCTACCACTTTCCTGAGTAATTGTCATATATAATTAAAATATATAATTAAATATATTACAGCATTATTTGTCCCAATGGCACACGTCCGGAAAGCTTAGGGCATAATCAAGTCTAGTTCCTGCGCTGAAGAGATCCCACTGTGTTTGTAAGATAGGTTGTCATTAAGAGGTCACTCTAAGACCTTTGACAAGAATATGAATGGAAATTGTTTGCCCTTTAAAATAATTCCAAACGGCAATTTGTAATAACGCGCTCAAAATTTTCATGTTTCTGTGTGGAGTTTGTCCTTGAAATTCCATATGAAAAATGTGATGCCACTTTCACATTTCTTCCACTGTAATGACTCAGATAAAGGTTTTTGGATATTAATTTATTCACCACCTTCTAAATTTGTTCTCTCTCCTTCTGGTTGGCAGAACATAGTTCAGATAATGGAATGTGTTGTTTCATGGTTTACAATATGAATGTGTTGTTTCATGGTTTACAATATGAATGTGTTGTTTCATGGTTTACAATATGAATGTGTTGTTTCATGGTTTACAATATGAATGTGTTGTTTCATGGTTTACAATATGTGTTGGTTCATGGTTTACAATATGAATGTGATTTCTGCATGATTTGTCTGGTACATTAAATATTAAACATACAAAGTATGCCAATTGTAACCATATTGTCCAATTGTGTTTGTATCATCAATGATTTCTCCCAACTGTTTACCTACATCAGAGACTTCAGAAAATAAATTACATTTGTGTCAAAGAACAACCGCTTAACATAAACTAAACAAATTCATGAGTGGAGATTAACATGAAGAAAAATATGTGAACATAAAATATCAATAAACAACAAGAAATACATCAAATAACTCAATCATATTTTTCCTTATACTTTAATGCTTGAAAATTTAACTTCCTTTGGAAGTAACAACAAACAAAGTATTTATATGTCTGAAATTTATGTGCAAAACATTGGTAATTCTGGCTAGCGTTTTCCATTTTCTTAAAATGTTTACTTTTGTGTAAGTAACTACAAACAGCCACCAATCCAATGCTTCCAGAAGATGACAAATGTAGAAAGTTTTAAATGTGTCAAAATTTGGTAGAATTCAACAGCAATAATGGCAAAGTTAAGCATTCAAAATATGAACAATCTGAAACTGAGAAATGTGTTGGTTAACACACACATATATACTCCTCATGTGAACATTTTAGGAGTCTTGCATTATCGAAGAAAAACAATAGTAGCTCCCTGCATTTTACAAAGTTTATCACACTGATTAGAATCTTGACTGCATTCATAGTACCTCATAAAGCTTGTCTTCAAAGGTGATGGATAGAGTCTATGCATATGAGGGCTAACAGCACACAGAATGCATTCTAACATGCCACTACTATTTCAAGTAAATAAATTCTCCTGAGGAGGACTTCTTTATGAATGTTAATAACAGTTGCGAACCCATTGCTACTGGAGGAACCCATACATTTTATGATGGTCTAGTAATTGAAGCCTATCCTGTACAGGACATTGCTATTCAATTATTGCTGAATTTTTAGGTGCCAATAATACATACAATCATATCTCCAGTACAATGTGGACAATCAACTTTTAAACCATGAGCTAATTTGACCAAGCTGGGTTTGTGAGGTTGGCTCCCAATCTATTCTACCAACGAGCCAATTATTGATGGAATCCACTCAACATAAAAAAACAAATCAAAAGAAATTATTACTATATCTTATAAGAAGGGAAATAATCCGTCGACCATAACGATTTATCTGATTTCAGTCCTACATTGAAACACAAGGTACGGGTGTTCTCTAAGATGAATAAACATTATATTTATCACTGAAACATCCAAGGGTGGCTAAGGGTACCACATTGCTCTAGGCGGACCCAGGGTTAGCAGATAACCAAGACACCTCTGTGTCAACACATACAGCATCAATGTCGACACTCAGCATTCCAGATTGGACAGTCAAAAGGCAGATGCAATGGAGGGGTGGCAAATTCCTAGGTCGTGATATTGAGTCGTGTTCAAGTCTCTGGTTCCGAAAGGATAACAAGAGTACAATGAGAAAAGCGCAGCGAGGGTGCAAGTAGAATGGAATAAAAATAACTTTTTGACAAGTTATTGTGAGATCTGGAAAGGAAGATACGTTTAAATATTATAAAGTATCGATTAGATTGTAGTGAATTAAATAATAAGTTACATTTGACCCATTACAACAGTGTTTTCTTGCATTATAACAAGTGTTTTCAAGCTGAAATTTTGGTGTTTATAGTTAATTAAACAGTTTCTTTTTAACCAACTGTTTGATTGTTTTGTGCGCTTTTGCCCTGAGAGATTATGATATTGCATGCCAACTATCTACGCACGTTTGTTGTGTGCTTAGGTCGGATCACTCGGAATCATGCTTGCAGAGAGTTAAGGTGGGCTTGATGATTAGACAATATGTCGAATGAGACAAATTTTGTTCAGCTTGATAAAAAGCTTCTAGTCTCCGGTGCTTCTAAATATGTGTTGAGACTCAAGGGTTGGGGTTCACGACACTGGTGAATGACAACTCAGCTAAGAAAGTGAATGAGTCCGGGCCCAAATCTTCTGTCGAGTTGTTCCTAAACCGGAACCAGGCTTGTGGATGAGAAAAGGTTCAGTACGAGATAGGCACAAGCACAATACGTCCAATTACACGGACAAGTTCCCTTGATGCTGAACATCTTGTGTGAGATAGATGTGTATAATAAACAGTCTCGGCATAGAGTTGATGCACATTTGCCGCCTGGCAACAAATATGAAGGCTGCCACAGGTTAGGGTAGCCCACCCGAAATGTCAAGGCATGCCGAAATCAGATGTGCTGGGCCCACAGGGCACACCATACTTTAAGCTCTCAACGGAAATCGCACAAATGTTCATATTCGTTATTAAAAAGCAAATGCAAAACACAACAAATTGAAACTTCCTTGTTTCATCTTTAGTGGTATTGATTGTCAATTCTGAGTTTTCTGAGTATTTGTGTACACATTTTCTAAACACAATCAGAGAGCTATCAAGTGCTTCAAAAATGTCTCACCCACTGGTCCTTTGGTAACTTGAGAAAAAAAACTGTTAGTAGTAATTTTTGTTGTTCTTGACACACATTTATATTTACTCTTTCTTTGATTTCCATGTAGCCATGCAGAAAATTCTAAGACAGGTCTTAGGCAAGTCTACGGCTTAAGACAAGTCGCAAATGCAAACATGTCCTGATATGAATTAGGATGTTTGCAAACCTGGCTTACATTATTTATAAACAATTATTGAGCATATCCTATATAAGACATTGATTTATAACAATTGTTTTATTCTTATGTTCTCCATTCATAGATTCAGTTGCATTAATAGTACAATGTGAAAGGCTGACATGTCTTCCAACTGAACATCAAGTGAGACAAAACTGTGCGATTAACTCACTAACCTGCCTGCAACACAAGTCAACTTATATTATTTATGGTATCCCTTTAATTACATATCCTTCATAGCGGAAAGAAAGATGGGACATTTTCACAGCCTTACCACCTCAGCAAACATGGTCATGGTTTGAATGTAGCGAACGTCATGTAATTTCATGAGAATAGCAACAATAATGAAGCTTGAAAGTGGCACCTAAAAATTCAACACAAGTTTAAAAGTCAGGGTACACTTTAATTACTTATTTTAATTACTGGTATTTGAGGTTCAAAGAGGCAGCAAAGGTCTGAAAACCACAGCAAACTCCACATAAGTTTTGGCCCTGGTAACAAGCTTCATAACCGCATTCTTACCAAGCAAGTATGTATCAAGAGGAAATTCAATCCGGTCCTAACTGTGATGTGCTGAAAATGGATGTATTGGGCCAAAAGGCACAGCCTTGCTGTAAACTTCAAAACAATGTAACAAATTGTATTCAGGGCAAATGAAGAACAAACATTACAGGCATTTAGCACCTAATCTTCATAAGGATTACAATATTTTTTTTGTAACTGCATAAAGAAAATAATTATTAGATTCCATCTATGACATGTATCGTTTCACTGCTGCTATTATATTTGGAGTAAGTATGCAGTTAACGCTTTAAAAAATCTGGCCATGACACTAATCATATATTTTTGCTCTCAATTTATTTTCACGTTCAAAGAAATGGGACAAGAAATGTTAGGAGGCAAGATGATGAAATAAGAGACAGCTACTTAAGATTGTTAACAAATCTGAGATTTGTATCCACAATATTCAGATCAAATGAAATGCCGACAGTCTCGGGAAGTACAAATACTAAAACTTATATTTCAGAACTTTGAGAAATGAAATATGCAAAATAATCTCATCTTGATGGCCAGTCAATAGAAATCCAAACATATCTAACAATGTCTTAAATAAGACATTACACCGATTATGTGTTGTCAGGATCCAAATGGGAAAAAAAATAGCAAAACTGTTACTTACCACACGTCATAGGTGGTGATTTTTTAATTTATCACTAAGGGGATTTTAGGGTGGAGATGGCTGTCCTATCCCATAGAGGGTCAAAGTAACACAGAAGCCACGTTGAAGTCAGTTGTGTGAAGTCGAAATTCACAGACAGCATAGCTAAGCTGTAAACCATGGCACAACACACTTCATTCTTCAGAATACATCCTGCTAATCTGCAGGTGTTTGAGAACAAACACACACAAAAATATAACACATTAATCCATTGGTGTCAACTAGAATTGATATGGATTTCACCCCAAAAAAAAAAACATTAAAAAATAATTTTTTTAAATAAAAAAGGTCATTTGATGTAAAATTTCAGTACTTATTACTAATGCAGACATTTTTTTCTCACTGGCATGTATTTAAGGGGGAAAAAAGGTTTTTTGGTGCTAAAAATGGAAATTTTTTACGAAAATAGTCATATAAATTATAATAAATATGAATTCATGAAAAAATAAGTTTACAACTATGCATTAAAGAAGTCAAACTGCGGCAGCGGATAACATATTAAATGCACAATTATGATATAAAGACAAATCTGTGTAAACAATCCGAGTTTGGATCAAAGAATCATTTGCAGGATTGAAAGCAATTGGTGACATCTCCCATCAACATAAGAACCATTGAAACCTACAGCACTAGAACACTAATAGCATATGCATGTTCTTGTTGATAGGGTAGTAGAAAAAGGTTGTCAGGATTATGACTTCACTTCAATGAAAACTATGAAATGCTTCTGCTGCATGTCCCTCCTCTTTCCCACAACACACAAAATGTTCTATCAAAATAATAAAATGCAGATGCCTTAAAATGTCTCTTCTGTGTTTTTAAGAAAAATACAAGTTCACAATTACTGTCAGTGCAAATTTGTTCATGCAGATGTTTCCATTCAGCAACACACAAGAAACATTCAAAGGCAAAATATATCATACAGCACTGTATGCTGAATAATATTGGAATAAGACTTATGATAGCACCGCAGCATTGATGCAAATTAAATTCTAATTTAAGATAACCAAACAGTTCCAGGCATCATATTAGATACACATATCAATTAACAACCAAATTATAGCACACTCAACATTACAATCATTCAGATTCAAGGAATACTGCGGTAAAACAGAACACCAACAATGAATGATGATACTGAAAAGTTGTAGTACAGCTATACATAGTTACGACAGCAGACCGAGTCCATATGCTCACCAAAAATGTATGTCATGGATGCAATCAATCAAAACAGTAAACACAAAAAACAAAATTTAAACCAGAGATGGGAAAATATAGCCCACAGGCCAAATCTGGCCAACAAAGTCATTTTTGCTTGCCAGGCTGATTTAAAATTACTATTAGCAGATATATAGAATTCTTGGA
The DNA here is from genome assembly GCA_034231615.1 of Meghimatium bilineatum. Taxonomy (NCBI): domain Eukaryota; kingdom Metazoa; phylum Mollusca; class Gastropoda; order Stylommatophora; family Philomycidae; genus Meghimatium; species Meghimatium bilineatum. Next base: position 48,110,977 of record CM067320.1, on the reverse strand, counting down.
ATTCAGAAAACACTAAATTTTCTGAGCCAAACTTAAAGTATAATGCTAAAGAATAAGAAAATTATTATGTCAAATCTCAGGGAATGGTGAAATGGAAAGGCTAATCTAGAAATCAAACAAATGATAATTGACAATGCTGGAAAGAAATGTGGATATATTACCCACAGATGGGTCTGTTCAGAGGTCAAGATTGGCTGGGGCTTTTCTGCTATTCTAAGACATAGTTGCTGAAAAGTGTGGAGCATACAGTACAACAATCTGCAGTATGAGAAATGAAAACAAAACAGTTAGAGGTCCTGAAATGGGACTTGAAAAGAGTGACCATTATTGTGCCTGTCTCTCAATCCATGATCCGCAATATTCAGAATGGATGGCTATGTCATGAGGGAATGGAGTGAAACCTCTAGGGAATAACATAGATGTTTTGTCCAGGTCACACTGGTGTTGACGGTAATAAGAGCCTTGTATTAGTATTCCTTGCATCTAGCAAGCTGGTGCCCAGACAACTGAAAATGTATAATGGAAACATTGTGAATTCCCTTTATGTGCTTGTTGGAAGAGGGCACCATGGTGGAAGAGACTGTAATGAAGAGATTGTTAAAGTGTTTGTAATTACCCCCCGTCACAGGCATTTGAGCATCCAGAAAGCAATGGCAAACTACTGAACATATTTATATTGTCTAGAAAATCACTCCATCAAAAAATGCTGGGTTGGTAGCTACGTCCTGAATAGGATACACTACCAACCAATTATCCCGGGAGATAGTAGAAGGGGATTGAGTTCATGGGTACAACTAGAAAAATATATAATCAATGTCTCAATCAGTATGCATACCTTTCGCCATCACTGAAAGATTCTGAACGTCAATGGGGATGCCCAGAGTGTACCGCCATCGGTTCAGATAATCATTAATCTGATGCCACTAGCTGAAGCTGAAAACAGTTTACCCACAGCTAACTTTGGTGGTTCAAATCAGACTTCAAATACCTCAAGCCTTATTGCATATAGAAAGTTTTGGTGTTTGCTGACAATTTTGGTAAAGCAAAAAGATCACTGGGCTCATCCCACACCAAAAAGGCTCAATCCGACCCACTCATCCAAAAAAGGATGTCCACCACTGATCTAAACAAATCAAACAAAATTAATGAGGAACAAAAGTCTAAACATACAATGAAATGTTAAATATTCTTCTTCTTCAACATTCTTTCTCAAACTCCCGCTAGATCTATCTTGTAATAGGATAATGGTCTTACAAGATTTCTATCAGGATAGAGTCCAAAGAATGAAAATGCATTGTGTCGCTGTTTTATTTGCATCATTAGTCCGACACATCTGTCTTCGGCAGTGTTAAATGTTCAAGATGCTTGTGTGAATGACTTTTAGGTTTGGTATTTTACTTAATATTATGAATTGTCAGCATCTGTGATCAGGTCAATAGAGACAGAAGGTGGTAAAATTATCAAGCCCTTCTGACCCTAGATAGGATTCGGATTGGTGAATGGGACCAGCATGCAGTGCGGGAAATGCTGTTAATATAGGTTACAATGCATGGCTGGTCTACTAGCGATATGGCTATGGACAGCAACCATTCACTGGAACTGATAAACACTCAATGTATTAGATATTACTGTCAAAGTTCAGATGTTTTCACCACTGGTAGAAATAAATCAGTGATATGATTATCTCCATTCTTTAGACTACATCCTGCCAAAAATCTACTAAGACCAAAGTCATGCTAAAAGAGAAATCTAGCCAGGAGTGAGAACAAATGTTTAAAACAAAAATTTGATGACATTCTGGTTCTCATATATTCTATTCTTGACAATGACAATCTGGTTGACACACAATGACTGGTATTATAACTATGAAAAAACTCTCCCACAACTTTACACATTTATCATTCACCATTTCCAATCAATAAAATTTAATTTACGTAAGAGTTATGTCTTTTAAAAAAAGAACAGAGATCAACAAGGGTACATGTCAATAACAATTTGAAAAATGATAATGAATTGCAGTTTCGTTCTTGGAGAAATAAAACACAACAAAAAACTTTCAGATATCCAATTCTGAAGTAACAGTGTCTTACTTATTTGAACTTGACAATCTGAACCCTGCTATTTCCAGATATTTGAGCAGAAGTCATACAGTGGAATCCCTTTATAATGCACAAGTTTTAACAAAATTTCTTAATTAAAAATACTGTCAAAAATACTAGCAAGTTTGTAGTATTCAAACACCTCTCCTTCCTAGGGAAATAGGACATGACATTTAGTACATACTATGAAGCAAGCAATAATAGAATAATAGATGGTACCCGAATCTCCAGCTTTCCCGAAAAAAATCATTTTAAAATCTCACAAAAAAGGGTGCTTAATTTTGTTTTCTAAATTAGGTAAGACTTATCTGAGGTCCTACCAATGAGTTTACTCTATATTGTATATAATTTCACATGAGTGATCTGTGGTCCTATAAATTAGTTTACTATTTATTGTATATAATTTCACATGAGTGATCTGCGGTCCTACCAATGAGTTTACTCTATATTGTATATAATTTCACATGAGTGATCTGCGGTCCTACCAATGAGTTTATTCTTAGTTGTATATAATTTTACATGAGTGATCTGTGGTCCTATAAATTAGTTTACTATTTATTGTACATAATTTCACATGAGTGATCTGCGGTCCTATAAATTAGTTTACTATTTATTGTACATAATTTCACATGAGTGATCTGTGGTCCTATAAATTAGTTTACTATTTATTGTACATAATTTCACATGAGTGATCTGCGGTCCTATCAATTAGTGTATTATTTATTGTACATAATTTTACATGAGTGATCTGCGGTCCTACCAATGAGTTTACTCTATATTGTATATAATTTTACATGAGTGATCTGCGGTCCTACCAATGAGTTTATTCTTAGTTGTATATAATTTTACATGAGTGATTGGGAGACTGCAGTAAAACTGTGCACCATATGTGAAATAAATAAAAAAAATTTTAAATATGAGAAAGGTTAAATAGTTTTATGTTCAACAATATTCAGGATCAACATTTCAAACAAAACCACCTCCCCCCATGTTGACACAATGGCATCTAAACATGCAGTCACCAATCATATTCAGCTACGATTTTTTTTAAAAGTTTTATCAGCAATATTAATACTTTTGTTTTCAATTTTTCATTTTCTTTATGTGTCCCACTGTACTTTCTCATAATGTAATACATTTCCGTGATTCTTGCCTCTCTTTTCATCATTTTTCTGTTGCTCTTCAGAGACCTGTCAGTTTTATACTAAATTGTGTGTATCTAGTCTCCATATGATTTTGTGATTCCATTTTGTGTTTGTATGTCATGTCTTGATAATGACCTTTTAGTTGAAATGTCAATCCTGTTTATTGTTCTACATTAAATTTCTATTTAACCCTTTTTATATATATATATATATATTCATTATTAACTTACCATAATTTCAAATTGAAATTTGATTATTACTTAAATATTTTGACTGTTATGGACCAGTTTGTTACAAAATGGTTCCACTAAACCAGGGGTTGGAAACAAATGGCTCGCGAGCCAGATGTGGCTTTATTGATGGCTGCATCTGACTCGCAGACAAATGTTCGATTATAAAAAAAAATGTTTCTTTAGACTCCTTTGATCTACATATTAATTACATATCAATATTTCATTCTACAAATGAGCTAAAGTCTACTGCAGTCCAGCATCAGAAGTAGCATTAATGGTAAGAAATACTCATTATTGATTAGCAACAGCATACCAATGTTATTAAAAAGAATTCAGAGACATAATTATTGTACTTTTAGTGTTGAAATTTCACAAAATGCACACATTTACTTGAACTTTTAGTTTTAAACCTAATGTATGGCTCTCAGAATTACTTTTCAAAATATGTGGTGTCCATGGCTCTCTCAGACAAAAAGGTTACTGACCCCTGCACTAACCAAATCAGATTATTGTTGAAAATTGTAATTATAGTAAAAGGATTTTTAAAAATATTTTTAAGTCGGAAAACTGCTTAATTGTCCAGTTAAGCATCTTTTGCTTTCCAATATTTCAGGGGAAAAAATCAAATGTAGTGCATGGTATGACAATGATAAAACACAATCCACAATTCTTGAATCTATTCTGCAAAGTGCAGGCTTCACTCATTAATGCCTGTCTCCTAAAATATGAGTCGTCACTAAAGTTGCTTTCAGGTGTCTACATTTATAGAAGCCGCTTGAAGTGTCTTTAAATAGTAGTCTTTCATAAAGTAGCACATTAAAAACATGGTTTTAGTCTGCATATGATAAGAGTTAAGGATTTAATATGTTTTTTTAAATTTATATCAAAATATTTGAAATGTGACCAACATGTTCATCAACATGGTTGACACTCATACATACTGGCACTGAGTTAACAATACATGCAGACAGATAGCCACAAATGGGCCATAAAATAATTGGATTTTTACTAGGGACATTGAGTAATCAAGGCCGCACAAATTTAACTATTAATAAATCCTTGTACAATATAAACTGAGCCGTTTTCAGAAAACAGCAGATAATTTATTTCTCAGTGGCAGTGATTATAAATCATTATAAAATGAAAATATTCCCATGACAAACAAAGGATATTCAGTACTAGACATGTTATTGCGCTTCTTTTATGCCTTTACATATGGTCAGAAGGTTGGACAGTGTAAAAGTTATATATGGACTAGAAAGCACTAAAATTGCAGCATCTCTCATGACAGATTTCTCCACCCCTAAGCTGAAGGAAAAACACACTCATTTTCAGATCACATATATTACTGAACATAATATGCAATAACAATTACTGCCTTATTGGAGTTGTGTAACTTAGAATATATTTGTTCTAAGAATAAATGAGACTCGCTGAGAGTGATGGGAAACATATGGGAAACCCAAGAAGTGAAGTTCCCCATCTACAACTTTTGAACCCCTTTTTTTATTTTCTTCTATCTGAATTTCTTCATTTTATAATGCTCACTGTGTTAGGTAATACATTATTAAGTGTATATGCTTTCAAAAGAATGTTTGGACACCCTGTACATCAACAATTCTCAGAGCATTGCACATAGTGACACAACTCAGAGGTTTACATGTGTTTAAAAATCAAGCTGGATTGTTAATATGAAATTATTTTGTAAGAATGCACTACAGTAGATGGTCAGGGCTTGATTCTGGATAGTTTCTTGACTTTAAATCTCTGTAGTGTAGTGTTTATGTTTACAGAGAGCTTCACATACTTGTCTTAAATTAGTTTGAAATAATAAATATTATTTAGCTAATTTTGAAGCTACCAAAAAGTTATTTTTGTCCTGCTATATTTATACCCGCTGGTGCACAAAACAAATCAAAGATAATTGCATAGCATATAATGCTTTAGAATACAGCCTCCTTTTATGTTTTATGTGTGGAAATTGTTAGTTAGAATACAGCCTCCTTTTATGTGTGGAAATTGTTAGTTAGAATACAGCCTCCTTTTATGTGTGGAAATTGTTAGTTAGAATACAGCCTCCTTTTATGTTTTATGTGTGGAAATTGTTAGAATACAGTCTCCTTTTATGTGTGGAAATTGTTAGTTAGAATACAGCCTCCTTTTATGTTTTATGTGTGGAAATTGTTAGTTAGAATACAGCCTCCTTTTATGTGTGGAAATTGTTAGTTAGAATACAGCCTCCTTTTATGTGTGGAAATTGTTAGTTAGAATACAGCCTCCTTTTATGTGTGGAAATTGTTAGTTAGAATACAGCCTCCTTTTATGTGTGGAAATTGTTAGTTAGAATACAGTCTCCTTTTATGTTTTATGTGTGGAAATTGTTAGAGACATCACAGTACTCAAAAATAGTAACATTATGGTTACTAGTTCTCTTTCAAATTTTTCCTCCTTCCAGATGCATTACCTTTTACTTTTATTGGTGTTTTTTGGGCAAACTTTGTATTTCATTCATCCTTGATGACTTCTTCTATAGACAATGTTTGATGATTTCCTTACAAACTTCATTTTCATTTTTTCATCCTTGATAACTTTTCTTCCTTACAAGCTTTGCCTTTCATGTTAACATGTTAGATGTAGTTTTTCTTGATATTTCTTGATATAAAGGGAGATTACTCTTCTTTATTAATTTTGTCTTTGATATCAGAGAATTTACTTATTTTCTTTTTAAAATGTGCATTTTTTGTCAGATAACTTTTCTTTCTTTGCATTTCATGTATGATAATTAATATTTCTGTTTTGCTAATGTTGCCTTCATGTCAGTGATTTCTTATCCTTGCAAACTTTTACTTTTCTAACTAGCCAGGATCCCAAATATATACTGGTAGAATATACCCACATCAGGTTGTGACTCCAGTTTCTTTCAGCTATAAAGCAGACACTCTAACTTTTGGATCACGCCAATCTGCTAAAGTATGAAACACTCATTACTCATGTCATTGTAGATAATATTACAGATCATTACTTCTCTCACCCAGCAATCATCAGTTGCATGTGTTTCAAACACGACACAAATTAAAATATTAGATTTATTCTATTACTGAAACAAATAAATATAATTTGCTCCAACTTCAACTTTCAATAACACATTCCTGCTCTTCACTCATTTAATAAACATACACACGACACACTAAGGGGAAAAAAAAACACGAATGATTTCTTTATAGAAATGTTCTGTTAAAGAAATACTAGAACACAGAACTAATGTGGCTAGGATTGAAGCTGCCTCCTCATTTCCTCAGTTGTGGATCTTAATGGCCTTCTCTAAATAGTTATAGCGAGCCCTTTTTGGAGTTTTGTTCACATGGTCTAATCCAAGCCAAGGTCGAGCCTGCACACCCATACCTGCGTAAATAAAATGTCCAGAAGAAATATATATGTGGCACACACTTTTACATAATCAGTAACCATTAGTTTTTAACCAAACCAGTTATAAAATAGGTTAAATTATAATTTATTTTATTATATAAATATATATGTTGTTTGCCATTGGCAATTGACAATGACCATTCAGTTGAACTGGGATGATGAAGATGACGACGTCTGAGGTGTACCCGACTGTGATTTACACCTGCGTAATGGGACCTAGATCTTGTAACAATTTTTACGAGTTACGAAACTATAAATCTAACTGTTCTTTTCACTATTTCAGTAAAACATTATAATTTTATTATAGAAAAATTGTTATGCTGGCTATATAACCTTAAAAACAATTTCAAAATATTGATATATTTATCTTGATAAAAATGTAATATTTAAATTACACCCAAAAACCGAAAATTCGTGATAAATTATTGACCAGAAAGCTTTGGAGTCATTTTACTATTTTTATGAGTATTACGAGACTATAAATTGTCTAATTGTTTTTCACTATTTCAGTAAAACATTACAATTGTATTATAGAAAAATGGTTATATTTGATATTGAAACTTAAAAACAAAGTCAAAATATTGATTTTAATATTTCAAATTACATCAAAAAACTCACAAGAAATAATTTGACCAGGAAGTGTCAGTGCCATTTTACTACCCTTTTACTCATCAGACTCGTCCAAGTTCAGAAGCACTATCGCAATTTATCACTAATTTCAATACACACGAAATAGTTAGTTAGTCGTTGGATCATCGTCATTGCACTCTGGACAAGTCCATAGGTGTTCAGATCTTTCCTTGAGTGTATCCGCCATTACACGTTGACTGACAGTCCCAGTACGTTGTTGATTGACCATCATTCTTTTTCGTCCACGAAAACTCTCCTTTCTAGCGACACCACATTTAAAACCAAGTTCCTTTATTCTAATCATGGAAAAAGAGTCATCATCACTTGTACAGTCATTTGTTCGTGCGTTTTCACGTAGGGCATTCAAAATGTCTGCCCGATCCATCGCTCCACCAACAGCCGTAGTAGCAGCGTGGGCTACACACGAAATGGATATTTGCAGTGGTTCTTCACAAAGAATTTTTTTTGTCCACAAAGAAAATTTCTTTGTCTAGTGAATCTGATGTCTGTTGCGTCGTATTATGACAATACTCCAATTTCAACACCACAGTAGGATTTGGTTTAGGTTGCCGATAGTTTACAGATATAAATATCATTTATTGCTGTTTGTACTGCTTGTAATCGTTATTTGTAATAATTAGTATATTTAATAATTATTGTATATTCATAATATGAAGACTATTTATAAATTAGATATAACCATAATAAGAATTGTCTGTTTTGAAACATGTAACACCTTGAGTAAACAATGATCAGCTGTTTTCTGTTTACATTTTCTGTGAAGTATAATTTTGTGATAATATGTTCTTTATCCCTTTTTTGTAGTATCAGTCAGTCAGTTTCTCTTTTGCCAAGTTTGGTACATAGGGTGGATGTCATAGTTCTCCATGCCTGTTGGTCAGTTGCCAAGGATTGCAGATCTTGTGTAGATTTTAATTCATTCATAAATCTTCTGATCATTGGTTTTGGTCTTCCCTGTTTTCTTTACCCGTCTGTGTCCATATGAAGACTTGTCGCGGAATTCTGTCTTCCTTCATTCTAAGTATGTGGCCGTTGTATGTTCAGGGCGTTATCTGATGATGTTCGTCACATTCTCTTGTTTTGTCTCCTCTCTTAATATATCGTTAAATTTGAAATCTTGTAAAGTAATTTGATTTATCTGGTTTTTGCTCTTGCTTTTTTTAACAGGCGCCATTGCCCCAAAAACCAATCATCATTCAATCCTGCGATGTTTTACAGCAAAAGCAGAGAAAAGACAATAGATAGATATTTTGATCGGGACATTGCAGTCTAAAAGTGCACACTTGATTGCTATCATTGACTCTGCTTTGTGTCTGTAAAAAACATACAAAAGAATTCAACATGCTACTTAACCTTTAGGACCCTATGGTCGCAACAATGCGCATTGCGTGTGCGTCCCACCTTGCCTGTGGTTGCAATCACGGGCCATACGATATCGCTCGATATTGAACTTCACGAAGTTAAAGCTTATATGACGTGGAATTCCCGCTACACGAAGCTAGGAATGCGTCAAAGTTTAAAGGTCAAATTCCTTTACACATTACGATTGTAAGAGAGAGAAAGCCGGTTGAATTTGTCAACGCATTTCTCGAGCGACTTTAGCCATTTTCTGCCATATTTTACTATCAAATTGAGTACTGCGTGGCATGGGTAAGTGATCGTGACTACATGTTCTAATTGTTTGTTTTTTTGTTTAATATGTTGTTATTTGATAAGAATGTTTGTGTATTCATTAAAAAACACAAAAATAATATGTATCAGGGATGCCACATGTGTGCATGGACAATAATTATGTTGTGTGTCGGGCTAGACCTAGTGTTGACCGGACGGACGTTATATGCAATTTCTTCACGTTTTATTAGTTCATATTATATTAGTTTTGATATAAAACAATATATATACAATTAGTATAGGTATTTATTAGGATGTTATCAATGTTGCCACACATTGTTCATGTATTAGGGTCGTCACGAAGATATATTTGCGATCTGGGGGAAGTTTTGTAATTTTAAGCCAGGGCTCTAAAGGCTAAAATAAATAAAAATGTATCCATTAAAAAAATAGCATTACATAAGAGAACTCTGGTCTTTATTTGTGTTTCATTGTTGCTGAGATTTGTTAAACATAAGATAAGGAAAATTATTGATCAATTTGCAATAATAATGTTTATTAATTATAAAGACATCAGCACAAAATGCTCTCCAACACCATTGTCCTCTGTCACTAGGATAAGTGTAGAAAACTCATGCCCATTGATGTGATTCTTTTCTTTCCCGTCTCTTCTTCCACTCTCAACTGTTCCTTGCAAAATTGTTTATGACATGTAAGTGCCTAATCATATGTCCTACCATGTAAGCTTACGATGTTTCACTACCATCAAAAGTGGTTGTTGTTAACTTGAAAGTTTGTCTGTCCATGAATGAATATATTTGTATTGTTCTATCTATAGATTTTCAATAGGCATCTGTAGTACTTATATTCACAAGCCTCAATCCTCTCCATCTCTCCATTTAGTATTTTAAGCAAATCAGACAAAACACACAATAAATAGGAACTGAACTTATAACATTAGACGGTCTATGCACCGTTGGTGTACCCACCTGTCTGTAATGCATGCGGTAAGAACTTCTTTATATCAATTCTCACATCTTGAGAATCATCTGGTATATACTCTAGCCTGCCCATTACAATGATTGCAAACTTGTACTGGGGAATATAGATTGCAAATTTATTTTCTGGTGAAACAGTTTAAAAATATGTGTATCAGACAATTTGAGACAAGAAAAAATATACAATTGAACAGGCAAGATTGTTTGCAGCAAAGATTATGAAATGCTCAAAAAGTCTGAAAAGGAATGATGACAAGAAGATAAACAGGAAGGAGTGACAAAAAAAGAATCAAGATGTAGATCTACGTCACATTAGCAGACATCTTTAGAGATAAATTAACAGTGTCAGGGATTAACTCAACAAGTTGGAAGTACATGGGTTTCAGTAACATGGCAAATGCAAATATGAATGGAAATTGCTAAATTAAAGTGTTACCCAATAGTAAAAACAACATACTAACAACAAAACAAAAAGACTAATGCTTCTATTAAAAAATTTCATCAGGATTACAATGTCATTTTTTATGCTGATAGATTTTGTTGAAATGTGATATGTACTAGTATTTAATTGTCAATGTTTGCACTATTGGTGACTTTAATTTACCTATTTCTGTCCATACTCCCATATATTCATTTAATTCCCTTCTTTTTACCAGACATTACCGTAATTCATTACTAAAATGTTAATATATTGAATAGCTGTTTCTCTTTCTGCCATTCCTCGTCTCTATTAATATTTGCCAGTATGTACTCTTGTACCTTACTCCATCACAGAAAGAAAATTGTGAAAGTGAAAAATCAATAAGATAGATATCTAGAAAGAAGGCAGAAAAGCAGTTACGAACAGCATAATCAGTGTTAACAAATAATCACTTGGCATATACTCCAAACTAACATGTGACTTCTTTAATACTTTCACTGCCTTCAACAACGTTATGAACACAAAATTTGTTGTCGAAACACAAAATCCCTTACACTGCCACGGATGACTTTTGATCTTTTAATATTCCTTTCATCTTCTTGAATTGCTGAATATAAACTGGTTTTTTTTAGACTTCTTGTTTATTACAAATATCATTCCAAAATGGCAGTCGGTTATTGGACCAATTCAACACCAAGAATTAAAACTTAATTATTTTTTCAGGTTTTTCAACAAACTATTCAAAACTTATGATGCAGATGACGATACGTGATTGAAACTGACTCTTATTTGGACTGTTGAGCTGGTAATAGCAAAAAACAGACTTAGAATCAAATACAGTTTTTGGCTATGATTCAGGTAATGCCTGCCATAGATGGATACAAGATAGGTCTATGAGTTCAAGAGCGAGTGATGGACACCCATTTCACAAACTGGAGCATGGCACTGCCACTACTAAACAAAATTATTCATAATCTAATTGAGAAAGCAACCTTCCTGATAAGATAAATGCTTATGGAAAGCTTATTCTAATCTGAGCATCTTCTGAAAGTTTCAACGCCCAAATTGTTAGTGGTTGATCTCTTATTGAATTTTTAAATGATCACTCATAAAACTCATGATACTTAAAAATGGTGTGGCATTGGGATACCTTTGAATTATAAAAGGAATTATAAAAAGCAAACATGTTAAAGGTTAGTAGAGGAGTGAAGATATGAGAATGCACACACACACACACAAAATAAATTAATGTGTACATTAGATATGATGCAATAGACAACCTACTTTTTCAAATTCCTTGTCTGGGATATCTAACTTTTTCTGTATTCTCTCCTTCACTTCACTAAATGGTTCATTCTGTGGATTGTTTTGAATAGGTTATTTTATGAAAACTACACACTTGACATTGTAAAAAGTGTAAACATTATCTCACTTAAAACCATATATATATATACAAGACAAGTTGAAATGAAACCAGTCCGTGCTTCATCACATATGACAGCACACGAGGAGCGTGAAAACATAATCACTGATGTAAAAAGTGCACAATGATGACCAAATGGTAACATTACAATTCTCCTCTTATGCTTTGTGTCCTTTGCAGACAGCTGATAACATGGCAGGTGCGATAACAAATCCCTTCAAATTTGACCAATGAGTAGTTATTCAGTTTCTTACAGTTGAAGGATGTCGACCAACAAACATTCATCAAAGACTGAAGGTGGTGTATGGTGGAAGATATGTTTCGAAGACACAACAGTGAAAGATTGGGCCAGGATGTTTCAAGAAGCGCGACAGGTAGCAAATGATCGTCCACGGCTGGGTCAGGCACAGTTTGTTGTGACAGAAGAAGCTATCACCAAGATCACAGCAGTTTCTATCATTCTAAATGTGATATTTTAATTGCCTTGGTATGCGTGACTGAACCTGCCATATTTGTTGCCCAGCTGCAGTTTACTTACCTGCATGATGCCGATTTAATGAATGGAAACACACTGGAAAAACATTAATAGGATTTACTAGGGAATTGTACAACTGAAAATCCTTACAGCAATTGTTTTAATTATTCAGTGATGGTGCAGTATTTCAAACAAACGTCTGCATTCTATCTGTGGATTACATACTGTGCTTACTATACAGGTAATATCTTATTATTTTTTTGTTTTGTTAATTTAGTACTTGCATTATTTTAATTACTTCCTGCAGTATCAATATTTTTAGCGAATTTTACAAAACAAATTTCCAAAATAAAATATTATCAGACCATTAACGATAACGAAACTTGCTTTGATTAATATAGTTTTCCTTGTCATAATATGATTGCAACATACACTGACCATATTTAGATTAAGCAAATTAATATTTTGTAGCATGCACTAACTTGTTCTGTGTGGCAACAATTTATTAATTTATATCACGGTTCCATATTACACTAAACATTATTCTGCTGGTAGCCGCCACAATGCAATAAGGATCAGGTATTAAATGTATTTAATAGTTATATTTTAATTAATATGCCTGTATGTTTCTGTTGTGACAACACAATTTTATTTGTTGTTTTGTGTTGAATATATATAAATATATATATGGTACAACTATTTGAAGTTTGTTCTCTGCAAATGTGTTGACAAAGTCTTTTATGATCAGTCAGAGTTAGGTTTTATAATTGTAGTTCAGATAATCCTGCCGCCACTATAGTTCATTGGTCATTTAATGTGTACCTCTTGTGGTTAACTGCATTAATTTCCCTTGTGGATATAAGTTCACCGTGGTTCTATCAGAGTATATTGCCCTAAATGATAATGAAGTTTAATTAAAAGAAGCTCCTATGGTGAGTTACACTTCTTTCATGCATGGGTGCTAGTCCAATTTGGTTATATCAAAATTATTAACCATTAAAAAAACATGTTTTATTAAATAAAAATCACCTTTTATGGTGAGATATGCTTCTTCCAACTGCGGACATTAGACAAATTATATCAGTGCCTTTAATCATAAAAAATAGTGGTCATGGTTCTGGCAATCCAGCCACCACGACCTCCCGGGATAATCCTAGTAATATATAACTAGTTGAGGTTGTGATTTGGGTAACCTTGCCTTTGGTTAGGTTAGGTTATGTAAAATACACCTCTTATGGTGAGGTACACGACATTCTACTGTGGACATTGGTCTAGAGCTTTACTACCATAAAAAACTAGTGGAGGCCCTGGTTCCGTTAATCTCGTTACCACGACCTCCGAGTTTTGTATATTACACCACTACCCCCTAGTTTATGTTATATCTGAAATGACAATATAATAACGAATTTAATTTTTTTTTTTAATTAGTAAAATATTCTGTAATCAATAAGTTCAGTTTGAAAATGAAAGATATCTTAATGAAGTGTATAACTAATAAGAAAATGTATGTAAAGTGATATAAATAACATTATAAAACACTGTTGTAGGTCTACTAATTTATCATGTAGCAAACCGAAGGCAGCTTTAGCCACATTGCCGTCATGGACAAAAAAACACCCATGTTAATTACCCATCACGTTTTTTCAATAATCTTTTGCTAGAGTGGTCCACCTTGATTCTGTGCAGCATATAAAAGCCCCCATAGTTATTTTATTCATTCTCTGCACGTTAGCAAGACACATGTTTGCAGACCTAAGTGAAAGGGATGCCATTATTGTGAATTCATGAAATGGAAATCAGTGACTATAGACGAGATTGAGATTCTTGGTTTGATTCTTGCGATATTTATGATTGATTAGTTGACAATCAGTTGATAATTATAGTTGACAAGATGTATAGATCTGCATTGATAATTCCTGTTACAGATATGCCTGTGCCGAATTATCTCAACACTGTAAGTCCTTTATGTGCATTTGTTATTGTCCTGACTGTTCATTTTGGTTGTCTACAACATAACACTGACACAGAAACAACACCATCAAATTCAGCATCCACTTATCTCATTTGTCTTCGAATTTGAAATCAATAACTCAGTAAGTAAAAAAGATATGCCAAAAAAGCAAACCAGAAAATGGGAAAACAGAAATCATAAAAAATAGCTGGGTTCCAAGTGAAAAATGCAAAACCCACCTTTGGGTTGCTACAGCTTAAGTCAGCTCTAGTCTCTCTTGGAATTTATGATCTCCTTTGAATTAAACACCTGACTTGTGCATGGTCATAAAATTACTTGGTGTGTCAAACTGGTGACACCTTCCAACCCTCCCATTTCTTGTTTCCTGACTCCCAAATTTTATCTCTTTGTTCAAACTAAGAGAATGTCAAAGATCCATGGAGAGATGGATGCATCAATGTATATTGACCGCCTATGTTAATTTTCGCCAACTAATGAATTCTCAGTGTCATTAGGAACAGTTCAAATGATTGTCCAAAAGAAACTGAAGTATCGGAAAGGTGTGTTCTTAGTGGTTATCAATTATTGACTGAACATCATAAGGAAGAACAAACGGAGGGTGATTAATTTCTATCGCGGATAGTGGCACACGATGAATCGTGGTGTCAACAGGTGAAAGAATTAACTTATCTTGGAAGCAACATATCACCAAATGGGAAAAACACCAAAGAAATCCAACATAGATGCAACATACCATACCAGATCTTAGGGCAGATATCCCCTATTTTCAAAAACAAATGTGAACATAAACACCAAAATTGCACTATATAAAATAATCATACCATCACTATGCTACAAATATCAAATGTGGACACTAACAAAAATCCCCCCAAAAAACTTGTCACAACAGAAATGCCTTGACTACATAGAATCCTCAGAATAACAATAAGAGATAGAATCAGATATTAAAACATCGGAAGACTAACAAACACAATGCCAACCTAGATTACATCAGAAGACAACAGATTAAGTGGTTTTCACATGCTTCCAGAATACCATCAGAGAGTGCCCCTCAAAAGGTATTACTATACAGACACGATGAATACAAAGTCAGGGACAGACCATGCAAACGATAGATTACAGAAATAAGAGACAAAACAAATATATATGAAACACACAAAAAATCAATTTCCAGAGAGCTCTTCTATCACTGAAGCTGCAAGGCATGAAGGGGTATAAAGCGAAAATTTAAAAAAAGAAAGACATTAACTCCAGTTATAATTTACATTTTTTCTCAAACTCAGTCAAGAGTTAATTTTTACTTGAGAATTTACATTACGGAGTGTTTTAACATGTCATTGGCTGTTAAATGATAACATGCTCAGAACTGTGAAGAGTTAGTGTATCCCTAATGAAGATTATGTTCTGGAAATAATGTTACCTGAAAATGAAGAGTTAGAATTTGAACTCCTGGACAGTTGGTGATTGAATTCATTGCACCAATGGCTGACTCACATCTATATAATGCTAGAAGTACTACAGCATCTTTATTGATACTATTATATTTGGGAAAAATATTTACTCACGTCTTTTATCTTGAGAAGAAATGGTATTCCAAATGTCTGATACATTTCCTGCAAATATAAAATGAACCATAGATATATTAGAGCTGCCCAAGATGGTGTTGGATACAAGACATCTTGAGATTGTTTAAACATGCTCTGGCTGTGGCAGGTCAACTCTCAGAATCATGAGGAGTCCAGATCATCCATAAAGAGAACTACCATCTGGAAAGAATATGTCACCTCAAGAAGGTGATAGATCTGTGTGCAATGGCATGATCATGATGCACAATACAGTTGCTTATGCATCACTTCTCAGGGTGATGATCACTACATGCATTTGGTAAATAGCAATGTTCTGAGAATTATGGTTTACCACAGAAAATAAATTTATCTTGGAACTTAATGAATAGCCCTCGTATAGATAAAAAAATATGTGCAGCCTATGCATCACTAAGCATTGTTCAATATCCTTTGTTGCAGATTTAGGATACTTAAGGTCATGTTAGCGGAAATGTTTAACAATGTCTCAGAGAAGACTAAGTGTTTCTAACAATTGATATAACATTGTATGGTTTAACCAAGGTGAACCAATATGTGTGAATTGTCTGACAATCCAAACGGGATTTTGTAAGTGACTAACTTTCTTTGAGTAGGACTGGGTACAGAGTGGGATGGCCAAGGTACCAAGTTCAAATCCAGTTGCAGACAACTGTGCATCTGGACCTTTCAGAAAGCAATGGCAACTTACTGAATGTATTTATATTGAAGTAGTATGTTACAAAAGTCCAGCTCTGTGGCAAAGTGGTACAAAGTGCACCTCGGACAACTCAATGGTACAACTTAAACCTGGTACACAATGTACCTATTCAAACCCCACCCACTAGCAACTATGCATCCAGACTATTCAGAATGCAATAGCAACCTACTGAATGTATTTATATTGCCTAGAAAATCCCTACAGCCAAAAAAATACTTAGCTGATTGTCATGTACTGATTAGGATATGATACTAACTTACTTATAGAAATACAAACACACTAGAACTATAGCCTGAAGTAGTTTATTTAAATTGGAATATAAAAGTGCCACTTGTACACCAAATTCCATATTATCTAAACATATACTTTAAAGGTCGCATTTTAACCATGACCTCCTTTATTTTTTATGGTCCCAATTCTGATATAGCTAAATTGGTCTAACATCTCTGTTTAAAAGAAGCCAGTAAGTTTATGGTTATTCCTCACCATGCGTATGTGGTTGCTTGCATCTGTGGGTCTCACCAATGGCTCACTAGACAAACCACACAATGCAACAGAAAACCTTAGTAGATGACATGCCATTATATTGAGGCTCTCTTATGGAAGCTATGTAGCATGTCATCTATACAATTATTAACCCCCTTTGAGTAGAAGGCTACTTCGATAGGCATTGTACTAAGCTGAAATCTCCTGGGTATGACAAAGAGCTCAGAAAAACCACCCCACTGCACATAGGAAGTAAGGGCTCATCGCATGCAATTCCTGGGGTTCTCAAACTAACAAACAATTCACAATAGGATGTACATTTTTATTTACAGTTAGATAGGTACCATTGAGCAAACAGTGTCTTTCTAGAATAGTTCTGGACACACACACAATGAGAAATGACACCAGCCCCAATGAGAAAGTTCACAGCAGCAATGAAATCTTTAAATAAGAGTACTGATTTCATCATAGAATCTAATTTCCTTATTAGTGAGAGATTACAGAATGACACCAGGATTACACCAGGATGAAGTCCTATTCAGGTTTGTAACAAGGACATAGTAGTGTTCAGGTGTATGAGCAAGTCAAAGTTCAGTGTGTCTTCCCATATCCATGTACAATATCCTTCATCTCAGTCCTGCACCATATGGTCAGGACTTACTTTATTTGTGATTTATAATTCAGCAGCTCACATGCAGGAGATTTCACTATTGGCTTATCAGACATTATGAAAACTGTAAACTCTTAGTAGATGGCATGTCAATATAGTGAAACTTTCCCACTGCATTTCATTTGTACAATTACATTTCTCTTTGTGGTGCAACATTCAGATAAACCATCATTGCACATCATGCTGGAGGAGTCAGATAAGCTCCAGCCATGACCAAGGTCCAAGTTGCAAACATGTATATGGTGTCCGGCTAATAATATTTGGATGTTATTGTGAAGGATGTGAAAATTCCATTGGAGTACCCTCATGTATGGCAGGGAATACAGCAGGTTGTCCCATACATTTTCTCAAAAGCATTGTACATCTCTGAGAGTTAGACTTATGAGAATGAAATAAAGCTCTGGAGAAACCGTCCCACAGCACATAAGTAAGAGCTAAACGCTCATAACTTCTGGGGATATATTCAAATGCAATAGCTGAGCAGTCTAACATATGTCGGGCCATCTCAATGCCCTGTCCTTCATAGATATATAGCTTTTCACAAAGAAAATGGGATTACCTCAAGCACTACAACTGAAATATGCTGAATACCAGAGACACACAAATATTATTTTGTGGCCAATCTTTTGTGAGAAGTACAGATGGTGCCTCACTGTATGTGTATCAGTCACAGCTGTGGTTGTTAAATGGATATATCTATTCGATTATAAGAGTGATTCTATAATAATAATTCTGAAGTTTATGTGATGATCTAATTTACTTCAGTATCAACAACATATTGAATCACTCACTATGTAGCTACAGTAGGCCTAACCTAACGTGTCGTGTGAATACAGCCCCAGTGAACTGCCTGAGGCGTGTTCTGGCTCCACGCTCGACTGACAGCCTGTTAGGCAGTCATAAAATAGGTGATGTCATGCTGTGACTGTCTTAAAAAGAATAAAGTCTTGTCTAACCATCTACACATAAAGTCCGTTATTCAGTGAATTTACGCGAATGAGGCTACAATAGTTTATCAGCCCACTGGGTAATGTAGGCGAACTCCAGCAATGCAGTATGGACTGCATCGGGCATAGTGAGACACGTAGAAGACCATGGTCATCCACTGCATCGTACTTCACTTCCAGTTGTCTTGATTTGTCTTGCCACTGGTTTTAAATGAGGTCTGACAAGAGAGTGAGGTCGACGCTTTGCACAAGTCCTCTTCACTTTAATCGAAATCCTCATTGCAAGTCATTTTCACATCCACGATGAACATCAGATGGCAAGACAAGAATCCAGATACCACTGTCCTTGGCAGATCTGGTATCTCCAGCATTGACACTACCCTGATGCAGATACAGACCTGCCTTCGTTTGGCAGGTCATTTGGTACGTATGCCAGACTATCGCCTGCCAAAGATACTTCTCTATGGTGAGCTGGAGAAGGGTAAATGATCTCAAAGTGGCCAAAAGAAGTGCTACAAGGACTTGTTAAAGACCTCACTGAAAGCATTTGAAGTAGACCAAGACACATGGGAAGAACTTGCACAAAATAGATCTACATGGCGCTCTATATTAAAAAATAATGCATCATCTTGTGAAAAGAGGGGAAATGCTGCAGCCCAACAGCGGAGAGTAGCTAGAAAGTCACAGATAGACCAAAATTCGCCTGAAGTGGTCATTCAATGTACGAACTGTCCAAGAACATTTACAGCTTGAATAGGGCTCATTAGCCATCTACGAACTATGCATGGTCATAATTTTAACTGAATTTTCAAAAGTGGATGTAAAAATGGTCATCATCACTTGTGATGGACGAACACACACACACATCAGTCACAGTAACAATATGATGACTGGCAAAGCTGATAATAGGTAGATTTCTTTTTAGATAGTCTCCTAGTTCTGTATGTCCAGGACTATTCTAGAAGGACACGTTTGTCCAACGGTACCTAACTAACAGAGCTAACTGAAAATAAAAATGTACCTCTTATGGTGTAGATAGATAGGCCTGGATAATCTCTTCTGTATGGAGAATTACTATAAAAGTTTCTTTGGTCAGCACAAGGATAAACAACTGAGATGTGAAGTATGATGAGGAAGACTTGCATACAAAAACATGTGTGTTTATCTGCAGCAAAACTAATGAGATTATTTACCTTTTGAAAATGGGCAATTGGTATGAGTAGCTCATCCACTGCCATATTGACTTCATCTGCGGGTATCTCTTCAACGCGGTATGACTTAGTACCTCCCACTACTAGGTGGTCCAAGGCAAGGTCTTCCTTCTGAACTGCCAAAATCTTGTAGCTGATTATCTCCAGTAATCTGAAAATTGAGGAGAAAATGTGATTGTTTACATAACTTGCCAAAAACATTAATTAATTAAAATATTCAGAAAATATTAAAATTATTAAATGGAATAGTGCTCATGAAATTAAGTCCAGAAAGTTGTGGTTACTGCAACTGATGCACCCATTAATTTCTGTAACACAAAAGATGTGGGAGTTTATTGTTAGTAAGTTTCACAAACTAACATTACATTTGGAAGTAAAATAATCTTATGTTTTTAACAAGACTACCATATAGTTTGCGTTAAATTTATTAGGGGTAGGGGATGGGAAAGAGAGAACAGCAAAATGCTTGATAGAGCTAAAAACTCTTGTAGAAATAATAGTACTTAACGTAGAACACAAGTTTGATGAGTTTTATGATGACGCACAGACTATCGGTGTATGAAACAATACAAATAACAGTACACAAGACATTTTTGATGTTTCAACCTAAAGGTCTTTTTCAAGGAAATACAAAAACAGTGAACAAACAATAAAAGCAGTGAAAATATTGTCACAATCACAAACGCATTAGACGGCAGACGACTAAGGTAACAATGATGTACGTGTACACAAGTATTGCCAAAAAGACACTAATAAAAAAAAAAAGGTATGAGAACAGAATGAAACTATACTTGAAAACTTCATGAATGGCAATACAATGAAGACGCCACCCACCAAAGTATAAATAAATGAATGATCAGAATTAAGACCAAAAAGCTTAAAAGTACAAAACTGAAATATATACCAATTTTCAAGAGTGTACCTAGCTCTATTATCTGTGGTGCAGGATCTTAGGACCTAAATATCACTGGCACCACGATGTTCGGCCCCATTGAAATACATGGCGCAGGTTTTCTTTGGTTAATGGTATGAAGCAGTTTTAATAACAGAAATTGTCACTCAGTCTTAAGTCTCTTTAACCTATATACTTCTTGTCACAGCGTTTAAACATGGAAACATACATGACTTTACATGATTCACATGTAAAGGCCTCATCGAAAGTTGAAGTAGCCTTAGGAAATCAAAAGATGGAGTGGATCTGACTACATAGGGACGTGCAGCAGTGAGAGAGTTTGCAACAAACCTTGCCAAAATAGTCTGCAACATTAGCCCTGAGGCGACTGAACTTTGAAATGTCATTAAGATTTTTGTCATGCTAGAGGAAAGTCTTGGAAAATGGCATGAATATGAGGATCAGATCGGAGAAGGGAACAATGTTTGGAGAAAATTTGACAAACAGTAGAGCTATGCAGATGAAAAGTGAGGACAAGTTTAACTCTATCACAAGAGGAAGTACTATGAGTATTAATCAAGGTATCATGGCGAGAGAATCAGTAGGTTTATAGTATATGTTAAGGCAAGAGGGATGAATTGTGACAATTAGGTAAAAGTTTACAGCAGTAATAAAGATGTTAGATGTGAATTGAATAGCAGAGTTATATTTGTAGAAAAAAAAAGAGACAATTCTGCCTCTATATTGTCAGTATTACCCCTATACCATCATCAATGTATCGATGGAAAAGCAATGGAAAAGGAACTTCTTAGGTCTCCCAAACGTGATCTTCCAAATATCCCATGAAACAGCAATAATAAATAGGTCCCATCATCAATGTATTACAGGAAATTACACACAGCAATGCCATTGATATGATTGAAAAAGTGCCTATCGAATTCAAAGGAGTTGAATGTCAGTACAACTTCAGCAAGGTAGATAAGATTGAGAGTGGATACAGAGAGATGAGTATCAATCAAAAACTGCAACGCCCTAAGACCATCAGAATGAGATGAAGTATATAAAGAATAAACATCAAGTAAGAACAGACGATAAGTGGTGTTCTTTTCGTGGGGCATTTAGAACATAAAGTTTGGGGAGACATATGAAGGCCATTTTCCATTTCCTTTTTATATATACATTGATGATGGTATAGGTATTACTGACATGCATGAGGCAGAATTGTCTCATTTCATCAACGATTTTAACCCTGCTATTCAATTCATATCTAACATCTCTATTACTGCTGTAAACTTTCTTGACCTAATTGTCACAATTCATCTCTCTTACCGTAGCACATCTGTTTACTACAAAACTACTGATGCACATTGTTTTCTGCTTTACACTTCTCATCCACCTGGTGGTAGTAACTCTCTGCCATTCTCTCAGCTTTTTTGCTTGCATCACTCACATAGTGATGATGACAACTTTCTTGATTATTCCTGAGATGATTGATTCCTTTCATAGACGCTCACACTGTCCTTTCATCGGCTTCGTGTCCAGAAATTATCTTGCCATGATACCTTGACTAATACTCATAGTACTTCCTCTTCTGATAAGAGTTAAACTTGTTCACACTTTTCATTTGCATAACTCTACTGTCTCTAGGTAGAATCTGTTCAAACGTTATTACCTTCTCCAGTCCGATCTTCAGGTTCCTGCCATTTTCCAGGATTTTCATCTGGTTGTCTATAGATGTGACAAAAATCTTAATGACATCTTGGTACACAAGTACACTTGGTTCCCGTAGTTTTTTATTTTCTTGAAAACACCTTAAGGTTGAAACGTTGAAAATGTCTTGTATACTACTATTTTTATTTTTTCGTACCAGTGCCTTATAGTGCAATGGTCTGTGTGTCATTGTAAAACTCATCAAACTAATGTTAACATAAGTATTAGTGTTATACAGTTGTGCAGCAGTCTTATTATTGATTGTAGAAATAAAGGTTGATGGTATGCAACCAATACAAGATTATTAAATGGGAAGCAAATATCACGACAGTGGATTCTGTGGTAGACAGGTTAGTGCAACAGTCTAATAATCTCAACTTGTGTAAACTGGATTTGTGATTGAGTTCAATGAAGTTTGCACTGTACTGGCTTTGCTGCTAAATATATAGGTGGGAACTACAAATTTTTAAAAATAGTTGAAAAATAATGTCTTAAACAGGATATATCTACATTATTTATTTATCAATATTAGATATCAAGACAAAATGCAGTCACACCAGAATATGTCACCATCTCTAATAGAATTTGGGAGATTAACACAACTCACCATCTGTCTCTATTGTGAAAACAATCTGATGTGAAATGCATAGATTACATTATCTGACTCCAAAACTTTGGAATACACCAAAAAAGAATAATATAAATAAAAATGCTATGCACCTCATCTTTCCTGAGCCATTTTCAGAAAGCTCCACTTGTTTCTTGGCCTCCTCTAGTAAGTCTTGCACCTTGCCATTTTTGTTTGGGTAAAGGACAAGTTCTCTCTGCAGAAAGTGTGTACAATGGTAATTTAGTTCATATATATTTTTTATCTGAACGATTAACTTTTTATTTTATGTTCCATAAGAAATAAGTGAGCAATAGTTAACGTGCATGGGATGTGAAGAGATTTAATTGACTAAGCAAGAAATCTAGTACCAACATGTGATACATTCTAGAAATTGATAAATTAAAAGTTTGTGATTTAGTTGACATATACTATGAGAGAAATAATAATAATTATTGAAGTATATCCTCCTAAAGAATGTAGCTGTTCAACTATTGTTGAATTTTTAGGCACTAATGCGTACAATGAACAGTGAGCTTCTCTATGCTTCAAAACTACAACCTATTTTGAGCCAGTTGATTTTTTTTATAATAGACTACTAATCCCTCTATCACTGCATCTGGTACTAATATTTATTATGGGTAATTTATGCTTTGTTTCTGCCATGGTTTAAGCGGAAGAACCCAAAATGTATGTAGAATAGGTGATGTTCCTTCTTCGTAGGTGAAGATGAGGCATGTAGATAGAATCAAACATTGTACAATAAAACTATTTTAGTGAGGGAGAGCTATGCTTTATCCTACTCTTGTTCACCTGATTCTATTAGCAAGATAAAAGTCAAGCTGACTGGAAGTGAACTAGAATGAAGCAAAGCAAAGCGTCTTTATTGTCATGCTCATAATACTTGTCGTTACGCCTTTCTACCTATTGACCTACTGTAACGAATTCTCCTATAGTCCAGAATTACGTTTCATAAAAAGGAGATAGGACATGGCTATGTGCTTCTCCATTTACTATTATTTGTTGGGCAGGATTCAATAGTATTCGGTTGTTATAGAGCTCATGTCAGAAGCAAACAAATTTTGAATCTGTGGAATAAATTATATGCAATGACAGAAACTTCAGTGACAAAATCAATCAAAGGCTCAAAATGGCCATAGAAAGGTTGAATGTGAATATTGTCACTTTCATGGAAAAGTAAAATCAGTACCTTAGTTGATACACATTACTGGTACTTTCTATCAAGATCAATCTATACAAATTACTGGTACTTTCTATCAAGATCAATCTATACAAATTACTGGTACTTTCTATCAAGATCAATCTATACAAATTACTAGTACTATTTATTCTTTTGCATGGATGTTATAGCTGAACACTCATTGCAGATACAAAAAATAATTCTGGAGTTTGAATACAGGTCCTACAGCCATTTGTTGCAAATTTGTTTCCGAGAACATAAAATGAACATATTTGTTAGCGACAAAATATCTGAACTTGTCAATAGGAGCCATTATCCTGAAGGAAACAGCTGATAGTTGAGGGGGTGGAAAATAACATCCTGGCTTGATAACATCAAAGAATGGTCTGGTTCTGATTTTTCCACACTATCAGTATGACAAAGCAAAGATGTTTAACAGATTTTTAAATCCTGTTTCTAATGTGACACTACTACAACTCTTATAGATAAATTATGAGCCTAGTGTGTCCTGTGCGCATTTGGAAAATGGAAACTTTTTGGAGAGCTCATGATAGGAAAAACTTTTAATTTGTTTACATTCACTTTCAATTACCAAGAGTTTGTATGTGATTTGTGCTCGAGTATGAATACATTGTGCTACTATTTTAGTTCTGCCATATAAGAATGTTTCAGAATGTTTTTGATTTATGTGAGCTTTCTTTGTGTGACAGCTGTCGGCAGGTGTGGAGAATGTATTAACTCTATGCTACTACCCACTGTGCCCTTCTGCTTTACAGATTAAAGTTTCCTGTGTGCCAGCTTCAGGGGTGGAATCCATAGTCAATAGAGTTGTGCTTGGGTCTACTATATCTATCTTATAAAGATGTTCAGCTGTTGTAATAGGTGAAATAGTCTCATATAATTAGATTATATACTTTTTTTAATTGTATATAGGAAGCCACAATCCCCCTTGATCTAAGAGTGACTATTAAGTGACCACCAAATGTGGTTCCCATGTCACATCACTCTATTGGAGTGTACCACCTTCTTTGGCAAGTTTGTCTGCCGCTTCATTTCCTAGGATATTGCAATGTATTGCTATCCACTGGATTGTGCTCATCTTGAAGCACTAGAAAAACTTTTAAAGCGAGTCTATCAGCACACACAAAATTGCTGCTATTACAAACTATATTCTAAATTTACTTCAGAAAAATTTTAAAGAGGACAGAGAGAATTAACAACACCAAGCAACATACCTCTTCTTTCATTTTGCAGTTCAACCACAACACCTTGAATTGTTTCTTGTTCTCCAGTTCACTGATTTTCATGTCAAGCTGGAGTAATAAGTTAAACTGATAAAACAAATACAATTTCACACGCCTATTCTACATACAATGGTTATCTGGCTTTATATTATTTGTATTATTTGCTTCAAATTTAAATCAAATCCCACGTTAACGCATGAATCTGATGTGTCAGGGCATTGGCATAAATAAAATGTCGACACGATGCATTTCCGTTCTCTGGACTACATCATATTGGAAATCTGGTAGGACCATTGTCCTGATATAAGAGAGATCCGGTCTGAGAACAAACTAACAATAAAATTGCACATATTAGCTAGCATTTCTCTTCATTATTATTTTGTATGACTTGTCTAGAATGATTACAATTACTTATGTCAGTTTCCAGGCTGAATTCATGATAAATCAGACAGCTATCAAGTAACAACTAATCAAGATCCATCCATGTTGTCCATCTGCATTGCAACAGAGGTTTGGACTTCTAGTTCAGTCTGCAAAGAATAGGGCCACTGTCTTCTTTCCAGGCATGCACAAGGAGGCGACTAAGGAAAGTTGGGGACATAGGCTGATAACCTTTCACTTATGAAAATATCATCATCACTGCATATCTTGTCCCCTTTGCTTACTTTTTCTTCTGTCAAATGGTCTCCAGAGATAACAAAGGGATACAGGCCAGAAGACTTTGCTCAAGTATGTCCTTTTGTGGCAGACTCCTAGGTGACAGGGAATGCTAGATGTGCCATCACTGTGGCTGCGCAAACAGATCTGTCAGAAGAATGATTAGCTAGTTGGCCAAGAAGTGCGTGGCGCTCCTGCCCCACTGGAATTTCTCACTTCGATGACTAAACATGCATCAACCCTCTAACACAACCCTGCCTAGAAACAACAAACCTTACATTAGTATGGATATCATCTCGGTTATTCAACTGAGGACCTGTACTTTTGTAAGAAAGACTAGAGGCTGTCAAGAGCTACTTGCTCACAGCAACTAAAGATATTATTTTATCATAATCATCAATGCTGTCATCAATCATACACACTTCATACCTGTTGATAATACAGTTTTTTTGGTTGTCTAGGTTTGGAGTAGACCAGAAGATCCCTCAAATTTCCTTCATAAGTGCACTTGACTGGGTTTCCTGGTCCATCTCTATAACTGTCAAGAATACGAAACTGAGTTAAAGTCTGCCCAAAAATAAACCCCAACGAAGACTTTATACATAACAATAGCAAACAAGCAAACACAATTACAATAAATGTCAAACAAGTATTCATAGGAACAGTGGTAAATACTTCTTTGTTTTCACTTATTCTCAAACTCCTGCAGGTGAGCAGGATGTAGTTTGGAGAGCAGAATAAGCTGTCATAGGTTACAGTTCAGCTTTGTCTTTCAGCCTGACACATCCAACATCAGCATGACGTTTGGGTGAATTATGCAATGGGACAGCCAACTCCACCCACAAACATCCATAATCGACTCCCACAACTTGCATGGCAGATGTTGCTATTATTTGTTCTTTACCCCATATTTGGGCACTGGCAACACCCATATGACAATCTTCAAATATAAGAATAAACTAGTCAGTTACAGTATTTAGAATGGGTGTTGTTTGAACCCTGTAGACATAGAGTACAAGTTTTCAGCCTTTCCTTCATTTTGGGATGAGAATTCTTGAGGTTTTTTTATATATCCAGGTGACAGTCAATGATACGCCTTAAGAAACAGTCTCTTACTCATCCGATGCCTTTTTCCCATTGTGTTTTATGCATGGCATCCTGATTAATTGTGCAACTTGTGGCTGGTTGACCAAAATTCAGCACATTGCTTACTTGGGCAGGACTGTAGTCTTATTTTCCAGCCCCTGATGGCTGAACTACGCCCCATCACCACTTCATGGTGCTGGCCTCGATGGGGCTTCCTCCAAACAAACTTCTAGGTTACAGCAAGCTGTGGCTCTTCCAACTGGCTACCTTCAACTAAACCTGCATCAATGGGCAGTATCTAGGGCCCTTTCTAGCTATGGCAGCACATTTTTATTTTTCCTGTCAAACATGATGGTCACTTATTGTTCCATTACTGGTGGTTCATGGTTCAATTTCCAGTTGAGGGAGGAACGTAATCACAGATAAGGCCCACAATATATATGAGAAAGCAAAGACCACTGGCATAATTTTACATAAATTCTAGCTTTGTTGATCAAAGAAACATATGGGGCTAATATTCTATTCATACAAGCCTTTTCAGTGTGCCAATTACTAAAATATTTTTGTTTACTGATTCATCAGTTTCTGCTTACTTGCTGTGCTCTACACAGATTAGAATACCTGATATTGTCTAAATTGAGCAGTGTACAAATTTCTGCTTTGCTGGTAAACCTATGCACACTAAACTGATAGAATTTTCACATGTAATCTGTATCAATAATTGTAATCACGTGCAAATTTTCAATCTACAGCTTACTGAACCAATAATAATCTTGTTATCTAATGTACACGGTTGCAGACTCCAGGAGCTGTTCACTCTAACCTACCCCTGACACTTGAAGAACTGCAGTTTGTAAGGATCTGTGTCCAAATGGCTTGCTACAGCATTGGCCATCTGATCGTAATTCATCTTTTGAGATAGATCTAGAGTGAATCCTAAATCACTGGGCACAGATTTATCACAGAAAGTCACCTCAACCTGATAGAAAAGATCCCTGCAAAAAAATGATGAAAGTAATCAATGGGTAGCAAGTAAACTTTCTTCTTTCTCTTTAGTTATGTAGACATTACAAAACAAAAACTGCTACAGATTCTGTTACATAGGGACACACTGTAGTTTTAAATGTAACCAAATAGTAATTATTATTTGTGATAAAAATGCTTTACTTTTGCTCTTGCTTGGCTCTGTGGTGGTGTGATACAGTGGAGCCTAGCACTGTCAAGGTACCAGGTTCAAATTCCACTGCGGACAACTGTGCATCCTGCCTATAAAATCAATATAGCCAAAAATCTTGGTTTCTTCTTCTTCAACATTCTCAAACTCCTGCTGGATCTCTGTTGCAGGACCATGATCCATTCTAGATTTCCAGCAGGATATAGTCCAGAGAATGGAAATGCGTTGTGTCGCTGTTTAATTTGCGCCAATGGCCAGACACATCCATCTTCGCTAGGAAATCTTGGTTTGATCGCTACATCTTGAATAAGATATGCTACCAAACCTTTTTGTATTTGCAGAGTCAAAGCCCTGACTTACAATCTGAACCATGGGAAGAGTACACACATGAAACTTTGTGAACTTATAGATTTCCACAAGAAGTCATTAAACCCCTACAGCATTATAAATGCTCTGGGTTAACTTTAGAATAAGCTGGCAAGAGGTGTATCACCTTTCTTGTTCACTGACCATTCAATTACCATTAGCACTATTCAAGGATGATAAGAGAAATCATTCAGTTGTCATTAGCGCCAATCAGGGGGGCACAAGCAAGAAATTCCACAGGTAAAAAAAACCAGGTTCTGTAGTTAATGCATGTTACAAAAACATAACTTGCTTACAATCAAGATATGGCTAATGTATAATTCCAATCATATTATAACAAAGCTAAAGTATATCTTCCAATAAATAAGTGTTCCATTAATGTTAACCCATTGGCTGTGGGGGTAAAAAGGTGAAATCGTAACTACAGTGTGGGAAAATTTTACGGGTTGCTGAATTTTTTCTCCTAACCAATTTGTCCACCGCATTCTCGAGTTCAACAATTTAGGTGTAATTTTACTGTATACTCATGAATTTACAAGTACAATGCTTTATTATATTATGGAGGAGACATAAAAACCTTTAATATATATTTCTCTCACAAAATTAAACATTATTTCAAACAAATAATCATAATAATCCATTTGATTCTAGACACAAAGTTATTCCTACCAGTAATAGGTCTATGTTTTTCAGAAAATTTATGCCTCATCACAAATATGTTGTATAATAGTATAATTTGATATAAATTCAAAGATTCTAAATGTCTGTATGATCAATGTTTTGATCATTATTGCTAGAAAATGAAAATAGAGACCTTACCTTATTACTTGTGCCTGACCACAAATTTGAAACACATGGGCTACAGATTTAATCTGAATCTAAATCTATATCCTCCGAATCACAATGCAAATTAACACTACCTAAAACACTTCCTGCATCAGATATACTGACGATAGAACTATCAGAAACACTTTTAAAAGTTTATAAATTTATGATTCACTGGATGTGAATTCAATAGCTGAGTTAAAATCGTTGAAAAAGTTAATGAAACGTGATAATTCAGCCTCAGACAAGTCTGTGATACTCATACCATCATAAATATATCTATGAAATACATCGTTTTCCGATGTTTCTACTGTCAACTGAAAAGGCAATAATAACTTGGCTACATCTTAGTACTTTAGTAGAAGTAAATAAAGAACATACATTAAGTAAAGAACAGTCGATAAGTGCGGTCAAGAAGACAACTGAACAGAAGAAAATATAGTTAGTGCATGTTTAGTGTCTTTTGAATGAAAGAAGTTGCTCTACTAAGGGTTGGAAAATACCGTCAAGGAAATCAGTTATACACTTGTAGAAAAAGAGGAAGAAGAGATAATGGACCTGAATTAGATTCTTTATGAATGTTTGGTAGCATATAGCAAACTATATGATCTGCCTAAACTGCTTTGTTGTGGTTTCGTTTATGTTGTTTTCAGGCATAGTTATTTTATTTCATTCTCATTCCCCATATTGTTTAATTGAGTGTCTCTATGACAATACTTGTGAACATGTACATCATTGTTACATTGGATGTCTCTGCTGTTAAATGTCTGGAGTGTAAGGCTTTTGTGATAGTGTCATTATTTGTAATGTATTCACTATTTGTCTTGTATTTCCTTAAAAAAAAACTTACAGATAAATGTTGAAACTGTCTTGTATACTGTTATTTGTAATTTTTTTTCATACCCATACTCTATTGTCTGTGCGTTCATTAAAGCTGACCTTGTCTTTTACGCAAGTACTAGAATCATATATATACTAATAAAAAGGATGCAGAAATGTAGTGCCATGGACTGGTCAAATATGAGACAAAGCGATCTTCCATAGAAAGTCATGGAAAAAAATTAAACTGCTCAAATTTATTGGTAGTTATTTCAACATACTTCAACATTATTACCTCCATATAGTATGGACAAAATAATTTTTCAAATTTCATAATTTGCTAGTAAGCTATTGTAAAGCTGTGATTAGTGCGATGAGTGCAATTAGTGCGGTTGAGTGATCCAAGGTTGAATTTATAATTGAACTGACAGGTTAAAACAAAACCTCAAGAAATGAGTATGAGAATAATGATGAATGAACCTCAGGGTGCACAGGTTTGTCACTCTTGTACCTCTGTTGGTGGAGTTTCACTTTTAGCTCCACATTAAGGACATAAAAGATGCAGGATATCTATTCCATAAGAGATGCAAGACAGCTTACATTTCACCTGTATCCTTTTGTAGCAGGTGACAGGGAAAAGTTAGATATGACATGCATCACTGAAGATGGGTCAACAAATCTGACAAGAGAATTGTGAGATAGTTGACCCAGAAGTGTATGTTCATTTAGTGTTTCTCTGGCACTTTTTTTAATGGTGCTTTCCAGAGCTTTTGCAAGTCTCACATGACTGACTCAGTGGTTGTAGAGCAACAAGCTGGACAAGTCTTTTACTCTGGAGGAAACTTTACCAAGATTTCCTTGGAAACTTTAGGTATTCTACAGATAAAGGATTGATTCCCTCCCAATGACCAGGAATAGGTCTTCAACAGGTTTCATCATTATAGAGATCAGTCAACAGCATGCTGAACTTTGAGTCATCTCCTATGACATGCATGACAGGCAGCAGTGTTACTGTTCTTTGCTCCCTTTAAGGACATAGTAACAAATGAGAGATAAGTATGATAATAAATCTAGGAAAGTGACTGGCATGATGCTGACCACAATATACCAAAGTATTGTTGGTCACAGAAAATGAACCAAAAATAATTTTACCCATGTGTCTTTATGTTGTGAAAAAAAATGGAGCCGCGTTAGCGCAGTGGTTAGCGCACTGGCTTCGCATATGAGTGGTCTTGGGTTCATTCCCCAGCTGAGGCGGAAATGTTTTCAGATTGCAACGGCTCCCAGGTCGACCCAGCCTTGGGTACCGGATTAATCCAGGAAGTAAAGACTGCGAGGGAGAGGAGATGGCTACCGCCCTCATTTGCAGAGCCTGTGAAATGTGAGATCGCTAACATCGCACACCCCTACGGCATTAATAAATGCTATGGGTTACTTTACTTTTTTTTTTTTATGTTGTGAAAGACACCTTTACTTTTAAAATAGATAATGTATGACATAAGTTACAACAGCAAATATTTGTGATTGGCTAGAGAATAACACTTCTGCAGTTAGTTTTTGTGTGTGCATGGGTGTATTGCTTGTCTATGTCAGAACAAGCAGAAAAGTAATGTATCAGGACCATCACATCTGTGAAATATTTACAATACCTGAAATACTCCTTTGGTGTTGGTAAGGAATAGTGAGCCAAATCCTCTTCTTCCCGCTGAAAGACTATGATGTCACCATCCATTAGCTCATCAAGCAACTTCTCCATAGGCAAGCTGAGATCTTCAAGCCTCTCAATTAGGTTTGGCTTCACTTCCTGCATGTGAACATGAATATAGATTTACAGCTTTGTTCATATAACTATCCGGAACAGAGCAGTGGTTAGTGCACTAGTTTCATAACCAGGTGGTCCCATGGTTCTATTCCAATTTTAAGTGAGATACTTTCTACCATTAAAAGCTCCAGTGTTGATCGAGACTATGTAATTAGCACCATAATAAATTTGAGTGTCTGTTATTGTTTATTAGAAAGAGTTTTTTGTATGTAAGTAAGTTGTAAGTGGTAGCCTATCCTATTCAGAATATAGTGATCAATTTAGCATTTTTAGGCTGCGTGTGATTATCTAGGCAACATAAATAGGACAGTATGCTGCTATTGCTTTCTCTATGCTGCCTAACAAAATTAACATAACGTGCTGCTCTCTGCTGTTGTTACTTGATCATTAGTTAGTTTGTTCCTTTGGTGTCAAGGGCGGCACATAGGGCAGAAACCATGTTTCTCCATGGCATGTGATTCGCTGCAAGTTGTTGTAGTTCTTGGGTGGTATTAATACTCATTGTCATTGCCTCGTTCTTTATTGTTCTTCGTAGTGTTGCTTTGGGTCTTCTACATTTTTGTTTTTTCCTGTCGCTGGCCATGACAGAGCATGGTGGATATTCTCATCTGATCTAAGCACATGGCCTAAATATTTAGCCTGTATCTCCTGGCAAATTCCAACAATTGTAGACCGATCATTTGTTGTTCCTGTTCTGAATTTATCCACTGCATCAGCCCATTGGTCATATATCTATCCAGCCCTATCTTAGCATTCTAATCTACCCGTACTATAAGAATTATCATTTTTTGCTATTTTCTTTATTACATATTCTAGCTGTGCATACAAATTATCCATTATTAAATACTTCTGTTTCAGTTAGAGATATGCAAAGATTTGACTTGTTTTTCAATATAAATAATTGAGATACTCTATTGACTCCATAGGGAAAAGTGATCCAAAATCTATACTGAAGTTAGTTGTGTCCAGCCACAAGGTGTAGATATCTCAGCCAAACTGTAAACTATGACACAACATTGGTATATAGACTACATTCTGCCAACCAGCAGGAGTTTGAGAATTAACACAAAAAGTATTCAACAATACTATACAATACTATTTGAGATACATGCATAATTTTCACTTACCTCATAAAGCAATAGAGGTGTGTTGACTGGAAAGCCAGCTTTCCGATTCAGTTGAGGTACTAACTCATCTACAAATAGAGTGATCAAATATTTGCTAGTAAATAACATAGAAGATATAATATGGAAAGAACAAATGAGAGTAAAACTGAAATGTTTTTACATAGAAACAGGAGTAAAACAAGGCTGCATTGTGTCACAATTGCTTTTTAGCTTGGCTATTGGCTGGGTTATGGATGTTGATCTTAGCAGATGACAGCATTAATAAGTCCAACACCTGCTCTTCTTCTCATGGTTCATGCTGTGTGTCATTGGTTAGCATGTCTTTCTAATCTTTCTACAGCCTTCTATTTCATATACTGTCAATCATTTCCGATACAGATGTTCTCCCATAGATTGTCAAGCATGTCTCTCTTGGTCTTCCCCTACCCCTCGTGCTCTTCAAACTGCCTGTTGCTATGCGTGCCATCTTCCCTTTTCTCATGATGTGTCCAAA
Source organism: Meghimatium bilineatum (assembly GCA_034231615.1). Classification (NCBI taxonomy): domain Eukaryota; kingdom Metazoa; phylum Mollusca; class Gastropoda; order Stylommatophora; family Philomycidae; genus Meghimatium; species Meghimatium bilineatum. The sequence goes on along the minus strand of CM067320.1, from coordinate 48,076,885 downwards.
ACATGTGGACTGTCTCTTTCTGATGCAAGCAAACAGCTCTCTTTTTGAATATCTTTCAAGATATCTTTATTACACTTTTTTATCTATTCATGGTGTTCTCAACAATCTTCTATAAAACCAAATCTCTGCTGTCTCAATATAATTTTTCACTGTTCTGCTGAGTATCAAAGATTTACTTCCATACATCAGAATTGGTTCTACATAACTTCTAAGAGGGGGAATATAACTGACAATGGAGGCGCAGTTGTTGTCTGGCATAAGGACCTCTATCTAGCAGAGGGTCAGGGTCAATTATCTAATGCTTGTTCTATAGGGCCAACATGTGCAAGAAAGACCTGATTGTTGCCCAAAACGATAAGTCTCTACCACTATTAATGATTTAATAGCTGACTACCTCCTGCCAACTTCAGCTGAAGCTCTCTGCCTCAAGGTCATCAGTGTGGGTAGGCCTGCATTCTATATGCTGCCCAAAATCCACAAGCTTTCAACCCGGGAAGACCCATTGTCTCTGCGTGTTCCTACTCTACTGAGCACATTTCTGACTTCTTGGATAGTGTCTTCCAACCATTAGTGGAGCAACTTCCTACATTCCTGAAAGATACTAACCATGCCCTGTCCATCTTTGTCACTATTTCACTGTCCCCTGCTCACACCTATTGTGTATATCATGTAAAGGATAATTTTAAAATAAGAACTGATGTTATTTTTTTTTTTAATAGTTACAAGCATACTATTTTTTTTACATAACAAATTTGTATTTATCAATATTTATGAAAATGTTACTTACTAGCCTTGGCAGAGATAGGTACATACAGGTGACCAACATATGATATAGACTTTATTCTAGGATCATACAATTTCAAGAATAGAAGGACATCACCTGTAAGACAACAACATTATATTCAACCCAATAAAAGTCAAAAGTAACAAACTAGTTTTTTGATACTCAATTGTAAGCATTGATAACAAAAAAATCTTTGATGATTCCAGTAGAAATCCCTTAGTAGAAATATTATTTTTAAAATAACTTTGGCGGTGCCAGATATGCATGTATTATTGGCATAATTACCTAAACTTCAACCCTGAATTATTTCCTACTTAGATACATTTGATATTAATTCATGTCAATCACTCAAATGTCACGTAGAGTGGTGTAGGCAATCCTGCTTCTCCACAGCTCCCAGTCTTGTGATGCCAATAAGTTGCAGTTGGTGGCATGTTTCAATCCTTGCTGACAACTCTGTCTTCCTTCTATTTTCCCCAATCTTTCTGGTGGTTTTGAAATGTTTAAGTTGTGTTCTTCTCATCACATGTTCTATAAATGTTGACTCCTGTAATTTTCACTCTAATTTGTCTTTTTGCACTAGCATATCTGAGTCACCTGTACATTCTTTTTTCTTGACTATTCATATTATCATCATTTCAAAAATAACACCTCAGTAGTCTCCAGTGTAGAAATCATGTCCACAGTTAAAAAATGCATGCATCATTACAAAGTGGCTCTAATCCCTTACCCAATCAACCTTAACACATAACAATTCTCAATCAAACCCCCACTGGATCTCTTTTGTAGCATGACAATGGTCCTATTGTGATTTCAATTCCGGCCACTCGTGTATAGCTCTCGGTTGGTGTGGTCTATGTCTTTATTCATTTTGTTCCATCATTTACATCATCTTTTTGTTCACTTTGTTTCCCTATATATTTATGTTTTTATGTACTTCCTGTTCCTGTCCTTCCGGCATCTCGCATCAAAATTTCGCTCGGACACGTTTGTTTGTCATTGTCATTTCTACTGGTCGTCTTTTTATGTTATGTGCTTATCTTGATAAAGGTCTTTTGATCAAAACGTTAATTGTGTCCTGTATATTGTTATTTGTATGATCTTCTTCTTCTTGTTCGCAGTTTTACATGTCTACACAGCAAATCCTGTTTTTCTTAATAAATGCTGCTGTATTTGAAAGCTGATTATATCCTGTGTATTGTGGTGTGCATTATTTCATGTGAGCATCTGACAGTAATAGTGTGTTAGTCGTCGTTCAGTAAGACTTCATTACCTGTTTCCTACTTAAGTGCTATTTTCATCCAATTTTACAGCAGTATTACCTTTTATTAACGTCTCTATCGATTGTAGTTCACCGACTCTGCAATTTGCACATCACTGATGATATTGATCTTATAGCTGGCTCAGAATAAGAACTAACATAAAATTTGGAAAAAGTTACCATCAAGTACGAAATAGAAATAAACACAGAAAAGAGAAAGATCTTGGTTAATAACTGAGACACAGAGGTAGACCAAATAATGATAAATGGTCATAAACTTGCAGGAGTAAGTTAACACTTTCAAATACCTAGGATTCTGCATATGCAGCGATGGAAAATCCAAAACTGAATTAAAGATAAAGTTGGAGATGGCCTTAGCCCTTACATCAAAACTAAATATAATATGGAAAAGCAATATCAATGTTGGAATAAAGATCAGAATTTATAACTCACTGGTGTTGTGAATCTGTTATGCTGTATGTAATAAGGACACTCACTACTGGCATGGAGAGATGGACACATACTTTTGAATGCACATATTATAGACATATTTTGAGCATTTCCTATAAGACAAATGTCTATGTAAGAAATAAAGAAGAAATGAAGAAGAAATAAAGGAATCTTATAGATTCACAAGAATAACTACTTTCAATAGTACAATGATAAAATACTTGCATGGTTTGGACAAGTATACCGACATAATCATAGTCAAAACCAATCTTACAGGGTACAGTTGAAGAGTAAAAAAGCAGAGAGGGGAAAAAGAAAATCAGGGGCAGTCAATAAGCCCGGATAGGTCGATTTTTCCATAGTCATCTGTATCACTGATGATCTCGCTGGAGGACTCTGTGTGTTAATGTATCAAATGTGGTACTCACAATGACCCTAATGGGTCATGGATGGACATAACTCCACATGAGAAAAGGTATTGTTTATTATTGTTGATCACATACGAGTTCCAAAAGATACCAAGGATATACAGAAACAGAATACTAATCTCTTAGTTTAAAAACTCATATGGTAATTGAGTATTTGAAAAAATATATATGAACAGCGTTAAATAGCAGTTTTGCGAGGAACAATACACAGAATCAACATTATGATCAAAAGTTATTTATCAATATAAGAACAAACACTGATAATAAAACCACAAAATCATGCAGAGGTTTGCAGTCAGTCTTCCACATACTCCATTTTTCTCTAAAAATACTCACTGTCTTTGTCAAAGGGTGGCAACTCCTGTTTGCCACTCTCGGGGGGTAGCGTTTCCACAAATATGACCCAAGGGTTTTCCTGTTCGGAAAGCTCAGAGACCTGTTGGTGGAAGAGACTTATTATGCAGTGAATTGATAAAGCAACCTACCGTATAATTTTGTATATAAGCCAAGTATTTTTTCATTTTTTCCCTCTTAAATGTAGGATTAAATATGTGCATATAATTTTTTTTTAAATTAGCAGTAGAAATAGTAAAATATAGCAGCTCAGGAACCACAGCTGTTAGAAACAGTCAGAAAACTGTTATTTAAGCCGCCATTACTGTTATTCAAGTGAGGGCTAAATTTAGCCACCCCTACGCTTAACGGCAAGTGTGAATGCGATCAACAATCATTCACCTGGGAAAAGACAATAGACTCACATGCAAAAAAAATGTTACAGATCAATTCTACGAATATCCTATAGAGAACATAAGACAAGTTACAAATGTGTACATAATAAATAAAATAGAAGTGTGTGCAGGTCCGGTCCACGGGATCCATTGCTTTTCGTAGTGAGATGATGAGGGCTTGCATGGTATGGATATGTGTGCCGACATTGTTCCTTGTCATAAAGTGTGCTGTGGGGCCGCAGGGGGTGGAAGATGTGGGAGAAGAAGGATGAAAGCATGGTATTATCCTCATTGTTGGATTTGATGTGAGTACAGGTAGGGCAGGTTGGAAATGGAAGAAATGACCTTGCGTCTTACCATCGCTAAATTGTGTGCTAAAGTTTTCATTTTAGCATTCTGTTGCTTGTCACTTCACACTTGAAATAACAGGATTCCATTTTTTTTTCTACTTTGGAAACTTTTGTGATAAATATCTACTTTTGTCACATTTTGGACCTTAAAGTTGTATCCTCTGCATATTCACTGACAGATTACACACAGAAATATACGGTACATACATATAATTTTGCATATTTAACGTTTAGCGCTCTGTTGGCGTGTTGAAACGCATTACGATTTCTATCCGTATACAGCTGTTGGCAGACTCATGCACACATTACTATGCACTCAATTTAATGACAAGGAACTACATGATGGTTAAGATTTATGTGTCCAAGAACTAGCACACCCTAGGCCACTTACACGTCACTTCCTTTCCGTGTATTTCTTTTCCAAGTAGGTTGTAAATCAGAGCCGCCGATTAATTTTTACCCATCTATTTGAATTGAGATAAATTTGTTAAAATGGAAGTATTTTTCATGAAATTTGTATGGATTCTGATTCCAATGATGAGGTATGCTTGGGATTTATAGACGTAGCTCTTGCTGCATTAGCCGATATGAAAGGTGATGGAAACACTAGCTCTTTGTTTGGCACTTTAACCATTCCTGTTCTCCTTTTAAATGGAGAAATATTAACTCATCCCAAAAGCGTCGAAAAATGTATTATTTTTCAAATGCCACCATGTTTTAGCTTTATTTGCTTTCATATATATTATGACAGAGTTGCCAGAGTTACTGCAACTAGAAATGTGGACTAACAACTGACTCTGCTCAATTCTCAATGCATTTTAGTCATTCTGCCAAAAATGGGAACTCTTGACTTCCTGAGCTGTGGGGAAATACAAATTATTGCTCAAGTTACCATGTAAGTGTCTGACTGTGTTACTTCTATTTATTGGAAGAGACTAAGCACCTATGGGGCACCCTGATTGTATAGATATTTATTTTATTTAGGTAGTCAAACTCTGAGAAAGCAGCCAGTTACAGACTGAGTAATTACAGATGTAGAAATATATACTCTACTAATCTTGTGCTTGCAGAATAGACACAGATATTGTTTAAGCTATTAGGTAGGTAGGTCCCATGACAGCAACCTGCCATCAGGGATGAGGATAACTCTTTGTGTACTAAGCTGCAGCAACTATTAGGTGGGATGGCCAGTTCCTTCCTTGCTGTTTCTACCTCTCCTAACTCATGCGTCAGGTACCCCTTTACAGCCGGTTCGACTAGAGAGGTGGTCGTGTGAGGTGAGAAATCCCAGATAGAATATTATATTTTTGTCCAGGTATGGTTTTGAACCTGGCAGGCTGTAACTCGATGATAGTAAGCAAGCTCACTATCAACTAGACTACCCTGCTCCTCTTTGAGCTATTAGAAAAATCATAATAGTTAACAAATGTAACCCCTTCATCTGTTTCTTTTTACAACCTCAACCCTCATTAATGTAGCATGTGCTTCAGTTGACTTGCCTGTTTGTTGAAATCTGCTTCCAAATCCAAGACAGTTGGTCTAAATGTTTGATTCTGCCGACAGTGGAAAGGCCAAGGCCTAATTTGTTGTGCAGGATATTTCTAATTGAAAGAAAATGATTAAATGATTAGACAACTAATACACTACAGGATAACAAATAAGAAAATTATTGTAATTTCATTTTGGGATATGATCAGATCACACTTCTCTATTTCACCCTTTAACACATTTGACAAGATATTGTGCTGTTTGTCAATCACACGTGATGATGACCATTTGTAACTTCCACTTTATGAATTTCAGTTAAGAGTTATATTCTTGACTATAAGTTCGTAGAGGATTTTTTTCTTCTGCGTTTGTTTTCAAATTCTATATATTAACAGGATGTATTTGCTACGATAATTATGACTTTTTACCTAACACATCTGACTTCATCATGGCTTGTCTTGAGGATCATTTTGACCCTCTATGGGATTGAACAGTCACCCACCCTATAACCTCATTAGTCACATCTAACGAGAAGCATGGAAGTTAGACTACTCTTTGTTCCCTCCTGGGCACCGGCAACTCACAGGGGAATGACTAATAACCCCTATGCTGGCTGCACATGCCCTTGGATAAACAGGGCATGGTATAATCAACATAGATGGTGTTTGATCCACCCATGACTGTCTAGCAACTCTCCACTATTGAACTGCTGTATCTCCCCTTTTTGCACAAGATTCTCAACCTTTTTTTAACTTATCACTGCTTCATGCAGTGTCTTTCCACGTATCGAGTTTATGTTAAAGACTTTCAGTGAGGTCTTTAGTGTGGCCACCTTGAGAATATATGCTCTTTTGTAACTCATCAAACAGGAGTAGTAGGCGATGGTCTGCATTGCGTATTACATTAGGTATTAGTTTATTGATTATTCTCCTCACTATCCTTTATTATTTTTTTATTACTGATTGTTATTATTATTATGGTTGAGTTTTTGGTCATCATCGATTATGACGGACGAACATCATCATCCTCCTAGCACACCAGACATGTCCATAAGTGCTCAGATCTCCACTTCAGTAACACTCTCAGAGTATAATGGCTAATGGTTCCAGTTCTATGTTGGTTCACTGCTCATTTTGAAATCTTTGTGAAATGTTCCCTATGGGCCACGTCCATCTTCACGCATTCTCAATATTGATTCATGCTCATTCATCTCAAAATCCTCTGATCAAGTGGACTCATGAAGAGCACTGAGTATGTCCGCTCGGTCCATATGCTGAGCATCTGTTATAGTGCTGCGGCTAGCTAATTGGTCGGTCCATTCGTTTCCCTCCACGATGCATGTCCAGGGACAAAGATAAGGGTTAGTTATGCCCGTTTTTAGTTCTCTCTAATCACTCTACCCATCCCCTATGTACTTAACATATTTTGACTTTCTGAATCATATTCATTGAGTCACTTAATATGCACACATGGGAAAAGGCTTGCAATTCCAGTCAGTTAACCTTTACAGACCTGAATTAAATTTACGCAATATCCCCCTTGGGCCTGAATTATTTTTGGAAAATTTGCATCATTGATGGGTGGGTATTTTGAAAACGTGATAACTTTTTTTGTTTTAAATATCAAAATAATTTTTTCACATCTAAATAAAGGAGTGAATAGTGAATATAATCATTTTTAGGTTGTTGTTGTATGTGTGATATGACAGTTGTGAGCAAGTTGTGAAGTTGAAAATTCAGGAAAAAATAGCAAAACGCCATTTTCAAAATCACAAATATAACTTCATGACGACCCTAATACTTGATCAATGTGTGGAAACATTGATAAAATCCTCATAAATACCTATACTTGTTGTATATATATTGTTTGATATCCAAATTAATACAATATGGACTAAAAAAACTAATAAAACATGAAGAAATCGCATATAACGTCCATCCAGTCAACACTAGGTCTAGGCAGACACGCAACATAATTATTGTCCATGCACACATGTAGCACCCCTGATACATATTATTTTGGTGTTTTTGAATAAATACACACACATTCTTATCAAATAACAACATATTAAACACAAAGACAACAATTAGAAAATGTAGTCACGATCACTTACCCATGCCACGCGGTACTCAATTTGATAGTAAAATACTGCAAAAAATGGCCAAGTCGCTCCAGAAAAGCGTTGACAAATTCAACCGGCTTTCTCTCTCTTACAATCGTAATGTGTAAAGGAATTTGACCTTTAGACTGTGACGTATTCCTAGCTTCGTGTGGCGGGAATTTCTACGTCATATGAGCTTTACGATTCGGGCAGCATCTTTCTATGCCTATAGGTGAGTTCACGCACCCGCCGGTTAGATGGATAAAGCCCTGTGGGTGCGTGAACTCGCCTACAGGGTCGTGAAGGTTAAGTATTCTTGTAATTGCATATCACATGAGTTGCCTAATGAATTTATTATTACATCAGAATAGTGTCAATGCTGAGGATACCAGCTCTGTCAAGGACAGTGGTATCTAGAATATTGTATTGCCATCTGATGTTCAAAACGTTTCTGGGACAAGTTATGTGAAAATGATTGACTTTCCTCGCATGTTGTCTATACGAGTCTACATGGTTTATATGGTTCATGATTTACCAGCATACAAGATATATTAGATATTGTACCACAGTCAAGCTGTAAACCACAACACAACACATTTTCTCTGGGTTATATTCTGCTAACTAACAAGTCTGAAAATGAACACTGACAAAGATATCTTTAAATAAAGTGTTTGATTACCAAATTGTCAGCAAGTATTTCCATAAATTCTGCAAGTAGTGTTGTTTTCTTCACTTTAAAGCCTCTGGAAATGACAGAAATCATCTCAAATAAACATCAACATAAGTGAAAACACAACAAGTATTTAACCTTCTACAAGCGTAAATGTACTGAAAGATTAGTGTGGTACAATACAGAAATTTAATATTCCCGTCAGCTGTAAGAATTATTTTCATTTATCCTCATTTTTTCATTTATCCTCATGCTTCCTACTTGAATTTATTTGTATAAGAAATTTAATCAGATAAAGTCAACCAACATCTTTGAAATTTATAAATAATTATAGAAAAGAATACACAAATAAAATACTGTTTATTGATGTAGTTAACTGTGATGCATGAAAGATAATATTTATTTCTTATCGACTGATCTTTAAGAGTTAACCATAATTAGCATTAATTCAAAAACTTTGAAACACGTACAATTTGACATTTCCTATTATTGAATTGTATAAATATTTGTATATGGTCATTCTGAAGTCATGTAGTCATATGGGTTGTGTGGTCAAAAGTGGCAAATACTGATATCATCAACTGATTGCAAGTTTTCATGTTATTGGACATCTGCATACAAAATGGTGGTACATGCTTTCTACATACACACATAGACTTCCTATACATAAGAAAGACACTTCTCAAAGAGTTGCATACCCTGAGATCTGGAGTCGTTGTATGAAAAAGAGCTCTTGGGAATGAAGTAATGCTTATAGTCTTGACAGAACTAGAGACAACCCAATTGCTAATTTGATATATGTTCTTGAACTTCTATCAATGCGTTGCCTCATCAATCAATCAAGTGCCATGCCGAGCTGCATAGGCGATAATGTTTCTCCACAACTCTCTATCTCTTGTGTTGTTAATAAGTTCAGTTGGTGACCTCTTTTTTGTGCCACAGTGACAATCCATCCATAAGTATCTCTCTTTGTCTGCCTCTGTCTCTTCTCTCTTGATCTTTTCAGTGGTTACTAAATGTTCAAGTTTTGCTTTTCTCGTCACATGCCCTAAAAATCTTGATTGTCTGCTTCTAATTTGTGCTATAATTTGTAGTTTTACTTCAGCATCTCTGAGGACTTCTACATTAGTTTTCTTGACAGTTCATGGAATTTTCATCATTCTTCTGAAAAACAAAATCTCAGTTCCCTCCAGCTTATCTTGGGCACTTTTATTTACCGTCCATGCTTCATATACATAAAGAAAGACTGTCTCAATATAACATTCTAGCACTCGAACTCATGTATGCTTCTTCTTCTTCTTTGCGTTCGTTCTCAAACTCCTGCGGATTAGCAGGATGTAGTCCGGAGAACGGAATGCGTTGTGTCATGGTTTACAGCATTGCTGCGATATCTGCGCCTTTCAGCCTGACACATCCGACTTCAGCATGGCTTTGGGTCACTGACCCTATATGGGATGGGACAGCCAACTCCATCCCATAACCTCCTTAGTCGCCTTTTACGACATGCATGGAAGGTTAACAGTGTATTATTCTTTGCTCCCCTTTCGGGCCCCAGTTCACACAGGCGATTTTTATGCTAATTGGAAACCTTAGTCTATTTAAATTGCAGTCAGTAATCTAATAACTTGTGTATGATAGAGAGAATATATATATACTGAATTTACTAAGAATCATCAATGTTGTGAGACAAAGTACATTAAGAAGAACCTGTAGTTGACTTTCTCTGTATCAAACAAATCATTTCCCTGGTGTCCACAGAAGTTGTCTTCTGTCAAAACATGCACATTCATATATAAATGAGCTTCTGTTCTTTCTTTTCGCTTTAATGCCTCCAACTTCCTGCAAGTCATAAGGAAACATTTTAATCAATCAGGACACATATTTCATAAATAAAATGAGATTTATGACATGTTTCAGTTTTACAAGCTAAAAATTGGAAATGTTACATGATCTGAACCAGATGTGTAGCCTTAGCAACAAAGAATGGCTGCATTGAATCATCAACGCTAACTCTGGTCTTATTGGCACAATCTGACAAACTTAAATTTAACCATTTCTTGATATTTCCTTCCTGCTTATAACTTTGTCTACATCTTGTCCGATTTCCTTAAATATACTCTTCTAGAAAGGTCTTCAGTCATGTAATTTTCACTGTTTAAACTAGGCATGGGCGATCCAGGATAGAAGTGACAAAAGCAATGCCTAGGGATTCCACAACCGAACAGGTACTGACAAACTTGACATTGTACCAAAGCTACACCAGTGCACTAGCCAGAAACCTACCTACAGACACAGATATCAATTAGGTAGTCAATGAATTCTGTACTATATATTACAGGCTGCTTGTAAAACCATTTATAGAGGAGCCTGCAAATACTATAAACATTACTGGAGTAGTGAACTAGAAATACTGCAAAATGAAGTGGAAACAACTTGACAGGAGTCAGAGACAAGACCATGTCAAGAGCACCACAATAAATATCAACAAGCTACTGTCAAATTTCAGAGAGCCAAGCTACAAGCCAGGCAAAGCATCTGGAAGGAGAAAACTGAAAAAAAGAGATTGCTGAACCGTGAGATACAAGGAAACTGTGGATATTTGTAAAGCAACTAAATGATGAAGGCACTGGGAGAAAAAAAGGTCACATGACAAAATGATTACACAATCCTCATGGGAAAACAGGCAGCTGACTAATTTGCAGATTCATTTGCTGAAGACAGCAGTAAAATTAGCCTAGAGAAATAACTGGAGATTTGTGAGAAACAAGAAACATTGGACAAGATGGAATCTTATTTGAAGTCATAGAGGCACCAATCATATTGTGAGAACTAGATCATGCAGAATCTAAACTAAAAATGAGAAGTCACCTGGTGCTGATGGAGTGTCCAATGAAATGATAAAAAATATGGAAATTGCAGCAAAAATAAAGCTGCTGCAGATCATCAATATATTTTGGACTATAAGCAAAGTTCCACAGACCTGGAGGGAAGCAATCATGACACAACACAATCCCTAAATCAGGAAAAGACAGCACCACAGTCTCCAACTATAGACCAATGAGTCTTACAAGCTGCCTATGCAAAACTATGAAGTATATTATCAACCACAGACTGCACTGGTACCTTATGAGCAAAAACATTCTTGCATCACAGCATAAAGACTTCAAGCAATGCTACTTTACGGAAAATCAGGCAGCTTTTCTTTCTCAAAAGATAGAGGATGCATTTCAAAATAAGAAACTAGTTTGGTCCAAGCAGCTTGGATAGACCTGAGGAAAGCTTTCGACAAGGTTTGGAAAGGAGGACTTCTAAAGAAATTGAGAAACTACAGAGTGAATGGTAGGATGTATAAATGGATAAAAGTATACGTACATAACATAAGAGCTAGAGTACAACTAGATGGTTACACAAGCAAGAAAGTCCTATTACGTCATGGGGTACCACATGGAGGGGTATTGTTCTAATGCTGTTCCTGGTCTCCATCAATGATATGGTTGCTGAACTACAACAAGGTACAAAAGTGGCAATGTAAGATAAGGTGTAAAACCAGGCACTTAAGATAATCATGTGGGCAATAAAATCAACGCCCATAGTAGAGATGGCGAAAATGGGGAGGACACAAACACTGAGTGAACACAGAGACACAAAAGTGCTAATACATGCAGAAAAGTTTCACTGTATGCCAAGTCATTCAATAAAAGACAAATTTCAAAACTTAGCAATTGGATGACTGAAAAGAAGTAGCTTTAATCATCAGACTCCGTAGAAAAATCTCAGACTTGTCTGAAATTGACAGCTCCCTAAGATCTGTACCAGAACAAACCCCTTGGAAAGAGGATAGTGAACTATCTATTCATATCAAAACAGAGGTGAAAGGAATTTTCAGTGAGACTGAACAGAACAGTGTACAATGTAAGACAGTTTCAGTCTACTGGATGACGAATATCCACAAGACATATGGATCAATTATATATAGATGGGTCTGCTCAGAATGCAGTGAAAAATGGAGGAGCAGGAATATATACTGTAAAAAAAAAACCATAAGTTTTTTAGAGTTACTTTTATAAAAGATATTCGCTTATTGGACATCATTCAATTTATCAACTGTGTTCACCTGGTTATTAACTTCTTGTGGCTACCTGAATTGTATGATTAATGAGGTCATGGTCAAAACAGCATTTTTGGCAATAACTCATGACAGGTTCATGAGAATCCTGTAAAACTTAATTAATACAAAACTCTCTGACCATATTATTGAATGCCTATAATAGATTATAAGCACCATACTTAAAGAAGAAGAAATAATAGGTTGCAAGTCCATACAAGAACTAAAAGTACAGGCAGCTGACAACAACGTATGGAAAATCAAAACCTCTGCCCTGTGGCATGAAAGGTACTAATTAACTAACTGTAAAAGATTGACTGTCTTTGATAAATTCAGTTGACAATTCAATGTGCAAGTATGGTTCATCTCACTAAAGAACAATGATACATCATCATTGGATGCTTACAAACTGGACAATCACAAAGTGTAGTGGCCAGACAATTTAATGTGGTTAGAAGCACCAATAGTTGCCTTTGGGTGAAATTTTAACAAACTGGCCCAGTGCCAGACCAGCCAAGCAGTGGAAGACCGAGAGTCACAACTGCTGACAAAGACCGCTTCACAGAGCTGCGTCACCTCAGGAATGGATTTGCATCTGCATCCTCCAAAGTCCACTCAATGTCAGCAGATTGTCGAATTTCCGATCAGTCAGGACCGGCTGCATGAAGCTGGTCTTTGGGCTAGAATACTCTAGAGGTCCTATTCTTATGGACTGGCATCACTAGAACCAACTACAGGGAGCGAATCAGCATCGTCAATGAACCGTTGAAAATGACTAGATAGATTTGGTTCACTGATGAATCATTTTTGAGCTCCATCTGCGCAATAGATGGAGAATGAGTTTACTGCAGTCTGTGAGCCCTATGCCCAGAACAGCGTTGATGAGGCTGCTGCACATGGTAATTTTCTTCCCAGTGTTGCCATATCATTCTGTCAAAAAGCTACCTAGATTTTTTTGTTCGGTATCGGGTTTACCGAATCGAGTGGTTGATTTCAACTTCAGCAATCAACATATGCCACAATTCCGGCGAAATGCTTTGCCCCAATTGTAAACACAGCGTGCTAAAGGTTAAAGAAGAAACAAAATTTCAGATATAGGCATATTCCTGACAAACGAAAGAAGAAATATTTTCATCAACTGTTCTCTTTTATTTCTAGTTTTTCTTGGAGGTACAGTACAAGTAGATGTCACCACATAGTTGAGTTATTTTCCTTGTCATTTAAGAAATGCAGCTTTATTGATAAAGATCTCAAACGCTGAAAATGACATTATCTCCTTGTAGGAGACTCATCTCCCTGATTATGCAGCTGTAACTGAACAAAAATAAGATACTTTTTTTCTGGTGGGGACTGGATTTAAATCAACCTGAATAAATCTGAATGGTGCTTATTTTGTTGTTAATAATAGATCATCTTCTTCTGCGTTCGCATAATAGATCATTTCAAAGCTAAGGATTAAGAGGATGTTCACAACTGAGAAAATGCTACCTATCAGACTCTGATCACAACATCTTAGGGAGACGCAAGAGTAAAAGTGGCAGAAAGCACACTTGATAAATCTACAGAAGACTGAGTGTGGAGACTCAAGACTTGGGTAAGTTGTTCAGACAGCAGTTGAGCAGCACCTCCTTCTTCTTATGCGTTCAGCATGTGGTCAGCATGTGGTCATGCTATACCGTCAGACCTGTCGTCAAGACGAAGTCCACTGTCTTCTCCAGGTCAGAGCGGCTGCCCCATAGCTTTTGCCTCAAGTCTGTATCCTCTGGCCAGGTCTGCTGTCTCTGCTCTTTGTATGTTGGGCAGTCCTGAAGTATGTGTTCTGGAGTCTGGGTTCCGGATCCACATGGACATTCATCTGTGTATGAGATCCTCAATCGATAAAGGTGACCCAACAGTCTACGGTGACCTGTTCTAAGGCGAAATATTGTGGTCTGTTGATATCTTTGGAAGAGATGTATTGCATCATGTTCGTATTCCCATTCCATTTCTTTCTTCCACTTTGCTGTGTATGTGTTGCGGATTATTGTTTTTACTTCTCCGTAAGACAGTGGGTGTCTGTGTTGCACCATTTCGCTTCCTGCCTTTGACAGAGCATCCGCTTTCTCATTTCCCATGATTCCACAGTGTGATGGTATCCACTGAAGGGCAATAGCTGTTGATTTTTGGATCTGTCTTAGCTCATGTCTGATGTTGTGCAGAAGGCTTTCGTTTCTGTTGCTCTGGATTGATTCCAGTAGGGATCTGCGATCTGTGAATGTGGCTATCTTCTTTGGTCTTGGCAGTCCTGGTTCAGTGAAGGCTTTCAGTGCTTGATGGAGTGCAACTGCTTCTGCTCTAAAATTAGAGGAGTATTTCCCAGTTGGAAAAGCTTTTGATATTGTCTTCCCATCTTTGAGTCTTATAAAAATTCCACCTCCTCCATTCCTTACTGCTCCTTCTGCCGATCCATCTGTGTAGACATGTGTCCAATCCTTGGGATTGTATTTTATTTCTATCATCTCCAGTGTCAATGCTTTTAGTTGAGGTGGAGTTTGGTATTCCTTATTAATTATTCCAGGAACCTGTGTTATTATGGAGACATTCTGGAGACTATTGCCTGGCTCTTCAAAGTCCGTTAGTATTTCAATTTCATTTGGGAGGTTTGTGAGGATTTCTTTATGTTGTTCATGGATATCTTTAGAGATGTGACAGAAGCTGGTTCTCTTCAACCTGCTTGTGGTTGATCTAGAAATTTGTGCATATATCGGATGGTTTGGCATGCGCTTAATTTTTTCCCTTTGAACAAGCACTCTTTCTTCTCTTCTGTCATCCAGTGGGCGGATGTTTACATGTTTTTCCATTGCATGGTTTGGAGTGGTTTTCATCCCTCCAGAGATAAGTCAAAGTCCTGCATTTTGTACTTTAGATAGGCGATCAGTATTTGTTTTTGATGCTGATGCCCAGGCTGTCATTCCATATTCTACTAAAGGTCTGACTGTACCCATGTAGACTTTTCAGAGAATATTTCCATTTGCTCCCCAGCTTGTTCCTGCAAGTTTCTTCATCAAGGATAGCCTCCGGTTTGCTTTTGCTCGGTGGTTATTAGGTGTGGTTTCCAGGTGAGTCGCTTGTCTAGTGTGACCCCTAGATATGTAGGGTTCTCCACATGTGCTAGCTCACTTCCATTTATTTTAAGATTTGCTTTTTCTTGGTGGTTTGAAAGTGAGAAGATGGTTGTCACCGTTTTGGAGAGGTTGATCTGGACTCCCCAGTCAGATGCCCATTCACTTAAGGTGTCAAGTGCTGTCTGCATTCTGATTTTTGCAGTGGATAGGTTTCCTGCCGCACTCCAGGCAGCAAAGTCATCTGCATGAAGAGCCTTTGAAATATGATGTGACAGTTTCTCTCCCATATCATTGATGAATACTAGGAAGAGGGTAGGAGAGATCACTCCTCCTTGAGGTACTCCTTGTTGGAGAGTAACATGTTTGCTTAGTTTACCATCTACTTTTACTCTTGCAGTGCGGTAGCAGAGGAAATCTTTTATCCAGCTAAACATTCTGCCATCAATTTTGTTTTGGAGAGGACCTCCTTAAAATAGGTGCAAGCAACATAATTCCGATTTACGGTCAAACATTTCTTTAATGGGACCAGATAATCAGAGACTAAAAGGTTTAGTGACAATGTGCACAATGAGAGGTAGACAGTCTTGGTGTAGACTCAAGACCCCGACATGGAACATAAAATTAGTTCATATAGCAGATGAACTCTAATACAAAATAACTGTACAATCTTGAATAAACCAGTGATACAATGACACCTAACAAACAATCAAGAATACATAAATTATTTGTATTGCAGGCATCACTCACCTCTCCTCATTCAATCTTGCTGTTAAAGAATCAGGAATATCTTTCTCACACACAGGTTCAAGAATTTCACCTATTATAAGAAAAGATATATATATGTATGTATAGAACATTAAACTGATCAGTAGCCTATAAGATCAATTATCTTATTCCTATAGTCCATGCTATGTGGTTGGTTATCTGTGCACTGCCTTCTGTCTCATGTATTGCCAAATTTTCTGATACAAATATTCCAACCCCCTCTTACTCTTCAACTTTCCTGTTGGCACAATGTGCTACTTTTCCTCTTCACATGATGTTTACAAAGAATATAGACATCCTTCTGATGCAAGTAACCAGTTACCTAGCTCTCTTTGTGAGTTAACTTCTTTCAAAATATCTTCATAGACTTATATCTGTTTATGGCGCTCCCATCTTTCTTTTATAAAACCATGTTCTGCTGCTCTCACATAATTTCTCACTATTCTATTGATTGTTCATGACTTAATCTCTGATGCTCATCAGGCAGCTTGCTGCTCTATTAAGAGGGGCTAAATAAATGAGGAAATCCAAGCACAATGAAGTCAACCCTCCATAACTTTTGAGTCCTTTGGGTGTAGTCAATAAAGCACACATGCAAATCTCCA
Organism: Meghimatium bilineatum; assembly: GCA_034231615.1. Taxonomy (NCBI): domain Eukaryota; kingdom Metazoa; phylum Mollusca; class Gastropoda; order Stylommatophora; family Philomycidae; genus Meghimatium; species Meghimatium bilineatum. Next base: position 48,060,046 of record CM067320.1, on the reverse strand, counting down.
TTTACTTAGGTTATTCTTTCTATTAGTTTGAAGAAATATAATATGAAGATTTATAAAAATGATGATGTTCCTTCTTTACAAGTGAAGACTAGCATGGCAATTAGGTCTGGAGTTTGTGAACTTCAGATGGCTGAGGAATTCCTAGTCATCAGTTTTTTTACATCTGCGCTATCTAACTATGTCAGGCCGGGAAGTCAAGAGCTGTGGTTTCCTAAGAGCTTGGGTTAAATTCTGTAGTGCTTGAGAGATGCCTTCAAGTAGTCATCGAAACATTTTTTTCTGACCACTACTTGAATGTTTACCTATGCACAGTGCATCATATATAAGTATAAAAGACACTGTAAGACAAACAGAAAAATGAATCCATATGCCCAGACAAACAAATGTTGGTAGTGATTTTTCTCCACTGCTGCTTTTCTTCAGTTCTTCTTCTTCATTCTTCAGTCAGATATCAGGTTACGGCACCAATAGCTTCAATGAATTGTGCGATTCGCTTCAGGGCATTCATGGAACCCCTCAAGTCTGGAATCAGTGCTGTCTCAATAGGCCATATTTTCTCCCTCTCTTCTTGGTAGAGTTGACAGGCATGAAGAATGTGTTCTGCAGTCTCTGGGCTCAGTCCACAGTTGCACAGGTCTGTCTCACCAAACTTCAGCTTTCGGAACATGTGACTTCTCAGTCTGTTGTGACCAGTTCGTAGTCTGAAGATGATGGTTTGTTCCTTGCGTGACATTTGGTGGTAGGGGTCATTTGGTTCTGCAGTTGGGTGCATTTGCTTCCACTTTTTCTTATATTCTGCTTTAACATGGTCTTACATTCATAGTACGTATTATCATTTTCTATTTGTTCCAGTGATCCCCCTTTCCTTGTCAGGAGATCAGCTTTTTCATTTCCAGGTATGCCACAGTGACCTGGGATCCACTGCAGTACTATTTCTTTGGTAACACAAGTAAATATAAGTAGGAAGCCAGAGGACAATTTTTTTTTAATATTCTTGATTCTTTGGTAGTACTGCTGAGGTGTAGTAAGCAGGCCGTAAGTTAATTCATGTTCATGTTCTTTGGATCTTTCAATTCCTGCAATACTGACTTTGCATCCGTTAGAAATACTACATGTCTGCTGTGACTCGGCACGCAATTCATGAGCATTTTGGCTGCCTCTATTATGGCTTCCATTTCTGCTTTGAAATTTGTGGAAACTTTTGCCTGTGGGTATGGATTTCTCTATTTCTTTTCCATCTGGTGTTACTATATATATTCCTGATCCTCCATCTAATCTACACTTGATCTACACTTTCTGAAGCCAGCTTGCTGATTTAGCAGGATTTTATTTTTTTCTAGGAACCACATCATTCTTTTGTTTACCAGGCGCTCCATTAGTTTGCAAATACAGCTGGTCACTTATTGGGCGATAGCTGTCCACCTTTTTTTTTGGTTTGCCTTTCTTGTGGATGGGTATCATTATGGCGGTTTTCCACAACTGTGGCACTAGACCTCTATCACAACAGTTGTTAAAAAATGTATTAATTTCTTTTTTGCTGATGGTCCGATGTGAATTAGCAGTTCATTTGGTATGTCATCTGGGCCAGGTGATTTCCTAAGTTTTAATACTGCTAGTTCTTCATTTAGTTCATTGATCGTGAATGGAATATTCATGACATCTTGTTTATCTTTGCTGATCTCTTTTTCGATCTTCCGTAGTTCTTTTCTTCTCTTCTCCTATTTTCATCGACTTTGTGGCAGGCAGTACTTTGTTAATGCTGTATAAAGTGATTTGCAGCCTTCTTTCCTGTGAGTACATCACCATTCTCTATAGCTACTGGTGCTGTTTTGTTATCTTCATTGTTGAGCATTTTTGTTATTTTCCATAGTTTTCTTCCCTCTTGGTCGAAGTTTAAATTTTCTGTTTTTTCATGCCAGCTTTTCCTTGTGTTTGTAATTGTCATTTTTCTTAGTTTGGCTACATCAGCTTTTAGTGATATGTTGTTTTCTGTGGATGGGATTTTTTCTGCTGTGTCTCTGGCCTTTGGACACTTCTTTCTCCAACTCATCGAGTTCGTCAGATCAGTACGGTTTGTAATTTTTCCTAGCACCTCTTGGTATGGTTTGCTTGGCTGCTTGAAGAAGTGCAGAAGCCAGGAGCTGTGCAGTTTTGTTCACATTTTTAATCCTTGTATTTATGGTTTTTGTGAATTTGTCTGTCAGGTCAGCATACTTACTCCAGTTTAATTTCTTAAAGTTCCATCTGGGTGTGGTTGTGGGGCCAGCAGGGGTATGGTTAATGTCAATGGTGAGTTTGATGGGGCGATGGTCACTTCCACCAAGCTGCTCCAGCACTTCCCTGTATGTTATTTTCGCTAAAGCGTCTGTTGCAAAGGCTAGGTCAGAGGTTGAGGTGGTGTGCCATCTTCTAGAGTAGAAAGTTGGGTGGTCTTCAGGTTCATTAAGCAGTTGAAGTTTCACCTCGCACTGCCAGTCTTCCACTTCTTCTCCTCTAGTATCTTGTTCTGTATATCCCCAACTCTGTGAGTGGCTATTGAAGTCACCAATCACTAGACAGTGTTAATTATCTTTTTCTGTGTTAATTGTGTGTAGAGATAGGCTCTTGTCTTGTGGACAGTAATAGTTATATACTGTGATCTCTTTAGTTGGAAGGGTTAGACAGGTTCCAATAATTTCAGCCTGTTCTTCTGTGTCTACTCGAATTTCAGAGGCAACGATATTGCTTTTCACGTATAAGAACTTCTTCTTTATGTCTCTTTTCTGGGGTGCAAAGGGAACGCATTGCTCTTGGCGGACCCAGGGTTAGCAGATAACCAAGATCCCAAATGTACTTCCACGCGGTGCACCCTGGAAACAGAAATACAGCAGCTCGAGCTGATTCTGGCCAAATCATTTGGGGATCGTGTCCGAGAATGTGGAGGTAGCAGATGGAAAGAGATTTGACTGCACAAGAGACAGACAATATCTCCGTCACCACCAGCATCACCACATATAGCGACACTGTCGACATACAGTGAAGCTAGTCAGTCCAGTCCGAACATTGGAGGGGCGGCCAATGTAAAATGCATGTAAAGGTAGATGCATGGCGAGAGACAAATAGATTTCATACCGAGTACAATGAAACAATGAAAGGGCAGGAAAGGGGAACTACAAGCTCCGTCAGCTCGAGACGAGCTTCTAGTTACCTGTTTTCCTTACAGGCAGAGACCCAGACCCATTCATTGGCGTTTGGTAAAGCAAGAAGACCTAATCCAACTCTAATGTTGAGCCTTCCTAAACCTGAAATATGCTCGCGAAGAGAAAGGGTTCTGTACCCGATGGGCTTTGGCAAGAAAGGGACAACAATGGTAGTCCTGGCCCAACTCTACTGTCAAGGTTTCCTATACTGGAAGTACACTTGCAGAGAGAAAGGGTTTCGTACCCGATGGGCTCAGGCACAAAAGGGACGACAATTTAGCCCTGGCCCAACTCTACTGTCAGGTTTTCCTACACCGGAAATACACTTGAAGAGAGAAAGGGTTCAGTACCTGATGGGCTCAGGCGCTATTGGGACAAGGACGCTGAGCTCGAGAAGGCCTTGCTCTCAAACGCGTGGTGTGAGACTCGAACTTGGACAAGGGGTACACGATGTCGGTGAATGACACCTCGGCTAAGAGGGCAAAAGAGCCAGGGTCCAACTCCTGTTGAGTTCTTCCCCTTAAGGAACCAGGCTCACGGATGAGAAACGGTGCAGTACCCAATGGGCACAGGCACAGCACGTCCAATTACACGAGGCAAGTTCATAGACAGTGGAACACCTTGTGCGAGTCAGACGAGAGCAAAAAATCGTCTGGGCGAAGAGTCTCCACTACGCGTGCCTGGAGACAGATATAGAGGCTGTCACAGGCTAAGGGTAGCCCACCCGAATTGTCAAGGCATGCCGAAATCGGATGTGCTAGGCCTACAAGGCGCATAACGGTGGCACAACGTAATCACGCTCCCGGCGGAAATCGCACGGATATCCGTGATGGTTACAATGGAGCGAACGCAAAACAAACAAACAAAATGTCTCTTTTCTCTATCGTTCCAAATTTTTTGGTATCCTCGGATGTTGAATCTATTGTTGTTTGTAAGGTGTGTTTCCTGTATGTATGCTATGTCGATTTCCTCTGTGTGTAATCGGTTTGCAAGTGCAGTCTTTTTATTGTACACACCCTCTGCATTCCACTGCAATATTTTTAAGTGCTTATTTTTGTCTTTGTCTGCATCATGATCTATATGTGATTTTTTTGAACCAGTAGTATTTTTCCTCTGATCTCTTTTCCTGGCTCCACAAATTAAAACAGAGGTACCACCAGTCGCTGAGGGTGGGCTCCTTCGAGGCTTAGAGCCTGGCACTTCATCCGCCTGACGGAATTCCACAGATGAAGCACCAAAACAAATTATCTGTAACCTTTTATTTGACATGCGAAGTCATTGTGTGACACTGTGGTTTTCAGCCTTGGCAGTCATGCCATGGCTGGACTATTTTGTACCTTTCGGTCCAGTGTCTCCGTCTTCCATCTTACTTTTGAGTCAGGATGTGTTTCCCTAGCCCTTATCCATCCAAGGATTGTTCACAGGGCAGTGGAGGTTTCATTTTGGAGTTTTCCTTCTCCTAGACAGCTTGCCTAATAGGGTTAACGAGCAGCCATCTGCCCAGGGTTTTGAGGTAGAGTTCCCCTCTCCTAGGATAATTTTGTTGTTGCCAGGTATTCATTATCCTCCTCTGTTGTTTATTTCTTGTGATCTAATGCACCTCTTACTCAGGGAAGGTGATTTAAGAACATTGCTCTCTCTTGTTCTAATAGCTATAATTCCCCACTTACCCTACCCAACCCTCTAACCCTACCTAAACCCTATCACTCCCCCCTCCCCTCCCCCTGGCACGTTCGTGGAGTGGGGTCCGTGGAGACCCCACTCCTGCAACCTGAGCTTATAGCGGCTCATACTCACTTTGATGCTGCCAGTCAATGGAGACATGTGGTATTTCAGTGGAGATATCAGCGCCGCCTGATATCCGACCCCGTCCTCGTGGTCAGCAACACCGTTTGGTCAGTGGCTGTTTATTTGCCCAGAGGGTTATTCACAGCTGGCCTCAAGAGGTTTTTCCACTTTCCGCCACCTGTGGACGACGGCTCCTGGTATGGGTCGGTATCCCCCGCAGGATTTTCTTCAGTCAACCCAGCTGTAAATGGGTACCCAAAGCATAAGTTAAGGAATGTAAGCATAGCAAAGAAGGGAACTGGTCACCCCACCTAATAGTAGATGTGGCTTAGTACATGAAGAGCTATCTTTATCCCTGATAGTAGGTTGCTGCCATGGGACCTACCTTTACCTTTATGCTCATTATAAATTTCAAAATTTTGGTTTTTAAGCAGGTAGTACAACAGACAATACAGCCCAGACAATAGCAGTACATGTGAATGTCACACAATAGTGTTTTCTTCCCTCTTGTCTCATCCATTTATAATTTCTTGCGCTCATTCATTATTATTAGAATTAAAAATATAAATTTTTGTATAAATTATGATTTTTTTAAATATACCCCTTCACCCTGACCACTTATTTAGCTGATAAGCCAATGCATTGATGACATGAATTACTATCCCTCTCTGAGGATTGACATAAACACCATCAAAATGCAACAACTAAGCAATTGAAACAATAGTTGTGCTTAGATCTATTATTTAAAAAGTAGTATTGCACAACCTAGAACTCACAGATGAATGTGCATCTTATGTGGGGTAAAACTTACTCAATTCACTTTCACGTATATACACCAACATGTAAGCATTTGTACAGTGTCTGACGGTTAGGTCATCATCCTGTCCGCCAAAGTTGTGGTCAATGGCTTCTAACTTTGTACACCGGGAGACAACATCATCATCAAACTTGCACCACTACATGATAGAAGTTTAAAAAAGAAATATCTGGTTTGTTATATGGAACAACTGCACAGATTTTTCTAAATTGACACTAACATTATCAAATTACAAAAATTTGCATTAATCATCATCATCATCGCTTACAGCAGTCTGTCTATGTATTGGGAACAACTGACTGTGTAAGTCTGAGTGCCACTAGGTGTTCGCAATAAATAAAAATAAAAAAGGAGCAAAGTAATAGTTATATCAAGTCGAGTAATAGTAATATCAAGTAACGAACCATGTTTGTTAGATATAGCTATAGAATTCAATCATTTCAACACTTCCAATTTTTTAATCCAATACATGGGTATCATATTTTCCCTACTAAATTAGGAGGACATTTCATGTTCAATGAATAGATGAAAAGAAAGGGAAATTGTTACTTACTTTGCCATCTCCCTTAGGATTAATATATACAACATAATGTCCACCATGGTTGTCACCACTATGTACAAGTACAGCATGTAACAGATAGATTGCTGATGTCTTCTCTTTCTTCTGAAGGAATTCATCTAATGTCAACCTCTCTGGAAATTCAAACCTGTGGCAATAATCAAGCTTAATGTGTCAAATTTATGAGATAAACATGAGATGTTAAATGCATTTCTGTGTGTATTTCTGAAATAATCACATAGGTTTAATGATAGACATTCAACCCACCCGTGTGTTGCCAGGGCCCGAAAGGGGAGCAAAGAATAGCAACACTGTTTACGTTCCACGCATGTCGCAAAAGGCGACTAAGGAGGTTATGGGATGGAGTTGGCTGCCCCATCCCATATAGGGTCAGTGACTCAAAGCCATGCTGAAGTCGGATGTGTCAGGTCAAAAGGCGCATATATCGCAGCAATGCTGTAAACCATGACACAACGCATTCTGTTCTCTGGACTACATCCAGCTAATCTGCTGGAGTTTGAGAACGAACGCAGAAGAAGAAGACATTCAACCTACAAGAAGATGTTTATAACTTTCTTCGTCCATGTGTTTTTCGGGCTCAAAGAGAACCCAGTTAGGGATGTCTATAAAAAAAAACAATTTTTGCCAATATTTTACCACTGGTGGCAACATTTGATTGTGACACATGGACAATAACATTTGTAATGGAAAAGAAAGTAGCATTTGAAATAAAATACTATAGAAAGGTCCTAAGAATATCATGGACAAAAAAGAAGATCCGATGTCCGTAAAAAAAGGTAAAATATAAGAAAATTGGCAAAGAGGGTCAAATAGAAGAAGATTGGATTATTAAAACATAAGATAACAGGCCTATATTTAAGACTAAAAAAAATGATTAAAAAGACTCATCTTGAATGGAAATGTTTTAGGAAAATAAAACAAAAAAGATCAAATAAAATACTGATGCACAGGGTTTTGAGGATCTACTTAATATGACACTAGTTGAACCAGAACAGCTTGCACGTAACTTAGTAGTCGACCGACAGAGAGATGACAATTTTCTGCAGAGGACATAAGTAAAAAAAAAAAAGAAAAAAAGAAAGGAAAGAAAATAAAAAGGCCTGACTCATGCTACACATTACATGTATTATGGGCCATAAATTTTATGTCATGGAATGAGAAGAGCAGGTTGTAAAAATGAAAAGAAAAAGGTTTGGCTATTCTTTGCTCCCAAAAAAATAGAAACGTAAAAAACAGCTAAGGGAAAAAAAAAATATGGAATCCATAATTAGCTATGAAAACTGGTATGAGATACATGACAGAGAAGATCAGGGAAAGCAAAACACAGAGATAAATTCAATACATAAATTCAATAAAGCAATATTCTAAATATCTTCTGCATTTGTTCTCAAACTCATGCAGGTTGGCAGGATGTAGTCCAGAGAAACAAATGCATTATGTCATTGGTTACAACACAGCAAAAAATGTCTGCAGCAGTCTCACACATCCAACTTCTGTTTCAATGTTACTTATGGGATGGAAAAGCAAATTCCACCCACAAATCTTCTTAGATGTTTTTAACGATATGCACAGCATGTCACTGTTGCTATTCTTTGCTCCAATTTTGGGCTCTAGCAACGCATAGGCAAATATACAGATTTTATAAAAGATTTGTCAAAAAGAATGTTTTATCACATGATATATAAAACATGCTTCAATCTTCAAAAAATATTAGTACTCACCTATCATTAATTTTGATGTTTGCATCTGTGACTGGGTCATACATAAACCTCATAAGATGGAGGTGTAAGACAGGAGGAAATGAGAGAAACACTACACCTTTCTCAGACTCCTAATAAAGAACAAACAAAAAAAGAGAAAACCAATAAATCATTTATTTCATCAAAGCAATATTTTTTGTCTGCTTAATAGAAAACACGTTACCAAGTTTCCATAGATGACACTATTAACCCTACGACCGGGTATCCCACGATTTCTTTGTACAGCGCATACTGGCATAATTTTACGCATCCCTGATTTACCCGTTCATGCTAGACCTGCTGTTAGTTTTTCAGTTTCCCGCTAGATGTCACGTGTTATCGCTTGTGAAAGGAATTCACATGCAAAATAGTGCTTTGTTCACTAGTAATAAGATATTTGGTTTGCGTTGTTTGTGTGTTGTATTCACTGCTGTAATAAATAACTGAGGATGAATATATGTATTTAAAATACTGATAACCTTCTGAATTTTTCTTTGAGGTAAGAACAGAGTTGCTATATATGTATTTTATTCATTTTATACTGCTGTTGTTGAGTTATGAATGAAGTGATTTGCATAACTTTTACTTTGCAGTTTTACATAATGCATACTTTGTAATTCTGAAATATTATTTTGGTTGTTTTACGTATTGCATAATTTTTTATTTCTGAACTATTATTTCGGTGTTTATTTTCAGAAATTTAAGATGTCTTCAATTAGCAATATAAACTTGAAAGACAGTAATGAAATTGAAGGAGAATCTGATGATAATAGTGATGACCTGCCTGGCATTACATGCCTATTACGTGGCTGCCAATACATTTTTTTAACCAAACTTCCGGAAAAAAATACGCTGACAGAGGGTTAAAAGTAACACACCAATTGAAAGTTAGCAGCCTTTAGAAGACCACTCTTAAGTTGTGCTATAGAACCAAAATTAAAGGACTGTGTATGTAGTGATGTCATCTATGAAAACTAATTTTGGATAGAAACAATTTACTTTATGTGTGCTCAGTATCACATGTTTGGAGTCTATAAGCACCATATTTTTTAATCTGGTAAAATAACATAAAATTTTATCATCATAATATCAAATCTTTTTTTAAATGTTACTTTTTGTGAATAAAATACATCTATTCTGATCTGGGTGGCCCACACAAATTAAATGTCCATGTGGAACATGAATAAGGACTCATCACATAATTTCAATGAACTGTGAGGTAAGACATGGCCATACTAAAATATCAACTGGGGAAAAACTTTTGAGGCAGCTGCTCAAATCTGGAGAAGACTGGGAAATATGTCCTGGCAATGACAGATTAAAAGAACCCTGAACGCAGAAGAACATCTGTTCTGCAACATTATCATTGTCTATACTTCACAAATAACACTGAATGACAACTAAAATACTTTTGGAATGAAAGAAAGAAAATTTAGAAATTGTATATTGATGAACCCACATATAAAATTTGAAAATATAGTCTTACATTATATATACTCAAGAATCACGTCTGAATAATTATCAACCAAACTAATTTGGATGGATGTGCAACCTGGTTCAAAGTATGGAAAAGATCAGTGTGCAACCACTTAATAAAGAGGTCAGAAAGCAAGTCTTGTATGTGTTCTCAAACTAATACAGCTTAACAGGATGTAGTTTGAAACACAGAATGTGTTATGTCATAGTTTACAAATTGGCTGCTATATGTGCCTTTCAGTTTGACACATCTAACATCAGCATGGCTTCTGGATCAATTTTCCCCTCTAAGGGATGGACTGCCAGCTCCACCCACAAAACACCCCTTACTTGCTTCTTACGATGTGTATCTGAGTTAACAGTGTTGCTATTAGTGACTCTTTCTAGCCTAGTCAACACATGGATGAAGGAAATTGTAATTAAAAATTCTTGAAACACAATTGGGTTCAGAAAGGACAGAGGATCATACTTTTAATGAGAAACATTTGTAAGACATACAGAGAATATAGAATACATCTTCATAGAAAAACAAAGCTTTAAACTTTGTACAGCATCAAAAGCTGCAGAGCCTAATATTATGAGATTTCAAATACATTTTAATTCAATCAATACAAGTAATATATCACAAACAAGCAAATTTTTTAGCAGCAGATGGTATATGAAAATAAATGAAATTAGGAATTTTAAAAATGGTTTAAGAAAGTTTTATTTTAAAAAAACAGTAATTAAAAGTTCCAGCACTGTTAGGAAACCATCCTAGAATGTAAGGCTGAGAATATGAGGAAGACAACAGTCATGTAAGATATCAACACCAAGAGCTGAACAAAACACAGTAAGATATAAAGTTAACCACTATAAGAAAACTAAAAATGTATCAAATAACACCAGAGCATTATTGGGAGTTTTTAACCTGTAGCAATCTAGCTAAAAATAGCACATATTTCCTCTGAAATCTAGCCATTTTTTTAATGACTTCTGGTTTTTTTGCACTGTTTGCTTTTTTGACGTCACATTTTTATTTATTGAGCTATTTATTTCAAATTTGGAGACAGAGATAAATTAATGTTGATGTGATTTGGAGATGTTATTTGCTTGTGTGTGTGTCAGTGTTATGTTGAGTACAATCAAAATCAAGAACGTGGACAAACACATACAAAGAACTTACTGCGTCAAGGTCACGCGTAGACCTGGCTGTAGAAAACATGGCCCCTCAAATTCCTCGTCATAAATGACTTCAATTACATAACTATTAAATATTATTACAATTTTTCGTAAACACAGTTACAGTTGATCAACAGTAACTGAAACACTAAAACTTTTAATTTAGCCTTTTCTGAATCATAATCTGAGAAGAAATAGCGAAAAATTACATCACAGAAGTTAGGCCAACAAAGTTCGGTTTCCAAATGTAAAAGGTTGAATAAATTATGACTGCATATTTATATCGCTGCGAATAACTAAGGAAAAATAACTCTAGTACGCACTTACTATAAGAGCACGATGGGAAATAAACATGGATGATAGTTGTCCATGACAACAAATGGCTACCTCGATGTAGAAATTTGTCGACGTCGGATGTCTATCGTTAGATGACATTTGTAGACTACAAGTTGCTACAGTTAAACATGAAAGGAGAAGATCATAGAACACAAATGTATGTTACTTATTGCCTATCTATAACCATCACTTTAAATATTAAATCAGTACATGTTTGGTTACAATTACAACAAAATATCAGGATATATAAAATAGAATGAGTAAGAAGTTCAAACCTGTAAACCATACTCCCCAGCATCATACTTGTTATCACCATCAAGAGTTTCCACTGTGCAATATTCTTTGAAAGACTCGTGAACTGGAACAAAGACATGAACATTGTGACTATGGCAATCAATATTAGGAATTTTTTTTAGCATCTTGATGTAATCAGTGTCATCCTTTGCAATTTATAATTTGTTTCCCCATTAAACTACCAAATATTCATAGATATACTTCATCCTCTTCTGTGTTCATTAAAACTTCTGTAGATTAGCAGGATGTAGTCTAGAGCTTTGTGTCATCATGGTTTACAGCTTAGCTGTGACATCTATGTCTTTCAGTTTGATATATCAAACTTCAGCATGCTTTCTGTGTCACTTTAATCCTTATGGGATGGTAGAGTCAACTCCACCCTAAAACCTCCTTACTCATCTCTTACAAGCTCACCATGCAACAGTATTGCCATTCTTTACTCCCCTTTCAGGGGAGTTATCCACTCGTGCCGTTAAGCATAGTGGTGATTGGAGCTCAAGCTTGTGTTCTAAGGCCCATGTGTCGCCTCAGTTGTGCTATGATCATGTTTGTTCAAGATGTCCCTGATGTTTTCTATCCATCTATTTCGTGGTCTTCCTCTGATCTCATTTGGTTATATGCTTGTAAGGGCAACTTGTCGTAGTGCATTCTCCTAATGTGGCCAAACCATTTGATCTGCTGCCTTTCAATATATTCTGTGCAAGGTGTTATATCTATTCTTTCCCTGATGTCTTCATTTCATAATCTATCAAGCCTGGTGACCCCTGCAGCTTTCCTCAAGCATTTCATGTCACTTATAAACAGCGATAACCAGCATATTAAGGATGAATAATTATGATCAAGATCTAGCTCAGTATATCTATTGAGCATGTATTGACAGGACCCAATGGAGGAGCAAAGAATAGCAATACTGTTACCTGATGAGCTTGTAAACAGAGATAAATGCCTAGCCAGCACGCAAGGAGTGTGAAGATGTTATCACTGAAGTACAAGTATAAATGAACACATGGTCACATGGTCATTCTCTTTGCATGCTTAGTGCCCTGTGCAGGCAGTCAACAACATGACCAGTGTGATAATGAATCCATCCAAATTTGACTGACACACAGTGATGTTTCTCACAGCTGAAGGATGTCTGCCAATCAACATTTTATCAATCAAAGAATATGGGTGGTATATGGTGGAAAATGTGTTTCCACGACAACAGTGAAGGACTGGACGAGAATGTTTTGAGAAGGTGATAGGTAACAAATGATCTTCCGTGGTCAGGTCAGGCATATGTTGTTATGTGTAGAAGAAGCCATCAACAAGATGATGCCGCAATACATGTTCACCATGCTGAAGTTTTTATTTGTTAGCTAACAAATTCTATGTGTCATTAGGAACAGTTCTAATGATTGTTTACAAGTAACTGAAGTATCGGAAGGTGTATTTTCAGTGGATACCACTGTTATTGACTAAACATCACCATATGGAAGAATGAATTGGTGGAGGTTGAACCATCTGCAGCGTTACCAAAAGGAAGGTGATGTATTTCTGTCATGAATAGTGCCAGGTGACAAATCATGGTGTCACTACTTTGAGCCATGCAGCAAGCATGCTATGAAAACATACTGAATCATCAAAGAGCAAAACATTCAAATCACAAATTTCTGCAGGAAAGTTTATACTTATTGCCTTTTTTTAACCAAGGAGGTCTCTTTCTGGTGGACCTAGTGTGAACATCAATTCTATTGGCTACAAGAACACCCTAAACAAGCCGCATACAGTCATCAGCCATAAGTGACCCAACATGCTGTTATTCAGTATCATTCTGTTGCATGACAATGATTGCCTGCATATCAAGAAAGTTGTGCAGGAAGCATTAGCACAGAAACAATGGAGAGTTCTGCCGCATCCTACTTACAGCTCCGGCCTATCGCCATGTGACTTTCATTTATTTGAACTCTTAAAGAAAGCTCTAAAGGGACAACTATTTCACTCCAATGATGATGCTATGGCAGCGTTGACCAAATGATTCAATGAGCAAACAGAATTCACCATATACCCTGACAGTGTGATGCAGGAGTTAGAGGCAACAAAAGAGCATATTCTTTGGTGGGCAATGATGTGGTAGATGGCACAGTACTTACAAGGGTATACTACATTGATTTACTACAGAGTGAATTAGATGATGCTGGAGGTGATAATGTATACACACAAAGAATGACAGAAATGGCTGTGACTGACAGAGGTGAGGAAAGAAAGTGTGCTCTCTCTGAAAATCACATAAGGATCTGAATGTGATCTAAGATCACATAATGAGAACTTTGAGTTTATATACTCTTGGATGTTTGCTGGAATGTAGAGCAAAACACTTATGGGAATGTCCCATTTATGACACCAGTTTGTAATCAAGAATCAAGTTTGCTTATGTACATCTATGCCACCTCCTGATAACTTTGACTGGACTACAAGTACCTAGCAATTTCCTTACACAATTGCTGGTAGAGAAGGTGAAAGGTTGTGTTTATTTTTCTTATTCTGCATTCATTCTCAAATTCCTGCGGATTAGCTAAATGTAGTCAAGGAAATGGAATTTTTTGTATCATAGTTTACAGTTTGGCTGAGGTATTTGTGTTTTTCAGTTTGGCACATCTGATTTCACGCTTTTGAGTCGCTTTGTCATATGGGATGGACCAGCCAATTCCATTCTCAAACTTTCTTATTTGCATCTTACAACACACAAGACACTTGCCATTCTTCTATCCCTTTTTAGACTGTTGCAACTACAGGCATCATGTTGATGACAATAGTCTTAAATGTTAGAGTTGCAAATGCCCAGTATTTGCTTGAAGGAGTATCAAGATGGCAACTGATAAAATGATTCAGAAAACAATGAAAAACCACTCATATGTAATTTGCACTGAATATGGAATTCCAAAAAAATTTTTTAAATGGGTAATGTGATAATGGAGGACAATATGTACAGAATCTTGTGAGGACAACATTCAGCAAAGGATACATTCCACAGCAGAAGAAATGAGTGTTTTGCCATAAATGTTCCATATTATACAATATTTCTATAAAATGTTCTGTTCTGAAATACAACTTTATAAGCTGAATAAAGCAGCTGTGTACAGATCAAATATTGTAATTTGTTGCATACCGTTCTTCTTTCCCTTGATATTCAATTGAATATCAAAGAATGTTTCTTCTCTTTTAGAATCATAATCCACATGTTTGCACTTGATATAAGACTGGAAATTAGAACAAACATACACATGGTTACAGTATTTAAAAAATATGGTTTTATGTTTGTATTATAATAATAATAATAGTCTTTCCCAAGTAATGATGATAACAATCTCAGACTTGTGTCACTGCATCTGTCTGGTGTGTGCAGAAATGACTGAAAACTAAAATTCCGGCATAGCATAGAATACTCTGCAGGTTGGATCATAATTTGTGAAAGTCAGATATCAGTTTGTTTGATTTTCTGTCCTTACTGCACCTTCCAACAAAAGTCATTTTTAGTCTTCCTACTCAGGAAGATCTCAACAGAAGTGCACAAATACTGTAGCACCTGCAAATGCCAAGTACAATTGTATTACTTCTGGAAGTAGCTTATTTAGAGAAATTTAACAAGTAGCCTATTATCAAGTGTCATCTTTATATTAAAAGTTAACTGCAATTGACCTATACAATGCTGACAATGTTTAAAATGTCATATCTTTGCTGCTAAATTAAACAGAAATCTGTCAGTTATTGGATCATAGCACCATTACCTTCAATAAACTTTAGATTTACTTCAGGAACACATTCAACTAGGAAATAGTAATATCTATGTTGAACATTTCTTTTCCTGACTTCCAAATCGTCTGTGTTGTTCTCAAACTCCTGCACATTAGCAGGATGCAGTCTGGAGACAAGCTGAAAACAGATGTTCTGGTTTGCAAGGTGCAAAATAATGCAGCTCTGCTGTGAAACTGGTCGCACAACATACTTCATGCTCCCAAGCAGAAACCACACGGACTTTCATATTGGTTATCATAGAGTGAACACAGAAGTAGTAGTATGTAGAACGGAATGCATTGTGTCCTGGTTTACAAATTAGCTGTGAGATCTGCACCTCCTGGCTCAGCAAATTCAACTTCAGCATGGCTTCCGAGCCACTTACAAGAAAGAAATTTATTGTGTTTTTAACAGCTTGACTGTGATACCTATGCATTTTAGCATAACAAATCAAACTTCAACATGCTGTTTTTAGATCAGTTTAACATGCCAAATACAAACTACATAACTTTCCCACAGCACGCTGGATTCTTTTATGACAATTACATAATAAAAAATAACTGACTCATGTGTTCGGAAATAAAAACATGAAATGCCTTTCCAAAATGTTGCTACGTGATATTTATGTTATTTCATAACCAACCTAACATGCTCATAATGTCTTTTGTGAAAATAAAATTTAAACAATATCGTCTGTTAAAATTAAATAAAACACTTAGATATCACTAATCTTCTCAATCCAATCTTGACTAGATCTAAGACAATTTCTTTGACACACAATGTGGTTCTGATTTATATTCCATCAGCAAGTCTAAACCTAATATTGCTGTAACTTCAGAACGAAACTAACGTGTTCACATCTTCTGTGAAAAATAAATGTAATTCCCAACAATTCCTCATGATTACAATCCATACAAATTTCACTAAAAATGGTTTCCACCATTTCAACTAGATTTGTGCTGATTATAACTGAAACCTTGAAAATGATTCAACTTGCCGGTTGTTTGCAATGGACAGTTTGATCAGCATTAACGGCTTGGAACCTTGGCATTTACTGAAGAATCAAAGAATGATAAAAGACCCAATACAAATCTACTGATCTTACTATAGTTCTGATCTTACAAATCTACTTATCAACATTATAAAAAAAAACAGTTCACATTTGTTGGCAACACCATGAGAAGACCTGAAATACAATGTAACAACAATAAAGAGTGATGAAAAAAGAGACAGATGGTGTCAAAGAGAGGATGCAGGACAGTTTGATATCATCAAATGAAAGAGACAGCAGCACGGCTGATACATAGCACTACAACAAATAGAATGTTGTAATGACTGCGCTGCCCGGCACGACACATCATGATACAACAAAGTGATTTCTCTCGGATGAAATCAGTATTCCATGAATTCTCTACAATTCGCCACATAAGTTTACAATCAATTTAATATGAAAAGTATGAAAAACTACTTACCAACATTTTGCCCTCAAAGAGTTTTGGAATAGTCCCTTCGACACATGTACCTTTCATCTTACTTTCCATGTTGTCTAACAACTGCAAATATTATATATTGCTATTAGACAAGAAACAATCATGTCGCTGCAAAACTGATACAAAATCCACATATAAATTCCTCCAATGCAGTAAGCAAGAAACATGTACAGTATATACATTTTATCCAACTACACTGAAAATTTATTAGACAGTATCCAGAAGAATTTTGGCATTCACAATCTATAATGATTTTACGTCAATTATACATATTGACGGTCATTGTAACCTGAAGATTCCAAATGATTGTCGCTCAATATTTACAATTTCTTGTCCGACAAAATTCTATTTTCATAAACCATACCAGTATCAGGCATAGAATACTACTGTTAACTATGATTTGCTGAATAGGGGGCATAGCAACGGTTGAATAAACTCGACAACGGCATGCACATTATTAATAAATTGTTTGATTATATCTATTGCATTTTGCACATTAATCTTTCATTAAGAACACTCCAGATACAAACGATTTCTGTCTTTGACATTTAAGCATAGGTCTCCTACCCACAATTCTCTCCCAGTACAAAGCTTAGAGAGATGTACTATGTTTGTTCGTTTGTACTAAATTACTACATCTAGCTGCTATTGTAGGGTGATACACCTCCAGTACTTAAAGCACGTTAAAAATCTCCTGGATGCAAAAGACAGATCAGTACACTGGTAAATATATTGCGATCAAATGAAATATTAATCTTCTTCTTCTTCAGCGTTCATTCTCAAACTCCCGCTGTATCTCTCTTGTAGCAGGACCATGGTCCTATTATATTTCCAGCAGAATGTAGTTCAGAGAATGGAAATGTGTTCTGTTGCCGTTTTATTTGCGCCAATGGCCTGACATATCTGTCTTCTGTGGTAAATATTAATCTAAGCATTTTTCACTTAATTGTCGTCACTCCTCACAGACTTGATAAACGGGAAGGGACCCGACTCTATCCTATGCCAATCTGCCTGTCTTCTCCAATGATATCTTCATGCAGTCTTTGAATTCATCTGTCCATCTCCTTCTAGGTCTACCTCTTCTAATTCCCGGTATTCTGCCCTCTAATATGCATCTTTCCATGCCATTGTCTTTTTATATGTCTGAAATATTTCAGTTTTCTATGTAAAATTGTATTCACCAGCCATCCTTCCTCTATATTCAGTATCAAAACCTCACTATTCCTTATCTTTTCTGTCCAGGAAATTCTTAATATTGCTCTAAAACAACAAAAAGTTTGAAAGTTGATATTCTTAGCTTTATAATATTTGGAAAAAATGTAAACAAAAGAAAACCAAACATCAAGAAAGCTGGAAACAAATATTTTGTATGACTGGGAGGATATCAAATGGGAAACACAAGAAATAAAAAAAGGTATACAGTTGTTAAGGTATAACCATTTTTTGCAATGGAAGTCTATCAATGCAGACCCGAATTCGGGTGCTGATATGTTATATCGAACCAATTCTTTTTTATGGATGTGAAGCATGGACTATAAACATGAAAATTCAAAGTGAATTGGAGGCTACAGAAATGTGGTTTCTGAGAAGAATGATGAAAATACCATGGCCAGCCAAGAAAACTAATGCAGAGGTTCTCATTGATGCTGGCGTAAAAAGATCAATCATATCAAACATTAGAGGCAGACAGTCAAGGTTTCTAGGGCATGTGCTGAGAAGAACACAGCTTGAACACTTAATAACCACTGGAAAGATCAAAGGGAGAAGAGATAGAGGTCGACAAAGAGAAAAGTTACTAGATGGACTTTATCGTGGCACGGTAGAAACTCACCAACCGAGCTTATTGACAACACAAGAGACAGAGAGTCGTGGAGAAACATGATCGCTTACGCCAGTCTGCATGGCACTTGATTGATTGATACAGTTGTTGAGGTTATATTCTATTCTCTGGATTACATCATGCTAAACAGCAGGAGTTTGAAAATGAACACAGAAGAAGGTTACTGATGATTTGAATATAGAGAAGAAATGAGCACTGCATATCATATCCAAGTACAAATGATGGTCATGGAAAGTACCATTTCATTTTATAATAAGCTCGTTAATATATGGCCTCTCCAGCAATACATTCTAGAGGTAGCTCCTGTTTCCACAGTTTGCAATGGGAGCACCAAAGTGCCTGGTTGTGTAACTAAGCTCTCCTTTCTCTTTGCTAGTCTACTGTGGTTTCCTTGTCCAATCCTAAAGATCACACTAAGGATCCTGAAATAGTGACAGGAAACATATGTATATTGGGTCAATCAATCAATCAAGTGCAATGCCGAGTGGCACAGACGATCATGTTTCTCCAGATCTCCCTTGTATTCTTAATAAGCTCAGTTGGTGACTTCTTTTTGTACCACAGTGACAACCCATTCAGAAATTTCTCTCCTTGTCTTCCTCTGTCTCTTCTTACCTTGATCTTTCTGGTGGTTACTAAATGTTCAAGTTTTACTTTTCTCATCACATGCCCTAAAAATCTTGATTGTCCATTTCTGAGAACTTCTACATTAGTTTTATTGGCTGTATATGGAATTTTCATCATTCTTTTTTAAAAACCACATTAAAAGCCATATTGAGTGGATACACTTAAAAGCCCCGCCTAATGTCCCAGCTGCAGCGAGTGTCTTGCTGACTGATATTGCATTCACAGCATGTCCAATGTTAGAGATACTGGGAATATAGGTCAATGAAAATCAAAGAATTTAGAAACATGATGCTGGGAAAGATCATGAAGCATAAAATGCAGGACAGGACACACAGTCAATGAGCAAAGAATTAAGATGCCTTTTCATTTAAGATGCTAGCTTGTGGCTAGTAGGAAAAGCATTCCTGTCAACTTCACGAAGATGATTGATTAAATACAAACCATTTTCTCAGAGGAAAGAAGACATTCTATTGGAGGAAGATATATACAGCAAACAACCAATATCTAAAATATGTACCAAAAAGGCTCTTCCCAAAAAAATTAATGAAAAGTTATAAATTTTAAACAGAACAACATATAACCTATGACAAACATCAACTAATCATAGTGAGCAGTTGGAACGATTTATGTATGGATGGAGCAATGCTTACCACGCGGCATAGTTCCTGAACATCATGCTGCATGAAGGAGTCCAAGGTTTCCCATCTGTGGAAACAGATGAACTGAGAAATCAATTTTTCTAAAAACTGTTAACATTAATGATTACTTTGCAATGAAAATAGTCAAATATCTAGACAGACAATATAAGATGGATATCGCAACTTGAAATATCTTTTCAAACTAGAATAGATCATTCTGTTAATCAATTTTCAACTATAGGGTTGTTTAACATTTTGTAATGGCTTTTTTCCCAGTCATGTCCACATATAAAACGCTTTCCTAATTTGATCAATATGATTCAGAAGAAATGTAATTTTAGCCATTATATCCAATGTATATTATCAAAATATATGAATAGTGATCTGTAGTTTGAGATAAAAACAACACACAAATTATCTGGCTACGCAAATTTCTCTAGCACCCCAAACATAAATGTGATTGCTTCAGAAATATCATAGGTGAATGAATAATTAATATTAGGAACCTGTGAGAAATTATATTAAAAAATGTTCAAGGGAATTGTGTTGGCCTAATTCGGTAAATATGTTGACTCAAGTTGCACAGCAAATTGGTATTAGCTGAACATACCAAATTCAAATATTATTTGCCACCTTCAGATTTTTTGCAATAATTCATTGAAGTTTATTAATAATATATTACTCATTTACCAATAATATATTTCAATGAGTAGCAGTTCTCTTGTCATTACTTTAAATCCATCATTCTAGTATAATCTACAGTAGGGAATAATTTTTTGTATGTGACCAAATTATCAGTTATAGTCATTGCTTCATTTCATATAATACATTTTATCTCATCACCAAACCGTCCAGTATCTCTTTACATTTCTGTTGATAAAAAGGCTGTTATTCTTTTGTGCATTCGTATCCCAGCTTCTTGTTTCCTACCAAATACATGTTTTTTGTACTATGATTTAATATTGAATATATAGCCAAATGAATTATATGGTTGGCATTAAGATCAATTTATGTTCTAATGTGTGGCTGTGGTTCCACACAGCTCCAGATGGCTCTGAACTATTGCTTATCAATGTCCTGAACCACAGATGACCAAGACCCTACTCCACCTATAAGGATGACGATGGTAATAGGCTGCATCAGTTCACCAAAAATGGAGTACTGAAAATAAAAACTACAGTAAAGTGCAGATGGTGCAACATCACTATGATCTGGCTATAGAGTAGAGATTATACAGCAACTTTGTTTCAGCTGCTTCACATTCAGAAAACAGACTGTGTAGTAAGAATAAGACCAGAATTACATTGTACACATGGCTAATATGAACTTGTGATAATTTTATGAAATGAAGATATTAGGAAAGAATTAAAGATCTCAAGTCAAGACTACATCAAACGACAGCACACCAAGTGGTTTGGTCACATCTTGAGATTGGAACCAACACAATCAGCACTTCGTGCATAATTGAGTAGATCTGCCTCAAACGGTAAAGAGACATGAGCTGACCATGGCCAAAGTGATCCAAATGGCCAAAATTATAAAACTCCAACAACCCCCCCCCCTTACCCATCACAACGCTTGATGGCACAAGTAGAAATGACAACAACAAAAAAATAGATTAATAATTTTATAAGAGCACAAGGATTTTTTTTTAAAACTATACAAAGTTGTTGGTAATTGCCTCTGTGTTGCTGGGAGCAAAAAAAAGGGAAGAAAAGAATAACAATGTATATTTTACAATGAATAACACTTATATTAGCTTCAATTTCTGCCCGTGTGTTACCGGGGCCCAAAAGGGAAGCAAAGAATAGCAACACTGTTTACCTTCCACGCATGTCGTAAAAGGCGACTAAGGAGGTTATGGGATGGAGTTGGCTGTCCCATCCCATATAGGGTCAGTGACCAAAAGCCATGCTGAAGTCGGATGTGTCAGGCCGAAAGGCGCAGATATCGCAGCAATGCTGTAAACCATGACACATCGCATTCCGTTCTCCGGACTACATCCTGCTAATCTGCAGGAGTTTGAGAACGAACGCAGAAGAAGAAGAAGCTTCAATTTCAAGTCCTGGTAAAACATGGGTGACATTTATAATAAACATCAAGATATTCACCAAAGATAAACTGATGAGAAACATCACACATACCCAAATGATCTTGTGAGTTTCTTTGTTCCTACTGGTTTGTCTGAGAACTGGAGCTCATAAAATACACGCTGAAGAGCAAGTGGAACACTTCTAGTACTGTCATCACTTTCTGTGGGCATCAAATATACAGCCTGAAAAAACAAAATAAATGTTATGTTGTAGGAACAAAACCATTGTTAAAACAAATAAGTTGTACTCATTTTTAACAATAATCATTTTTCCATATAATATGTACATGGAAAGTGGGATTAGCAAAGAGTTTAATGGGTTTAACCTTGTAACAAGACAACCTCCAAGCAGCTTACCGGAAAGTGATAAGTAGCAGATAATATTATTGAGATATAGTAGAAATAAGAACAAGTCAGACCACGAGAAATGTGGCTTTGTCGGATAACAAAAGCTACAAGCGCAACAATGTGTAAAGCATGCACCAAATCCTTTTTTAAAAAACTCTTACTAACTTGGTACTGAATAACAAAACAGAATGGTGTAACATAAGTAGTAGGATTAACACAGTCATGCACATATCCAGTTCACTGTTACTGGGATATTATTACATAGTACCACTATAGTCTTTTCTAAAGTATATTATAAAACTTGTGCTATTTGATTTCATTCAATGTCTCAAGAACCATTGCAAGAAATCACAACGCAAGTTTGCACATGGTCCATATTTTTAATGACGTTAGAGTTTTATAATTTTTAATTGTATATATATATATATATATATATATATATATATATATATATATATATATATATGCCAATTTCTTAAACAATCAACTTTCTTTGATTTTTGTGAACGGTATAATTATTGAACCCATAATTAATTTTTTTCTGCAATTTTTTTAATGTTTTAAAAACTCACTATAGGCAGGACCACTGCAATATGTTCATGTGATATATAGGGCTAGCAGCTGAAATAATTGTCAAAAATTCAGTGTTCAAATGTGGGTGCGTTACCATTTCAGAACAGTAATCGCAGAGCATAACCCCTACTACTTCCTGTTCAGTTTTTAAGAATTTTGCGCCGTAAAAGTTTTTATTGTTTTGGAATGCCACTGAGAAAGGATGGGACATGTACTAGAGTTAGATTTATTGTAAATACTATATCTAACCCTGCCCCTCCCCCCCACTGTCCTAACATCTAGCAGTTTTAACGTGCATTTAATCTTGTTTCTTTCACATCCTGCTATAATAATGAAATATAAGGAGTAAGCTTTGCGATTATAGAACCACCATTTTAAGTGCAATTTATAAGTGCACTTTGCCTGTTTTTTCCTGTTGCATTCATTCTCAAAATCCTACAGGACATTGTCTGAAAAACTGAATGTGTTGTTTCATGATTTACAGATTATCAATATTTATATTATCTATATATATTGATATATATAATCTATATATATAAAATATATATATACACACACACACACTATATATATATATAGATTATATATAGATATATATTATATATATATATGATTATATATATATATATGATTATATATATATATATGATTATATATATATGATTATATATATATGATTATATATATATATGATTATATATATATATATATGATTATATATATATATATATATATATATATATATATATATATATATGTCTTTTGGTTCAACGCGACTTCAGCGCTGCTTCTCAGTCTATCTATTGTCTTTCACCAGGTGGTTTGTCATCCACTCTTGCCGTTAAGCGTAGGGGTGATTGGAGCTCGAGCTTGCGTTCTAAAACCTGATGTGTGGCCTCAGCTGTGCTATGTCCGTGTCTGTTCAGGATGTCCCTGACAATTTAGCTTCTCAGTCATTCCCCACAATCTTATTAGTTGTCTCTTACTAGATGCATGGAAGGATACAATAGCACTATTCTTTGCTCCCCATTTGAGCCAGACGCTATGTGGTCATATTTTCTACTTCTAAATTGACTAAAAGGAAATGTTACTTTATTATTGAATTTTTAAATAAACCAAGCATATTTGCCAGATATATATAGATAAATATTCTGCTTCTTCTCATTGAAGCAAATTTGTCATATTAAATTCTCAGATTTGCCAGCAGAACAAAGTCCCAGTTTTTCCAGGTCAGGTAGTTGTCCCACAGCTGTAGTCTTATTACTGAACCCCTTGTCCTTGTCTCACATGGAAAATTCATTAATGGTGCATAGTCCTGAAGGATGTTCAAGTGTCTGAATTATAGTTTTTCACATGGAAATTCATGTGTATGGGAGATCTTGAGTCTGTAGAGGTGGCTCAGTAATATACAGTGGTCAGACAAAGCAACGTGGTTCCTATAAGTTGGTACTAGATTAAATTAGTTCTTTATATTTTTTGTTGTGGAACAGCAAGGTATCTTTTGTTCAGTGCACTAGCTTTCATAGTCCAATTTGATTTTCTAACTCAATTAGAAAACTTTTTAGACTGTAAGTGGCTCCTAGGTTGACCAAGATTAAGGAAATGGGTATCAGACTTCCTTCCTGCAAAGTAAATGTGACAGGCATGCTGATCCCACCATAGGTAAGTATTCCACAAAAGATAACTTTCTAAAGCTTTATTTTCTTTGTACATCTCAATTGTGAGAAAGAAAAATACTATTTACTACTTCAACTTTTGTCATTTATTTGTAGTGGTTAATAGTTTTTTTTACTGGAAAGTATGATTATAGCATGTAAGATGAGGTGTTTGAGAAAGATTGTTGGCATACAAGAATGGATGGAATGCAAAACAATGACATCAGTTAAATCGTAGGAATCACCACAGTCAATGACTAAATGAAGAGGTTCTAACTTTTAATGAGAATGGAACTTGAATGTCTCCCTCTGAGAGTGCATATCAGCAAAATATCCGACACTAGGGGAAGAGGAAGATATAAATAGATCAATAATATCAGCCATTCTACAACTCCATAGGATTACAACAACAGCAGCAGCACAGTGGTTGAGACGCGGTTCCCATGACACTTCACGGCACAAGTGACTGAGACAAGACAATATAGTATTTTGCCTCTTCACAGTATTCTTATTCTTAAATTATAATGTAGGATGTTGCAGGAAACATCCTTCATGCTTGATGGTAGAGATAAAAGGGAGAAAATAGGCCTGAGTAGGTATTCCTCCTGAAACTAATAGCTATATAGATGATCTCAAATAAATTATAAGTGTAATGGAGTTTTTTCCAACTGAATGACTGACAAAAAATAATGAGGAAGCAATTTAAAGAGTACCTACCCGACGTAGTTTGTTGGTGAAGAACAGTGTTTGTAGTAGGGAATTCATGTAACATGTAGCACCTTGGTTCTTTAGACCTACATAACCGGTATGTTTTTTAGAATCCCAGCTGCAAATTGATTGAAGAGGACAACTCAAAATTTCACATTAAAGTTCCTTCTCTCTTTACTTCAATTACAATATAAATTTTGGACAAAATATATCTCCTGTATACCAGATTTTTTTATAAAGAAATACAAATAATTTTAACAGTAAACATAACACTATTTTCAAGCAAGGGAAAAAAATTTAACAAACAAATAATTATCATAGCACAATTTCTTGGTTGTCTTGGTTTTTAGATCATTTCTGTGTATATTTAATGTGCTGATTATTCTGAGTTCCTTCTCAAATTCTAGCAGCTTGGTATTATGAAATGTGTCTTTTTTTCAGTTTCTTTTTCTTCTTCGGCGATCATTACTCAGTCAGGTTGGGACTTCGGATTCTATGATATAGGCTGCTGTCTGTTTTAGAGTGTCCACTGTGCCATACAGTTTCTCTTCAACACCGATTGGGGTGGGCCATGTCTTGTTTCTCAGGTCTGCATACTGGGGACATTCTTGTAGGATATGTTCTGCTGTCATATTTTCAAGGCTGCAATGGCAGAGCCCAGTTGTACCTATTTTGAATTTGGTGTACAAATGATGTCTCATTTTGTTGTGACCAGTTCTGAGGCGCAGCAGGATAACCTGGTCTCTTCTGGACAGTTGGTAATGCCCGGCATCTGCATTATATTTGGGGTGGTCTTCTTTCCATTTTCACAGTTTAACATGTCTAAACAACAAATCAAGTTTTCATAAAAAATACTGCTGTATTTGAAAGCTCCTCAGTGCTCCCATACAGCTTTCTGTGGATATCCTTCTCTGTGGGCCAGTGTTCCTCTCTTAATGGGTTTAGTGTAATGCAGTCTTGCAGGATATGTTCCATGGTCTGTGCTGCCGACCCACATGGACACAGAGGTAATGGGACCAGTTTGTTTATTTAAGTGTCTGTTGTGTCCTGTCCTGATATAAATATCTGAAGCCAGTTTCCAAAAATGGTTCCACCGTTTCTCCTTCATTCAATTGTTTAAATTTTTTTTACCAAATGTTTAGTTTAATTTTCAGAATCAACATTGATGTCCTCTGGGTAAAACCGTAGGTACTTGTTATCTCTGATACATGACAAAGGGTATGCATGCTGATGGTCCTCATAGTTTGTTGGTCATATACGTCTTATCTGTCCCTTAAACATATAGCTCTGCTCATGCCTGTAGTAATTCCAAATTCTTTTAATATCATATATTGTTCAAATCTTGTGTTCTCATTTTGATAGTATGCATGTATATATTTTAATATATTTATAATTCTTGTCCATAAATTATATTTTTGTTATTCATTCTTAAACTTCCACAGGATATTTCTTATAGCAAGACAATGGCCCTACTAGATTTCCAGCAGGATTTAGTTCAGATTTTATTTGTGCCAATGGCCAGTCACATCCGATTTAAATATGTTCAGTGCTTTTACCACTGAATGGTGGCCATCTAACCATATTATGAGTATTTCAGTCATATGAAAAAACTGGTTCCCATACAACACACTAGTCACCAATCTCAAAGCTAACATGGTCAAACTTACTTGACATAGTCACAGACACCCTCTTGTCCATAATTTATTCCCATAGTAATTGTGTCTTCAAAGGCAAAACATCTGCTCTTTCAATGCTGCACTCCTGCATTTCAATAGCAATTAATCCAGGAGTATTCGCAGATTAGACTGAGTAATGTGCTCTGCCCACTCATAACCATATATTAATTATGCAAGCACAGCCCTTACCCCTCCCAAATGGTATCACTGTTTATTTGGTCTACAAATCCAGTTTGCCTCAACTAAGCAATCAACTCCAGAAAAAGTACCAATAAACAGTAATTTTTTTAAATCAGTAAAAATATTCTACTTTTGCAGTAAATTTCCTATGCTCAGAAGTCTATACAAGCAGGAAGACACCTCTTTGAATTCAGTCATCAGCAGATGGTCTTCATGGTTGCCCCACAGCTTCACTCACCTCTAGATCTGTCTCAGTGGGTCAGATTCTAGTCCTCATGTTTCCTGAAAAATCAATATGTCTGCTGAATGTGCTCTGGAGTCTGCGGACCCTTTTGACATGCACATCGGTCAGTTTAGACAACCTTCAATTTATGGAGATGTTCTTGTAGTCTAAATGTATTGTCCTGTGAAAAACCTAAATATGGTAGTTTGGTCTGTTCAGCTTTACGATGGGGGTTTTAATGGAAAATTGCTGCCTTTTCTTTGACTCCATGTATGTTTACATTTTCCTTTGATGAGAGTTTATGCTTATGCTTCAGTCAGTGATATTCTGTAATGAAATTGTTTCTTTTTTGTACCTATTTTTGTCAGTCCATCAGCTGCCTCATTTCCTGCAATCCCGCAGTATGAAGTGATCTACTGTAGCACCACTTTGTTGTTAGTAGACAGTAGATTTAAAAGTTCTACAGTTGTTTCTGTTAGATCTTTTAAGTTCATTTTTGGATGATCTAGAGAACTGAAATGCAATCACACAAGAAGACTAAATATTTTCAAACCTGACTCCATGAGGTGCATCAGCTGTAACATGAACTTCCAAAATAATTTTGTCATCCTTAATGTAGCCACTGGAGGGGTCGAGCACATCCTGACAAACAAATAGCAAAGTAAATGAAGGACTCAAAATATTCAAAGAGAAAAAAAAACAAGCTCTCAAAGTAGAATGAGTAGCAAAAACAAATTTATACTTTCTTATTCATTCTCAAACTCCTGCAGATTAGCAGGGTGTAGTCTAGAGATCTGCCAGTGTGTTGCGAGGGCCCGAAAGAGGAGCAAAGAATTGCAACACTTTACCTTCCATGCATGTCATAAGAGGCAACTAAGGAGGTTATGGGATGGATTTGGCTGTCCCATCCCATATATGGTCAATGACCCAAAGCCATGCTGAAGTCTGATGTGTCAGGCCGAAAGGCGCAGATATCGCAGCAATGCTGTAAACCATGACACAACGCATGGTTCCGTTCTCCGGACTACATCCTGCTAATCTGCAGGAGTTTGAGAACGAACGCAGAAGAAGAGTCTAGAGATCAAAATGCATTTGTCATGGTTTATAGCTTGACTGTGATCTGTGCCTTCGGAAGAATATATATGAACCCAGCAGTGCTTCTAGATAAATTTGACCCTATATGTGATAGGACAGTCAAACCACCACCAAAATCCCCTTAGTTGCCTCTTATGACATGCATTAAATGTAAACGGTGTTGTTATTCTTTGATCCCTTTTAACTACAGCAAAGGGGTGCAAAGAGTTCCGCTGTGCTCTTGTGCAGCCCTAGGGTTAGAAGAAGGCCAAGATCTTAAGTATCTCAAGTATCTCCTTGTGGTTCACCCTGGAAACAGAAATACAGCGGCTCATGCTGTATTCCTGGCCACATCTTTTAGTGCTCCGTGAATGTGGAGGTTGTAGATGGAATGAGAATTGCCTGCAAAGAGATGAGCAGTGTTACTGACACCTTTGCGCCAAAACACATCCAGCAGCACTGTCGTCACACAGTGATGCAAGGCATTTATGAGAATTTGGTTTAGTACCCAAGGGAACAATGTCTTTCTTACACAAGATTTGTTTACAGACTGCGAAGCTCCTCATCCGAGATAGGTGCAATCTACCTACTTCTTTGGATGATGAACGCAATGGTAAAGTCAAAACACAGGGTGCATCTGGTGATGGATTGAGCAGCCATCACAAGCAGATGAGGAATGCACGGGTTAAATCCCAGACCACCTCGTTTAGGAAGGTGTATCAACCTTAAATCTAATTCAACTGTCACCGTTGCCCAACATGCTCATACAGAAGAAATTAAATGTGGGACTGAGGATGGTAATGGAATGGTCTTCCTACATGAGGAATAGTTTCCTGGCTGCGAAGCACCTCATCGGAGGAACGATGCAGTGGGTGACACAGGCAAACTATCAGCTCTTCCCATCACATATACCTCAAAGTAGAAGGCTTATTCAATAAGTATTAAAAAAGTAAAGTAATGTTAACCCATAGCATTTATTAATGTCGTAGGGGTGTGAGATGTTAGCGATCTCACATTTCAGTGGCTCTGCCTTTGACCGATCCTACTTTTCCATGCTTTTCATTGGCTAGTGGAGCACAGTGAGTGACTAATTATCTGAATGCATCAGCCAAGATATATGACTGGTGTTTGGGATCACCATGAACAACTATTCTGGATAATGGCTTGCTTCTGCACAGGATATGCTTCAATTATTATTATTCAAAATGAACGTATATATCTTGAATAACAATAAAAGCTGTCTGCCATAGAGAACACTTACTTGCCATGCCATAAAGTGACTGAATCCCCAATCATTTTCCTTGTGATAAAACAAATGCTGTATGTCTGTGAGTAAATAAAACAATAGCAAAAATTTAACTTATAATATAACTTCTAAAGCACTGACAGACTAAACAGTATATTGAAAAAAAATCATTGTAGTTTTAACAAAAATAACCTAGGAAAAATCATCCCAATTATAACAAAAATAAATTAACAGAAAGTACTATTCAGGTACACTTAAAGTACGTCATCTATTTCAGTATATGACAAAGTGTATGCATTCTGTCAGTTTCTATTATTTGTCTTCTACACATACTTCTTAATGTAACAAAAATATCTCATGTTTAGTACCATAGTACAAATTATACAACAAATTATATAACAGTAGCACTAATTAGTCCAGCCAACAAAATAATATTACAGATCATAATGAAAGAATACAACAGAAACTAGAAACAAAAATTCATGAAGTTCAAGTTGGGTTTCAAGCATGAAGAGAAACAAGAGACCACTCAGTCAACATGAGGAACATAACTGAAAAATGTAGAGGTAATATCCCATAGACCTACATGTGCTTCAATGACTACACCAAAGCATTTGAATGTATTAAACATGATCATCTGTGATCCATTATGGAAGACATGGGCTTCTACAAACACCTAATTCATCTGATTGGAACACTGCACCATAAATAACAAACAGCAGTGAGAGTGGAAGGAGAAACATCAGATGGTTCGCTGTGCAAAGTGGAGTGAGACAGGGATGGACCCTTACCTTTTTAAATAAAGAGCTGTTTCTAAATACAATCATAAGCTACAGTTTATTGGATATGTAAAGAGACATGATAGCATGGAAAGACTGATTGAAGGAAGAGCTCCAGGTAAGAGAAGAAGAAGATCAAGAAGACAATAGACTTTTTTTTATATATATAAAAAACATCAAAAAGTGTATGAACATGTCCCTGGTCAGTGCAGACCTACTCGTACAAGGCAGAGGCGTTTTCAGTGTCTACGATGATGACAACATTCTGGAAAGAGTACATCACTGGATATATCTAATTTCCCCTTGCAATTGATACTGTTTAGTGACAAATACTATTCAATATATTGTTATCAACCAAGAATTTTTTGGTTATCATTATTTTACATTCAGTGGGTTGCTGCTACTGCGTTCTGAAAAAAGTTCAGCTGACATAGTACCTGTAGCTGATTTCAAACCTAATATGTGACTAATCCCACTACTGTCAGCCATGTTTAGTAATTGTTGCTATACTTGATAACAAAAGTATAACTGGTGGCAGCATATCTACTAAATTAAATATACTACCATGTAAGTGATTGTGACTTCACTACACCACCATTTAAATTCCACTCTAATAGCATGTTTAAAATCAGCTCTTTAATTCTGTAAATCCGTGACCAGATTAATAAATCCACATAAGAAATTGAATATTTTGGGCCTATATGTTTTTAGTCCATTCATTACTAAAGTGATCCATTTCTGACATTGGAAACATGTAATGATAACCATCTGTAATTAAATTAATTATATTCTTCGGTACAATACAAGAACCAGTGGACAGGTTTCTACGGAACAAATAGCTAACACAATTTAAGGAACGAAATTCTGATAAAGACGCATATACCAACGCATCCAGTATTCTACACTTTGCGCGATGTGAGCTCCAGATCACTCGACATGCAATACTGAGTGGGAGGTGGGTGGTCAGTTCATTACGCGCAAATCGCTAGATCGGTACTTTAAGTTACGACTTTATAAGTTTCCGTAATGTACATATATTGTATTGTACATATTCTTTTTCAGTGTTCATTCTGAAACTCTCTGCTTCTCTCTTGTAGCAAGAGAATAGTCCTACTAGATTTTCAGCAAGATGTACAAAGAATGGAAATGTGCAGTGTCCCCATTTTATTTGTGCCAATGGCCA
The DNA here is from genome assembly GCA_034231615.1 of Meghimatium bilineatum. NCBI lineage: Eukaryota > Metazoa > Mollusca > Gastropoda > Stylommatophora > Philomycidae > Meghimatium > Meghimatium bilineatum. Next base: position 48,028,570 of record CM067320.1, on the reverse strand, counting down.
GACACATCCATCCTCGACGGGAATTGATATATACATGTAGATACACAAGGGAAGAGATGGACAACAGAGATGAAATATACAAATACATGGACATTTGCATTGTAGCATGGAGGGAACATTGGTATTGGAAATGATTGGCAGCACATGAGACAGATGACTGAGCAGACATGATGACTGAGCACCACATGACATGGACTATAAGATGTCACTGGCTTATGCCTTCAAATATTCCAAGAATGTGAAATGACAGGGGTTTTTGTACATATGATCATTAGTAAACTGTAGCTAAACTAGGAGAATGAAAATCTAGAAGCCATCTTAGTCCAAGAACAATGACACAAAGTAACATGAGACACCAGAGACTTGCTGATTAAAGATCATTTTCCTATTCTAAACAACTTTCCACTTGCTGTGAGTTTAACTGGCAGTAAACCATAATTAGTACCCAAACACACAATGCTTTCCTCTATTTGGATGTCTTTATTTTCATGTTGAGAGGTCTTAGTCCCTTATGCAAGAGCTATTCCGATGCAAACAAAGGTATTATAAGGCCATTCTGAAGCTGCACAGGTGAGAAGATACACAGAATGCTTACATTTTGTCTAGCAGATGAATAACTACTTCTTCTTCTGCGTTCGTTCTCAAACTCCTGCAGATTAGCAGGATGTAGTCTGGAGAACGGAATGCGTTGTGTCATGGTTTACAGCATTGCTGCGATATCTGCGCCTTTCGGCCTGACACATCCGACTTCAGCACGGCTTTGGGTCACTGACCCTATATGGGATGGGACAGCCAAATCCATCCCATAACCTCCTTAGTCGCCTTTTACGACATGCGTGGAAGGTAAACTGTTGCTATTCTTTGCTCCCCTTTCGGGCCCTTGGCAACACACGGGCGGAGTAACTACTAAAAGAAATGTAGCAAAAATGATTCTTGATTACAAACTAGCATCACTGCACAAGAGGTATTCCCATAAGTGCTCTGCTTGCCTTTTATCAGCCATTTAAGAGTATATAAGCTCAGGGTCCTAGTCATTTGTTGGCCATGATGAGTGTGTTACTAGAACCGCAACCTCTACTATTTTTTAATGGTTAAAAGCTCAGATATAACCAAATTAGGACTATCACTTGCTATTAAAAGCAGCATACCTCACCATTAGAGATACTTTTTACTTAACCAAAATTTGTTGGTTATGGGTTCTGATATTTCCAGAGAGGACATACTTCCTCCCCTCTCCCCTGGTCACTCCAATTTTTAACACTCTCTATACATGTACACTGTCTCCTTCAGCCTCCTTCATCATTTTGTATTGTATCCGTGACTTTTAATTAACTCAGATGTTTCTACTCAATGATCTGCCATTCACTATAGTTTTAGCCACCAATGAATTAGCTTTTTTATTGTCTCTGACTCCGGCATGACCTCACCAGTGGATTAATGTGATGCTTTGCACATTATTGAGAAAAGTAAATCACTCCTTTCTTATTATGCGAGGCATACTCTGGGAGTCTGATAGAATCATTGTGGGTGTTGTTAGCTGTGTTGTCAGCCAAGTGAGAGCCACTATGAATGGCCATCAGAAATTTCAACAAAAATATCAGAAATTTCTAACTTCTTCGTTCATTCTCAAACTCCCGCTGGATCTCCCTTACAGCAGAACCATGGTCCTACTAGATTTCCAGCAGGATGTAGTCCAGAGAATGGAAATTCATTGTGTCGCCGTTTTATTTGCGCCAGTGGCCCGAATCCATCTTCGGCGGAAGAAATTTCTGATACTGGATACTTAATGAAACAATGCATCATTAAGTAACTTTGAGATGACACCACAATACGACTAATAAATAACACCGGACAAAATTAATGTTATTATGTAGTCTTGCCAAACAGTGAAGAGTGCCCACCTATAGTTTCTGGCATCTATCATTCTTTGTTTTGTGGAGTGATGGCCCTGAGAAAAACTAATTGATCAAACATAAATCTTTAAATTTCATGTTTCTGCCAATTGTTGAAACTAGGAACTATTACAATATTATCAGAGGTAAATTGTAAATCAAAGGATATCAAGACTCATAAATTATGATGCTGAAATGCACTGCATTGACCATACAACTGTAACTACTGCATAATAATTTTTGTGTGTATATTTCTGAGCACAAATTGTTGCAGAAAATAGGAACACATTGTTTTTTTATAAGTTTCCAAAATAGAACCCATTACATAATTGCAGGACCTACTTCTCTTGCAGGGCTCGCCTTCAGGGTCCCATTTCAGCATTCGTAGCTCTGCTGAAGCTTGACAAGACCATGATGTTGATTCAGACTCTCCATTGCACTGAAGAAAGAAACCCAGACTCTTCTGCCTTTCAGCATGGTTTTTGCGAGGCATTGCCATGATCTTCCTGAAAAGAGGAAAACACGAAAGCATGATTCTTTGAAAAATATCTGTATAATATAGCTGATTATTTCTAAAACTACAATAACAAAGCAAGTCAAAGAAATATAGAAACTAAAGTTTGATATCAAATCAATCTTACTTTGCTACACACAAAACTGATAAAAATAGAATGTCATGGCATTCAGAACACTCCCACTAAAGCTCAATCTCTTTAGCTTGCTGAAAGTATATGTATCAGAGCATTTACACATCTCTGGTGACTTCTTCTGCGTTCATTCTTAAACTTCTGCAGATTAGTAGGATGTAGTCAGAAGGAAATGTGTTGTGTCATGGTTTAAAGCAGGGGTCTGCAACCTATGGTATGCGTGCCACACTTTGCACGCCAAGCAATTTCAAATGGCACGCAGACTCTTCACATTTCCTGCATAAAGTTGATTATAAATCGATTAACAGGGTTTTAGCAATAGATTGACTTCAGATCTTCAGAATTATGGAAAATTTGTTGAACTACGGAAGTCTCTGGAAAATGAAAATCTAGAAAAGTCTGCAGCTATTCTCAGCTGTTAGACATCCCTTCCAAATTATTACATCTGTTTGAAGAAAATTGCTTTTGCTCTTCTTTCAGCTTTTAGATCAACCTATTCCTGTGAGCTAATTTTCTCTCACATGAAAGCAGTGCTAAATCCACAGCGTAATCGCCTAACGCCTGAACATTCAGAAAATTGTGTCAAACTCATAGTGACAAAGTATGTTGTTGATATTGAGCAACTGGCCAAGACCATGGGGGCAAGGCTCCCATTAATAATTTTTTTAAACTTTCAAGAAACTCTATTTCTTTTAATGTTGTTTACAACTTTACATATTATTGACTATCACTATATATTAATTAATTAAAATATAAAAATAAAATATATGGTTAAATAAGAATATTGCCTTCGACTTGTATAAAATGATGTGATGTTGGCACTCTGAATAATTTGAAACCTTAAGTTGGCACACAGTTAGCAAAAGGTTGCCGACCCCTGGTTTAAAGCATTACTATAATCTGTGCCTTTTGGCCTGACACATCCGACTTCAGCATGGCTTTGAATCACTGATCATATATGGGATGGGACAGCCAACACCATCCCATAACCTCCATAGTCGTCTCTTACGACATGCATGGAAGGTAAACAGTATGGCTCCCCTCTCTGGCCTGGGCAACACACGGGCATATCTCTGGTGACAATTTTGAATTTCTCCTGAACTCTACCAGGTACTAATTTTCGGCAGTGTAGACTATGAAATCAACCATACAAGACATCGAATCACAATAGAGCTATGAAGTATGATTTTTTAAAATATTATTCTTCGCCAAAATATTTGTGAAACAGAAAACACAAAGTAATATAGCTTTATGTACTTTGTTTTTTTACTTGATAAAGGAATTTTGGTTGAAACATACATAGCCTTTTCTTTTTGATCTGTAAATCTGTTTTCATTTATTTGTATATAGTTTAAAATATCTTAGTATAGTACCTACTATTATCCATTCAGAAATTGGTCCTAGTAGCTCGTAATACAGTGGAAGTAAACAAACAATGCAATGTCATTTTTGGACAAGTCCTATAATATAGGTCATATAATAAAATAGCAAATGGGGTTTTCTGTAATGTACATGCATCCGTCTATTAGTGTGTTATATGGCACGCTGATTTCATTCGCTTTTAAGTAGATATGCTTGACTATTTATGCTAAACCAGTCCATTCTAGCGGTTATTTAGGTTTGTGGACTAATTAACCTTTACCACGGCAATGTAGAGTGCAGTCGTCGTGTCATTGTACGTGACCGTCATGGTAAGTGATATCGATATGCTTTAGTTGTTTTTGTATGCTGTTATATCATATTATAATGTAAGAATGTTCGTTTATTCATTGAATAACATAAAAAAAATATTTATTAGGGGTGTCACGGGTCAGCATGGAAAATAATTATGTTGTATGCTGGCCTAGGTCTAGTCTTGAATGGACGAACAATGTATGGGATTTCTTCATGTTTTATTCATATTTTCAGTCCATATTATATTAGTTTGGATATAAAACAACATATATACAACAGGGATATGTATTTAGGAGGAATTTATCAGTATTGTCACACAATAGTCAAGTATTAGGTGCATCAAGAAATTAATTTTGCAATCTTTTAATTGCAGTTTTGAGATTTTCCCCCCTTTTTTCAACTGTCTTATCACACATACAACAAACAAAAAAACCACAATAATATGCATTATTCACTCCTTTATGTGCAAAAATGATTTAAAAATCTATAATAACACAAAAGTTATTGCTTTTCCAAACACTCACCAAAAATAATGCACATTGTCAAAAAGGAATCTGGACCCAGGGGATAATTGCATAATTTTAATTCAGGGCTCTAAAGGTTAAAAGTATTTTGATCATGGCTGATACTGATTACATACCATGGCAAATTTCTAACCATGCAGGGTGGGCCAAGAACTGATTCTTCGAGTTTGCTGAAATTCTCCACAACAAACTGAAAGGTAGCTTCTGCTCGACTCTCATCTGCATAAAAACAACATAAATTACTTTTTAAAGAGCATATATCAATGTAATAATGATCTATATCTAACATCCGCTGTAATTTCAAAATTACTTTCATATTTTTTTAAATACATTATTATGAGTTATTTAATATAAAGACAATCAGATATCTCTTCCAAATGTATGTTACTAAATCAATCAAACCCTAGAGTAAATCTTCAAATACATGGACAGGGGATAATGGCACTTTATTTATCTCTATCACTGACATGTTCATATCAAATTTCCTGATAAGCTTCATCACAATCAGACCCTTTGCCATATCTCAGTGTGTTTCTAGATCTTACTCAGTCTCCTTCCCTGTAGGAATCATGTCATTGATTGTCATTCCATACTGTCTCCAAATTTTCAGAGGGTCTGTCTAGTCTGTACACTTTATTTCCATATATCTGGACATCCACAAGAGTCTGGTATGTCTCCCTTCATATTTCTTTGTTCCTAATTGTATTCCATCTTCATTGTTCAGTCCTTTTTTAATACAAATGCAACACCCAGAATGTTGTTCACATGCAATGTTAATCATCTCATCCTGAATACAAATATAGAACTGTGTCAGTTTTGACCTGTCGAGTCTATCTACTCTCACTGATGACTAGAATTTATAATTTGCAAGTTTTGATGTACCTGTTGAAGTTTTGGTTGTGTCAAACATACTTCTAATCTATACATTAAATGAGAATGAAACAATCCCTTTAGCTGTGTGCAGGTAGCCTTTGACAGCACATAGTCTTTCTGCACAATTTATCCTCAGTTGAGCAAAGACATGGTATGTTGGGAAAGGGGGTTATGAATACATGCTTAGCACCTCCAATGGATGGTATTCTAGTGTTGCAGTATCATTTTGTTCTGCCAGAAGTGTAGCATTTACTTAGGGACAACTAGTTCATCATTCTTCTATCAGATCTATTGACACATTTAAAGTGATGGTGCATCTAGCATTCCCTTGTCACCTACGAGTCTGCCACAAAAGGACAAATGTTCAATGTCTACTAGCCTGCATCTCTTCATCATCCATGGGGACTGTTTGACAAAAGACAAGAAACTGAGACAAGACATACAGTACAATTTTTTTTTTCCACAGGTTACAAGTTGTCAGCCTATCCCATAACTTTCTAAAGCCATCGTCTATGACAGAACTGGAAAGAAGACAGCGGCCCTATATTTTGTACCATGAACTAGAAGTCCAGTTTCGGGTTGCAACATAGGCGACACAAAATGCTAGAACATTAAAAGTGAGAGATTAAAACATGAAGTTAAGTCAGGATTGGGAACATTTGGTGCATTACCTTCTTCCATTTCCTCATCATTGGATAAAGGTGGTTTCACATCACCATTGACTGCACTTTGTGCCTCACTTCCATTGTGACAGTTATTACCTAGTAAAGGTTTCAATTCTATTAAATCACATAACATAATAACAATTATAAAATACACATAAACAAACATATATAAAATACAAATTATAAATTATTATTTTTATTGACATACATGCCTTGTTCAGAAGAATATAAGAAACAAATACTAAATCAAGTTACTATTTTTCTTACAACTAAATGCAAAGGAAATATATTTAAAAAATACAAAATGGGTTAAAGAACAGTTTTATGTAGAGCAAATACAAAATAGAACATTCTTTTTGCTAATGTCTTTTGATAACAGTCTTAGCTTCCTCATCATTGATCAGATATTCTGTTACAAGATCCTATCACATTTAGTCTTATCTGCAACTTTATTTCCTATGACATATATCCCCTGAACCACAACTTTCTTCTTGAAATTTCATAAAATTGACCTCAGCTAGGTGTTCTTTAGTTCCCATGATCTTCTGCATTCATTCTCAAACTATTGCAGATTAGCAGGATGTGTTGTGTCATGGATACATTGTGTCATTGTGTACAGCTTGACTGTGATATCTATGCCTTTTTGCATGACATATCTGAAGTCAGCATGACTTTGGGTCGCTTGGCCCTCTATGGGATGGGGCAGCCAACTACACCAGCAAAGCCTACTTAATCACCTCTTATGAAGGCATGGCAGATAAGTGTCACTTTTCTTTGCTCCCCTTTCAGGCTCCCACAACACAGAGGCACATGCTGATATAAAAGTACATATGCTAGTAACACCACTTTCATGTGCATATAATTTTTTTGTTGCCACACTATTTATGTTGCTTTCTTGAGAGCTTCCATTTCTGTCTTAAATTTGAACGAGAATTGAATGTAGTCACAACCATAATAACTTCTTACGTATTTTGTACCCTTCCTGTGCAAATATTTAAAATAACTTTGAATTGATAGACAAGCCAATCGCCAGTGTATTGTTGGGATTAATGGTGAGTAAAGAATAGGAACACTGTGATCTGCAATGCATGTTATAAGAGACGATTTGGTAGTGAATTGACTGTTCTATCTCATCATCATCAGGTGCGATGCCGGCTGGCGTAGGCAGTCATGGCTCTCCACAGCTCTCTGTCCACAGTATTATGTATCAAAGTCGTTGTTGTTTCCTTGCCGTGCCAGGTTGTCAAACTGTCTAATATTTTCTCATGTTGTCGCCCTGTATCTTATGCCTTCAATTTTGCCTGTTGTGACTAAGTTCTCTAAACCTGCCTGTCTCATGAAGTGGCCAAAAAAAGAAGATTGCTTTTTTCTTATATTGTTACTCCACTATGGAAAAAGACAAAATGATCCATAATTCCATGGTTAAAAGTCAGATTCTTGAGACTAACGGGAATTGAACCAGTCCGGTCAACGGCACAAAATCGTCTAGCAACTATTGAACACGCGTTCTTCCGTACTTGACTAACCGCATCTCCAAAAAAAGATGCGATTTCATCAAGCTTTTCAAACCGTGCACACAAAGTCACCAGAACGGACTGATTGAGACAAGGACCATTACAACAACAACAAACATCCCGTACAGGTATTGAAATATCCTCAGTAACAACAAACATATAACATAATATCCGTATTAGTTATACAAGGGCCGATAGGTCTTCTTGCAAACATGGATAACATATATAGACAATACAATTTTGCTTCGAGTAATTGTTTATACAAGTAAATATAAGTAGGAAGCCAGAGGACAATTTTTAAAAATTCTTGAGACTAACGGGAATTGAACCAGTCCGTTCAACGGCACCAAATCACCTAGCAACTATTGAACACGCGTTCTTCCGTACTTGACTAACCGCATCTCCAAAAAAAGATGCGATTTCATCAAGCCTTTCAAACCGTGCACACAAAGTCACCAGAAACAATTACTCAAAGCAAAATTGTATTGTCTATATATGTTATCCATGTTTGCAAGAAGACCTATCGGCCCTTGTATAACTAATACGGATATTATGTTATATGTTTGTTGTTACTGAGGATATTTCAATACCTGTACGGGATGTTTGTTGTTGTTGTAATGGTCCTTGTCTCGATCGGTCCGTTCTGGTGACTTTGTGTGCACGGTTTGAAAGGCTTGATGAAATCGCATCTTTTTTTGGAGATGCGGTTAGTCAAGTACGGAAGAACGCGTGTTCAATAGTTGCTAGGCGATTTGGTGCCGTTGAACGGACTAGTTCAATTCCCGTTAGTCTCAAGAATTTTTTTTAATTGTCCTCTGGCTTCCTACTTATATTTACTTGTTAAAAGTCAGATGTGTCTGGCTAGAAAATACCCAAATTATTCTCTAGATATAGGGCCTGGACATCAATTTTAGTCTGAATGACGTACTTTTAATTGGCTGCTGATACAAAGTTGCAATGTATACACAAGGTTACCAACGAAAAACTGATCTGTCAGATCAGACAAAATGTGTGACAACATCCACATCATCTAATCAATTTATAGAAGAGTTTGAGATACTGCAATGAACCTGTTGAACACAACATTTTTAAATCTCAGGGTTAGGGCCTACACCTCATTTTGATTTGCAAGAGTTTGAGAACCAAAGCAGAAAAAGAGAAATCCAACCGAAATTTAAATTTAATAGCACAAATCACAATCAAACATGCTGTTTGCAATTCACCAAATAGAATAGCAGGTGTAATCTGAAATGATACTTAGACTTTGGCCTATTTAACCGTAACCATGCCAGGTGTACAAATTCATGCAAGATTTGTTTTTGTAGCCGGCATCCACACAAGCATAATTGCAAGTCACGATGTGTCCCTTGGAAACAGATGTTTAAGACATACAAAAGTAAATTTCCTGTGATCAAAACTGCGCAGGACCTCTGGTGGGAAAACGGCACTACTGCCATGTGTAAACAGTGGTCAAATAGGACGGTGGGAAAAAAAAAAGGCAAAATCAAGAAACATCCCATTTAGAATCCATAGGAAGACTACAATGGTCGACAATATGAATATGTATATGTGACGTAAAATAATTATGGATTGTGATTTCATTAGTAAGGAATTCTTACTAAGAAATTCATAACATTGCTATTACCAAGTAGATATAGTAAAAAGTAAATGTCATTATAAGTCATTGAACAGGCATAATAAATTTACTGATGAATATTTATCACCTTATTGACAAAATAAATTGATTCTAAAACCATTTTTGGACAAGGTAATTTATTTGATGTTTAATTTATTAATTCCTCTCATATGACAGTCTGACACGCAAAGAAAACTAATTAGACACATATTTGCTGAACGCATTTCGTTATTTAAATGTGCAAACATTACTTTAACATCTCTAATAACAAAAAAGTTATAGCATTTATGATTTTCAAAAGACACACCAAAAATAATGCAAATTGTCAAAAAATAATCAGGTGGCTGGGGGGATTGAGTAATTTCAGTTTGCTAAAGGTTAAAGTAAAAAAGGACTTTTGTGAAAAGTTTTCAGTAGTTGAAGGCAGGTAAATTAAAATAATTAGGCCCATAATAGAAAATACTGGTCTAAGTGCATAATAAAGTTAAGTAGGCTTACATTAAGTAGGGCATAATCAACAAATTTAAATAAAGGGTAAGATATAGGTCCCTGTTCCTACATTCATTATTATAGTTTATAGACCTAGATAGCCTAGCCCTAGGTGCTGATGATTATGACTGGGATTAGTCAGTTTTGGTCAGGTGGAATTGATGATAGTAATGATTGATAGTGCTGGACAAACCCTTGTCTTGCTTACTTTACTAAATTACTAGTAACTGATGTTGACTAATTATAATTACAATACTGTGGTGTGAAAATGATGTTTTGTTAAATGTTCAAACAAACGAAACGCACCATCGTGATCTGTATCCATCGCTTCAGCTTCTGGCTTGGTTCCATCATTGTCGTTTACATGGTTCATCATGTTGTTCATATCATTAGCCAGTGGTGATGTGACCGTTTGTTTTACTCGCCCGGGAGTCTGAAGACTTCTCTGCGAGACGGTCACCTTTACGTGTTTACTAGCAATTCGCCCAATGTCTGCAGATTCTACCCCTGTGACGGGGCAAACTGCTATGAAACAAGTTGAGATCTCTCAGAGGACCTGCGACTGCGGGTGCCGGGATGTGAACAAAAATAAACAAGATGGCGGTCTCGCGGTTAGGGGCAGTATATATTCTATTGCATTTTATATCATTTTAAATAACATACTTACTGTCAATAGATGTTACTTTCGCCGTCATTTGAAAATTGATGCGACAAAATTCTTATTTTTTATAACGCATTTAGTATTACAAAAGCCCTCAAAATAGATTATGTCTTTGTTGAGCCATTGATGGTCGAGTTTTTCCGTAAGTGCAGAATTGTTAATGTACCCATTTGGCCTTTCGTGGCTGTAACTTTTCAGTTTTGACTAGAATCTCCGGAGCTCCCACGATATCTAATCTACTCTCTATATTTGTCGATTCCGATTGAGATCTTGTCAAATTCAAGTTATCAGTTACACTTGACACAGATTCAATATCTTAATCTATAATGGAACTCGCTGTGAAATGACAGTGGTTACTATTAAAAATTAAACTCTGGAGGTTGTAAAGTTAAAAGTAGTTCCCATGGCAGCTACTTACCGTCGGGGATGAAGATAAATCTTCACGTACTAAGCCGCAGTAACTATTAGGTAGGATGATCAGTTCCCTGTAGGTTGTAGTTGCAGGAATATAATAATAAGACTCATAGTCCCTCAGGTCATCACCTCGCCACATTGGAAACAACAGTACAAGAAAGCCAAACAAAATGTCTTCATCCATCCTCATGAGCGTAAAAAAATCTTGCCCGGACTATGCTTTCTATCTATATATGTCATTATTTTTTCTCTGCTTTTGCTGTAAGGCATCGCAGGATTGAATGGCGATCGGTGTTCTGGCTATGGCGCGTTTGGTCGCTTGATATGCAGTAATATTGTGTTGTCTCCGAATATTGGTAACTCCTTTAACCCACCTTCTTCTTTGTCTTCCTCTGTAGTTTTCATGTCCATGTTGTATGCACTTGTCGCTTACCAATAAGGGGACATTCTCATTAAGTGACCGAACCATTTCAGTGTCTGTTTTTCAATATATTTGACCACAGATGTTACAAACGGTCTTGTAATTTTTTTCATTTCTCACATGATCTCTGCTCTTTTTTTTATACCTTACTTTGTCGATCCACGATTTTCTGCATCACATAATCTGATGTCCTCAATTGTTTGGGCTATCCATTCATTGCGACAATAGTTAGGGAAGAGGAGTCTGCACACAAAAAACAGCAACAATAGCGCTTGTTAACAAGGAGAGAGGAGGTTGACAATTGACGTTAAAAAAAATGCATATACCAATTAAAGTGTTTGAATTTCATGATTAATGGGGTTCCACGGGAAGAGGTAATATCTCCGATTCTATTTCTGATCTTCTACAATTATCTAAAGAAACCCTTACCAGAAAAGTACATACTAGTATATCTGCTGGTGACCTTACACAGCCAAGTACAGAAGAACATGTGGATACATCGCAATTTCATTTATATGATACCCTGGACAACCTAGACAAATGATCCAAAGAATGGGGTATGTCAATAACCTAAAATAATATACACCATTTTTTTCACTATCAATTGTCTATCCCCAAATGGAGTTGTTGTAGCTTCCACAATTGTTGTTGAGCGTATGGGTTTGTGAAAGAGGGGTAGTCTGCGTTCCAGGGCCAGGTGTGTTGCTCTGGTTGAGGTGTTGTCATGTTTATTCATGATAGTCTTGATGTTGTCTATCTATCTTTTCCTAGGCCTGCCCTTGGTTCTATATCCTGATTCCATATTGTTATACGCTCTTACGGGAAGTTGATCGTTCATCCTCATAAGATGTCCAACCCATTTAATTTGTTTATATATATATATATATATATATATATATATATATATATATATATATATATATATATATATATATATATATATATATATATATATATTCGATCCATGATGTTATAGACTTACCTATTATCTTTCTGATTTTCTCACTGCGCATTTTATCTGAGTTTTGTGACTCCAATAGCCTCTCTCGTACATTTCATTAAGCAAATTTCTATCTGTCTCTTATATGTAGATGTCAGTTGGCAAGTCTAGCATTGGCAGTAAAGTGTTGGTATAAAGATGCTCTTAATAATTTGTTTCTGGATCTTACTATCAATAAAACCAACACACAAAAAACTTCTCATAAATGACGCCCCAATGGTGAAATAAGACACCGCGTCTTATTTTGAAATCATCTTTTACCCCATGCTAACTCAAAAAACTAGACTGAACAAAAAAAATCAAAATAAAGGCATGAAACGATTGGCCCCTATGAGGTAAATGCCTGGAACAGACGGGAGGAGGCTAACTCATTTACCATGAAGAAAACTTACACAAGCTATGTTAGGAGTGCCTTGGAATATGATAGGGAATCTTGGAGAACATCAGCATCCGAGTGTTGCCGAAGCCTTAGAGGTAAGCAAATAATAGCCACGCTGTTTACCCTTTATGCATATTTAATGAGGCGACTAAGTTGGTTATGAAGTGGCGTTCGCTGTTCCATCCCATATACGTCAAAGTGACCCAAAGCCATGCTGAAGTAGAATGTGTCAGTCCAAAAAGCGCAGATATCGCAGTAATGCTGTAAACCATGACACAGTGCATTTCGTTATCCATGCTATGTCTTGATTATCTGCAGGAGTTTGAGAACGAACGCAGAAGAAGCAGGGAAACAGCAGAAATGAACAATCTTCAAAAAGTACACAATTTATGAATGCAATTAAAGACAGGTGCTATGAGTTCTACCCAATAATATCAATTGAGTGTTTGGTTTGTTTACATTCACTACAAAAAATAACGGATGCCAAAAGTTTAATTCAATTTGCCAGATATCAGTCTCTGGAAAACCACCATCTAAGCTACAGAGTAAACAGCCACTGCTAAAAATACCGACTAAAAAGAACCAGTTTTGTGAATAAGGCTCAAATACTTAGAGGGGAAACTACAACTGGCAGATCCCCCCCTTTCCCTGCAAATAATAACCCATATAGCCCATATACTCCTTGCACTAGGAAAAACCTTACCAAGAAAAGAAAAGAAGACTGTTCAAAATGTAAAGACAAAACCGGATCAAGATTTAAGTGCCCTAAAACAAATAGTATTGAACATGTTCCAAAATGACTACCCGAAACTCTCTTGGACATAAATAAGTAAAGTTAACACATCATTTAACGGTGTATGTTAGGCAAATGTGGCATCATCACGTGTTTAACAGTCCAACTTTTGTGATGCTATGTGCACAGTCATGCAATTACTGTTATAATTTGCGCATCCTTCGTGTCGTCACAGAAATCTCACAGCATTAGCAGACGCGACACAAAAGCAACATGGCTAATGCAGTTGCAAATTTCTGTATACTGCGCTTGCAAAATTTCTTCCCCCTCCCCCCAAAGTAATAATCTAACATCAATCATACTCCCTCCCCCTCATTACACCGCTCCCAACCCAACAACTAACTAACCATTCAAAAACCCCCCAAAAAATGCGCTGTCTCCCCTTCAATCTATATTCCTCAACTGGGCTCGCATGAAGGGACACAATAAATGTAATGTTTTTGTTATAATGCTTATCTCCTATAGCGTACACTAACGCCGATTACATTTTATTACGAGACTATTTAGTTCCGTAAAAAAATAGGCCACATCTGTTTAACATGAACCCATGTAACTGTCGTATGGGCGTGGGATGTTTGCGATCTCACATTTCAGTGGTTCTGCTATATGAGGGCGGTAGAGATCTCTTCTCCTTCACAGTCCCTCCCCCCACCCCGGTACCCAATTCAGACAAGGTCGACTCTGGAGCCGTTGTGGTCTGAACAACATTTCCACCTCAACTGAAGAATGAACCCTGTACCATTCATATGCGAAGCCAGTTCGTTACGCGATATCTAAGAATATATACAGATGGCTCAGTGGGAGATGTAGTGATAGATGGTGTTGGGTGCATCTATATAGAATATCCCAACGGAAAAAAACTTGAAAAATCAATAACTAGATGTGTTCATTCTACACATTTCAAGGCAGTATGAAGCAATCAAAGAAGCAATCCTTTGCAGAGTTTGAAGAAATCAAAGAAGCAACTCTTTACTGCTGCGATCATCCCAGCTGGAGAAATAAACAATAAAGATCTTCACCGACGTTAAATCTATTTTTCAGTTCCTCCAGAACACAAACAAATTCCACACAAATGACTTATAATCACCACCAGGATTGTCCGTTACATTACATATAAGTATGATGCAAGTCTTCGAAATGCCGCTCCCCTTAATGGTTTTTCTACGAAATATCGCACCTTAATGTATTTTGATTGGTGTCGCCTGATGCGGCCGCCTCTCTGCATCATAGCACAACACAGTCCTGGTCACCACTTTCCCAACTAAACAACCAAACAATACAAAGTGATTTTATCCTGTGGATTCATGGCCACTTACAAATCAAGTGAAATAAGATAGCGAATCAGCTGGTAAAAACTAGAAGTAACCGACAACAGATATAGATTCAATATCATTTCCGGAAACGAAGTCCATCATCAAAAGCTCAATTTATATGGAATGGAACTCTACTCACCCATGCAGCCAATAATACGACGTTATCTACGGACTTGGAAGAATGGGACAAACAATTATTCAGGGTCGTAGATATGATTAGCTTAAGGAGGAGATTTTACCCAAAATAAAATTAAAATTAGTAATTCGTCCGGTTTTTGCGAACACGAGTCCAATTTGGTTACATCAAAATCATGCCCAATCACCTAGCCAAAATGGCGTAGAACAACTGTTGTGTTTTCTGCTTGTCTATCTTCTTCACACGCTTCCAGTCTACCGACAGATAGCATGCCACAAATGGCCATGTCAAATATAAATAACGGTTATAAAGCCCCATGTAAAAGATGGATCACAGAAATCAAAGAAGCCACTGGAACAAGCTTACAAACAGCACACAAGAAAGGCCATCTCCAGAGAACTCTTCCATCCCTGACGCCGCAAGGCAAACAAGGCCACAGCGTATAGATAGATAGATCTTCTTCTTTGCGAACCCCGGGAATTGCGAACTATTAGCTCTTACTTCCTATGTTCTGTGGTGATGTTTTCCGAGCTTTCTTCCATACACAATAAAAGGTAATACTGTTAGTAAAACTGTATGAAAATAGTTATTCTTCTAGGGCCAAAGACGGCACATAGGGCGGATGTCATAGATTTCCATACATGTCTCGCGTTTTATTGCAATTTGTCTTAGGTCTTCATTGTTTCTGATACGATGGTGAAGCGCTCTCTTGTAATAGTTCTAAATAAGGTCTTGGTTTTCTTCGTTTTCTCTTGCCCCTTGGTGACCACATCATACCTTCACAGGAAAATAGTACTTACGTAGAACACAGGTGATGAAGTTTTACCACACGACGAAGTTGTGTATATTATTTCACATGAACTTCCGATAGTGATAGTGTGTTAGTCATCGTGCAGTAAAACTTCATCACCTGTTTCTACGTAAGTACTACTTCATATCCAGGAGACTTTAGATTTTGGCTTAGTGCAATGATTATTGCAGGTACCTTCTACTCAAAGGTATTACCTTCTACTCAAAGGTACTACGTACTGCCGATAAGCCAAATTTCGGAGAGGATTTGGGCACCAACGAGTAAACTTCTGCCTAAAGAAATGCCACACTGATGTATCGGCTCAATATGAATAATATTTTTAATTGTTCTCGAACCAACTGCATAACATGTAACGAGACACGAATCGCTTTCTAAAATCATTTTACAAGGAGCAATCGAAGGCGGAAGGAGAAGAGGGATAAAGAGAAAATACTGGATTTATAACATCAAGGAAAAGTCTGGGTGTGATTTTTCTACACCTCTCCGAATGGCTGGGGATAGAGTTGTTTGGAGCGCTTTTTTGTGCTATGTATCCACGGTGGCACCATGCAATGTTAACGGTCTCCGAGTTTAATTATTATTATCATCTCACTGTGAGGTGGTATCCATTGTAGTACTACCCTTCTTTGGATATTCCACTTCTTGTAATGCTTCCTTCAGTGTCTGGAAATTTATCCCATGTTAATGGCTTGTAGGACAGACATTGCTTTAGTAAGAAACATCACCTGTTGACATCGGTTTGTGTTTTAGTTATTTTTATGCAACAATGTTTATGGTCTGTACTTCCGCAGAGTACTTGGAGTAGAAGATTCCGGTTGGTGAACATGTGGATTCATTATTTTCTCTTGATATTTTATGGAAACTCCAGCACTTCCATTATTCACTGCTTTTGTTTATCAGTATATACTTGTATTCACGCTTCTCTGGGGAACATATCTTCAATCATGTTGCATACTATTATTTTTATGAAGATTATTTAGTACTCTCATAGTGTAGGTGTTGCTTATGTTGGTTCTGATAGTGAGATTTTGATATTGCAAATTTTCTCCCAAAGAACTGGGAAAAGTGTTGGTGTTATTTCATTTGTTATGTCTGGTAGCTCATTCTTTTATTCTGTGTTGGTTTTTTTATTGGTGAATAAAACTGCTTCTCTTCAGCATTCCACTGGCTAGGTCATCGAATCTGGATTTGATTGGGTGTGCTGGCGTGCGCATGTACTTTTCTGCTTGATCGTGGTCTTCCCATCATCTTCCCATAGTGTCAGTTTCTTGTAATGTAAGGGGGTGATGCCTGTAATTGTTTCCATTTCATTTATGAAAGAGTTCTTCATGACACCTGTGACAAGGTGAAGTTCTTGATCTTGTAACTTGTCCAGATTTTGTAGATGGAAACTGGTTGCTGAAGTCCACGCAGTTGTTCCATATTATAGTACTGATCTAACAGCGTCTGTATACCGGTTGCCTTATTTGCCACCCAGCTTGTTCCTACCAATTTCCTCACGATGGAAAGTGCCTTTCTTGCCTGTGCCTCTATTTTCTCAATGTGAGGTCTCTTTCCAATCTCTGTCCTAGTGTGATGGTTACCTTTAGACGCCCGGGTGAGTAAAACAAACAGTGACATCACCGCTGACTAATGATATGAACAACACGATGAACCATGTAAACGACAACATGTACATCGTTCACCCTTCTGTTTGGATACGTGCATTTCCAAGTTTGATGCTTTCGGCTTTGTCCTTGTTTGAGAGCGTGACGAATGTTGTTGAAGATTTTTCAGCATTTATCTTTACCATTCATTTTTCTGCCCAAGATGCTATTTTATCTGTCGCATTTTGTATTTTCATTTTAGCTATCTTTAGATGTTCTTCTACACACCACACCACGAAATCACCAGTATATATGATGTCTCTCACACCTTGTGGCAGTTCGCAGATTAGATCATTTATGAACACAAGAAACAGAATTGTAGACAGTAGTGAACCTTGAGGAACTCCATGATTTATAACTTTTTTGCGGTTGTGACTTTCCATAGCAATTCATGTAATTCTTGCCTTCCGGTTGTGTATGAGGGATCGTATTCACTTACTCATGTTTCCTCTGATTTCGTTTCTTTGCAGCTTTACTAGCATTCCATCTTTCCAGACCTTGCCAAAAGTTTTTTGGAGATTTATCCATAGGTTGAAAACACTCTCCTTTTCTTGAAACAAATCTTCAATAATGTTGGGACGGGAATGTTATTTGGTCTTTCGTGCTGTCGCATTCTTTAAATTCAACTTGTTCTAGCACCAATTTCTTCTCTGATTCTAAGTACCATTTCAACCTTATGTTGATCATCCTGTAAATTGCATTGCAGACAGAACTAGTTAGGCTTATTGTTGTATAGCTGTTAGGCTTCTGTTTATCATTGCATTTCTTTATGTTATGACACATAAGCTTTTCTCTCAATGATTATAGGAAATTGCCTGTACCCAAACTGTAGTTGTATATCTGTAGTAATGTATATACTCAGAGTGTTCTATGTTTACTTGCAATTTATTGGCGATACCGTTTTGTCCTGGTGATTTTCTATCTTTTTGTTTACTTATAGATACCTTTAGTTCTTCTAACGTGAATAGTTTAAACAGGACATCTGAACAGTTTGTGTTGCTTTTACCATTGTTTCTTTCTTTACGAATATTTCGTTGTCTGCATGCATGGCAATTGTACATTCTTTTATATAGGATTCTGCAGGCATGTCTGTTGTTTGTTTGCCAGTGTATAGTTTACCTGTATCTTTCAGCGTGGTTGTTTGTCGCTGAGAGTTTATATAATCATTTATTTACTATTAGGTTAGTTTCCATAACTTTCTTCCTTTTTAACATTTAATTGTGGCGTTTCCCCTCCATCTTCTACTCTGTGTTTCTATCATTTCTTTAGTGAACTTCGTTTTGGTCTTTTGTAGTGTGATGTGATTCTGTTGGGATGATTTCATCTCTGCCATATTAAGTGCTTCAGTAAGTTCTTCCTCTAGTTTTTGAAGTCTGTTGGTTCATTTTTGGTAGCGTAGCGGAATGCATACCGATATTTTTCAGTATTTACGTCAGATCTTACCACATCTTGCAACAGAAACTATAAATAATGAAATATAAGGATACTGGCCTCTCCTACTGCCTGGATCACTTCTGCTATAATATCAACACAACCTGTGGATTTGCCTCTTGCTAAATTGTGGATTTGCGTTCCTGATATCTTCTGATGTGGGTTCAAGTTCTAGTTCTTCATTATTGAAGTTGATGATGTTTGTTATACCAGTAGGATATTGTTTCTGTGTACATTTCTTGACAATATTCTTTCCATTTTTGGAGAATATCTTTTCCTTCAGTTAAAATGTGTTTCCTTTTTCCTTTAGCTAGAATGTGTTTCCTTTTTTTGTCTTTGATAAATCTTAGTGATGTTTTGAAAATTTTGCTATGCATTGTTCTTGCTGCAAGAACATGTCTCTACCTTTTCATGTAGTTCTTCTATTTCCATGCAAGTTTTAATTGTGTATTGTTGTTTATCTTGTTTGTAATTAATCTAGTACATTCTATGTATGTTATCTGACTTTTCTGGTCTTTTATTTTGTCCTCAATTTTCTTTGTCTTCTACCAACTTCATGTTTGTGTCTGAAATATAAACACGCTTTTTATAGTTCTTTTATGAATGAGCTTTTGGACATTTGTGGTATAAACCTATCTCATCTTATTAGCAAATTCTTCGTATGCCATTGTTTCTTGATTTTCCATTAAAATAACAAATCTATTCTGAATCTCGATGCTGTACTCTGCTGGAATATTTGATGTTTCAAACCGAATTGTGTTAATATTTTTGCTGAATTTAAAAATTAATTCATAATTGGAGTCAAAGTCAGCTGCTGGTGGTATTGGTGTTTATTTGAAAATATGCATGATCTCTATCTGTTGAATAAAAATGTAATCTGTGTGGCTCTTACTTACTCCATCAGGGAATGAATTATACATATATATATATATATATATATATATATATATATATATATATATATATATATATAGATATATATATATATATATATATATATATATATAGAGAGAGAGAGAGAGAGAGAGAGATTGCGTTTTTTATGGTTTAAGCAGGAATATGTCGCATTCCCACCTTGTTTATTTTGGTTTTGAGTATCAGCCTAACAAGAATTTCTTGTCCTTTAAAACAAAAATTCAACCGTGAAATACCCAAAAAGCCATCTCATCTTTTTTGTCAGTATTTGCTAATCGATCAAGAACATTGACTCATGATAGTATAACCGTCTCTCGATTTATAGATGACCTCATCCACTTTTTCCTGGTAGTAAAATTGATACCATAGCTAGTCCCCCTTTTCGAAATATCTGATTTTATCTTTGATAAAAACTGGAAAATTAAGCCAAGTCTTTCGTAATTTTATGTAGTACTGCTGGTTAATCTGGATTCATCCTTCTAAAGTGACGCATTTGACATTTCCTAAGATTTTAATTGCTCACATTGTGTAAACAGCCATAGAAATACACGATAAAAGTCAAATGTTTCGCCGTAGAAGGATGAATCCTAATTTAGCTTACAACTATTGTAATGTCGATAGTGACCAAAAAAAAAAAAAGGAATACTACGCCGTGATTTGAAATAAGGCATAACGACCTCAAGCTGTCCGCTACGCATAATATTTGTCACACGTTTTCAATAAAAACCAGTATCTAGTTTTTGCTTTACCATTTAACCACGATTAATCGTTATTTCAAAGCAAAGAAATGCACACTGCAAAATGTAGTATTAATAAAGATGATGCAAAATTAAATCAAGCGGATAAAGTAATGTATCTTGGCAAAATTTAACATCAGATGGCAAGTGCTCCAATGAGATCAAGAACAGGATAGCCCAGGCCAAATCAACATTTCAGAAAATGAGATACAATCTATGCAATTCAGTAATATCAATTCATAAACGAGTTCCAGTGCCAGGGTGTTATATTGAGTCAATCCTTCTTTATGGAATCGAAGCATGGACAGCAAACAAAAGTACCTAGGATAAACTGCAGGCAACTGAGATGTTGCTTTTAAGAAGAATGATGAAAATTACATAGACTGCCAAGAAAACTAATATAGAACTTCTCCCTTTGATCTTTCTAGTGGTTACTAAATGTTCAAGTTTTACTGTTCTCATCACATGCTCTAAAAATCTTGATTGTCTATTTCATATATTTGCTATAATGTGTCGTTTTTCTCCAGCATCTCTGTGAACTTCTATATTAGTTTTCTTTGCGGTCTTGAAATTTCATCATTCTTCTTAAAAACCACATCTCAGTTGCTTCCAGCATATCTTGGGTACTTTTGTTTACTGTCCATGCTTCACATTCATAAAGAAGGATTGACTCAATATAACATCCTAGCACTCGAATTCGTGTATGCATTGATAATATTCCATTTCATAGAATGTTTCTCTATCTTGGAAATGTTGATTTGGCATGTGCTATCGTGTTCTTGATCTCATTGAAGCATCTATCATCTTAAAATTGTGTCAAGATACCTCACTTAACCCGCTAGATTTAATATTGCATCATTGATAGTAATACTGCATTTTGGGGGTGTGTATTTCTTTGAAACAACCATTACTTTTGGTTTTTTCTTCATGTTACCTCATGCCCTGATCCTATTCAATACATAAGAAAAGTAGTGATCTAAACAAGACCTGAATCAAGTACGTCATATAAAGATAGCATAGTTTTCTGTTTTCTTCTTGTTTAGCTAGAATGGTGCCTTTGTTTTCACTTTCTTGTAGTACCATGTCTAGCAGGGTTTGAAGTTATTATTCGCTTCCTTCAATCAGAAATGTATCGTCAGCATATATTAGATTGTTCATACTGTAGCATCCAACTGCTGTTCCTGGCATGCTTTCATCTTTATATAGGGAGAAATGTATTGTTATACGCCTGTGAAATATGGACTGTATATAGAAAACAAATTAGGAAAATCAATCACTTTCTTACAACTTGTCTCAGAAAAGTTAAGAACATCAGATGGCAAGACAAGATTCCATATACTACTGTCTGACAGATCTGGTATCCCTAGCATTGACACTATTCGGAAACAGACACATCTATTTGTAGGACAGGTCATCTGGTACGTGTGTCAGATGATCGCCTGCCAAAGATAATTCTTTATGGTGAGTTGCAAATCGGCATACAATCTCACTGTGGCCAAATGAAGCGCTACAAGGACTCGTTAAATAATCAACTGAACGCCTTTGATATAGATAAAGATACATGGGAAGAACTTGCACATAATAGAGCTACATTACGCTCTACAGTTATAAATGTCGCAGGATCTTGCAAAAAGAGGAGAAATGCAGCACCTCAGCAGCGATTAGCTAGATAGTCACGGGCAGACCAAAAACCATCTACTGTCGTCATCCCATGCCCGAATTGTTCAAGGACATGTGCGGCCAGAATATGGATTACGCCTATTAACCATCCATGAACTCATAGTCAAATCCATACTTCTATCGGAATTTCAAAAGTGGATGTAGCAAATAGTAATCATCACTTGTGATGAACGAACAATAAACATTTTGAGTTAATACATCCTTGCGGCTGTATCCTTGACACAATTATGTCAAACTTGCTCGTGGCTTGAAAGTTGATCGACCATATTTGCACTGGCGATGTGATTGGATATATTAGTGGCTCATGCATACAATGTACTAATAGTTCATTTGCAATGTGCTATACAGGATAGGGCATATGCTCCGATTATTAATACCTTTGTCATTTTCTCCAACTTTCGCAACCATATGTCAACACGGATATCGCATTCGAGTTAGGTGCTTGAGCGCACTTGATGCCATCGTAATTTTGGAAGAGTTTTTTTTTTATCACCTTCTTGTGTAATTTTGCTGCATTGATAAGAAAAGTAATCAATTGTCTGAATTATTTCTCCGTTGAATTTGATTTTAAGGTTACAGTTAAAAAAATTCATAAATTTAGTCTTGGAAATTGAAGGTCAATTTGTTCTGAAAGATGACAGTCGACTATGTCGCTATTGATAATTTCAGCTGTAACTTTCTCCCACGCCATGATGAAGCACACTTGGATGTTCTTTCTGTAGTTCTTCTTCTTTTGTTATCCATTGATCTTTCATACTTTCTGGTGGTTATGCCCCTACTAAATGGTTGTTCAAGTTTTGCTTCTTCTCGTCACGCGTCCTTACACACCTTCACTGTTTAAATCTAAATTTTGATATAATTTGTCTTTTTATTCCAAATCTCTGATGACCCCGACATTAGCGTTTTTAGGAGTTCGTCACATTTTCATAAATTTTCTAAAACAACTATACTATGAATTCATTTCGATTTTTTTTGTTCGGACATTCTTACAATTCACAGAAAAACATTTTTCGATATAAGAAAGGAATGTGTGTGTTTATTGACGGTGCAATAAAAGGCAAAGAAACCCCTGAACAAGCGATACTATACCAAGAAACAGAAAAAGCAATTATTAAAAATAGTCCCAAAAATAAATCAGCAGGGGCACACTGAATACCAAACAAAGCAATTAAAGCGTGCAGAGAGATAGGTGTAAAATGGCAGAACTTTTTTTTTCAAAAGCATGGAAAGAAAATAAAGTCCAGGGTGACTGACAAAACTAAATTATAGTTCCAATATGGAAAAACACAGGTAACAAAAAAGGATGTGAAACTTATCGCGGTATATCACTACTCAGCAACACTGAAAATACACTCTAAAATACTAGAACAAAGAACAAGACACATCATAAAACAACAACTAAGTCCAGCCCAGTTTGGTTTCAGAAGAGGAGCAGGATGCACAGATGCACTATTTACCACTATTTAGATAACTAAGCGAAAAAGCTATTAACTATTACAAAAAGCTAAACATCATCTTTGTCGACCAAGAAACGAGTTCGTCAGAATAAACAGAGACATACTACGGGAAACGCTAGAGCTATACGGAGCGAAGTGACAAATACTACACAACATCAAAGCATTATATTTTAAAAAAAAAGTCAAAGCAAGATGAGAACAACAGATGGAGTACCAGAACCACTCACAACAAAAACTGGAGCCAGACAGGGATGTGTGCTATCACCTATTCTATTCAACGTCTACATAGACATAATTATAAAATAAGCACACAATGATATATATAAGGAAACAACAGAGAATGAACAACTTGATTCTTCTTGATAAGAAACTGACTTCACAGCACGCTGGACATTCCCCTATGTGCTCCGCCCTCCGCTCCAGCAGCCATCCCAGTGTATGTAGACTCAGAGCCCCGGTCAGATCATTGTATGATCTTCGGGACTTTTCAAAAAAATTTACTTTTCCATCCCTTACCTCTAGATACTCCCATTTCTACTATTCTTTGTATGTGTATGTTCTCAGCCTCATTGACATCATCTGCATCTTGAAATGAATTTATTACTGCTTTCATTAAGTCTGCTTTTCAGAAATATGCCGTCTATCACCGCATTGTCTGCCAGTAAGTCAGCTCTCTCGTTTCCTCTGAACCCAAGCATGACCAGGGCAGTATATCCATGTAATGCTCTGGACAACTGAGTTGTTCAATAAGTCCCACCATTCTTTTCTTAGCATGCACTTTTCTATCTTGCGCAACATGTTTTGAGAGTCTGTGAGTATTACCGAGTGTGTTGATGTATGAGTTATCAAACCAATTAAGAGCTGCTGTAACTCCCTGTATGCTCGATGTGACAGTAGAATATGCTGAAGATTTCTCAACCAACTTCACGTCGTTTCTGTAGGCAACAAAACCCCAACCGCTTTTTTTTGTGTTTCTGTTTACGGAGCCATCTGTGTATATAATTATGTCTTGTGGTTTCGAGTGTAGTCGGGCGAGTTCGTACACTATATCCTGAGCCCTGACATCCG
Source organism: Meghimatium bilineatum (assembly GCA_034231615.1). NCBI lineage: Eukaryota > Metazoa > Mollusca > Gastropoda > Stylommatophora > Philomycidae > Meghimatium > Meghimatium bilineatum. Next base: position 48,003,794 of record CM067320.1, on the reverse strand, counting down.
TCCATTTTCGATACGCTTTATCTAATTGTATTATTACTTTAATCAGTGATTTCTTCTCCATGTCTACCTCCACCCATTCACTGCCCTTTCCTATTTCTTCCAATTCAAATACTCTTTTCAGTGTGTCTTCAGCCTCTGCCATCCATGATCTGCTACGCTTGAATCGTTTTTCCTTTGACTCATCTAGACGTTGGTGTAATGGGTGGTGGTTGTATTCTGTCACTTTAAGGTACGACCTTATAACCCCTATACTAACATATGGGTGCGAGTCTTGGACAATAAACAAACTGGAAAATGGGAGATTGGATGCAACAGAGATGTGGTTCTACAGAAGAATGCTGAGAATACCATGGGCTGCCAGAAAAACTAATGTAGAGGTATTGAAAGAGTTAAATGCGAAACGGACCTTAATCAACAATATAAGAAAAAGGCAATCTTCTTTTTTGGCCACTTCATGAGACAGGCAGGTTTAGAGAACATAGTTACAACAGGCAAGATTGAAGGCACTAGAGACAGAGCGCGACAACGTGAGAAAATATTAGACAGTTTGACAACCTGGCACGGCAAGGAAACAACAACGACTTTGATACATAATACTGTGGACAGAGAGCTATGAAGAGCCATGACCGCCTATGCCACCCGGCATGGCACATGATGATGATGAAGGTACGACCTAACTTGTGCTACCTGATGTTGCACTGTAATGCTGGGGAGATCAATCAGAAATCTCATAGCAGAGATAGGTGTATCTAGTACACCCCAGTACCGCTCTCATTGCCTCATTTTGAACTTTTTCCAATCTATCGACTTGTGTCTGTGACAAAGTTAGTAGGCCGAGGCCATAATCTATGACAGATAGCACCATCACTTGCAGAAGCAGAAATAGTACCTATTGCTGCATGTCGAAGGTCGCCATAACCCTGATAATACTGATCCCTCTTTTAGCCTTCTGAACAACTAGAGAATGAACAACTTAATGGGGTGCAAAGGGAAAGCATTGCTCTAGGCGGACCCAGGGTTAGCAGATAACCAAGATCCCAAATGTACCTCCACGCGGTGCACCCTGGAAACAGAAATACAGCAGCTCGAGCTGATTCTGGCTAAATCATTTGGGGATCGTGTCCGAGAATGTGGAGGTAGCAGATGGAAAGAGATTTGACTGCACAAGAGACAGACAATATCTCCGACACCACCAGCATCACTACATATAGCGACACTGTCGACATACAGTGAAGCAAGTCAGTCCAGTCCGAACATTGGAGGGGCGGCCAATGTAAAATGCACGTAAAGGTAGATGCACGGCGAGAGACAAATAGATTTCATACCGAGTACAATGAAACAATGAAAGGGCAGAACAGCGCTAGAGGGCAGCGCGAACTGCAAATAGAAAGTGAAAAGTCCCTAGGAAAGGGGAACTACAAGCTCCGTCAGCTCGAGACGAGCTTCTAGTTACCTGTGTTCCTTACAGGCAGAGACCCAGACCCATTCATTGGCGTTTGGTAAAGCAAGAAGACCTAATCCAACTCTAATGTCGAGCCTTCCTAAACCGGAAATATGCTCTCGAAGAGAAAGGGTTCTGTACCCTATGGGCTTAGGCAAGAAAGGGACAACGATGGTAGTCCTGGCCTAACTCTACTGTCAGGTTTTCCTACACCGGAAATACACTTGAAGAGAGAAAGGGTTCAGTACCTGATGGGCTCAGGCGCTATTGGGACAACGTAGCTCAGCTCGAGAACGCCTTGCTCTCAAACGCGTGGTGTGAGACTCGAACTTGGACAAGGGGTACACGATGTCGGTGAATGACACGTCGGCTAAGAGAGCGAAAGAGCCAGGGTCCAACTCCTCTGTTGAGTTCTTCCCCTTAAGGAACCAGGCTCAAGGATGAGAAACGGTTCAGTACCCAATTGGCACAGGCACAGCACGTCCAATTACACGAGGCAAGTTCATAGACAGTGGAACACCTCGTGCGAGTCAGACGAGAGCAAAAATCGTCTGGTGGAAGAGTCGCCACTACGCGTGCCTGGAGACAGATATAGAGGCTGTCACAGGCTAAGGGTAGCCCACCCGAATTGTCAAGGCATGCCGAAATCGGATGTGCTAGGCCTACAAGGCGCATAACGCTGGCACAACGTAATCACGCTCTCGGCGAAAATCGCACGGATATCAGTGATGGTTACAATGGAGCGAACGCAAAACAAACAAACAAACAACTTAACGAGCTCAATGAACTGCGTTTCCTTGACGATCAAATCATCATATATGATGACGAAGAAAAACTGCAAACTCACATCAACCCAATATCAAGAATATGCAATAAATACAACATGCGGATTAACACACAAAAGACAGAGACTGTGCAAATATTAAGATCAACAGACCATTTAAACATCCAAATAGAGAACACAAAAATAAAATAAGTCAAAGAGTTCAAGTACCTAGGAAGTATCGTCACAGAAGACGGACGAGCCGATAGAGAGACAGAAACAAGATGTCAAAAGGCAAATGTTATGACATACCAGCTGTCACCTTTGATATTGCACCTAAAAATCAACAAGGAAGTAAAGAAACAAATTGTTAAGAGAATCTTTATACCAACACTGCTACCAATGACTTGGCAGCTAACATCTACTCATAAGAGAAAGATTGAAACTTACAAAATGAAATGTCCAAGAAAGGCTATTGGAGTCACTAGATTCCACAAAATGCGTAATGAGAACATCAGAAAGATACTAAGGCATATAACATCATGCATCGAATATATAGTGAAACAACAGATAAAATGGTTTAGTCATCTTATGAGGATGAACGATCAACTTCCCGTAAGAGCTTATAACAAGATGGAATCAGGATATAGAGCCAAGAGCAGAACTAGGAAAAGATGGATAGACAACATCAAGAGCATCCTGAACAAACATGACTACACAATAGGCCTACACCTGGCTCTGGAACACACACATCTCCACAAATCCCTACGCTCAACGACAAATGTGGAAGATACGATAACACCACCACCTGGGGGTAGTCAATATACAATTGACAGTGCTAAATTGCACATAATTTTATGTCATATAAATCGGTTTTCTTCTTGTTTAGACTGAGATCTTTATTTTCAAGTTCCCCCTATACTATGTCTGAGAGAGTCTCAGAGAGTAGTTTTTTTTCTTGTTCGCTGCTGCATTCATTAAATTAATGCCAACTTGAATTTTAGTTTTAAAACTTTAGCATTGACTGTCGATAAAATCAGGTACACTGCGCCTGCGCAGTTTATCTTTTCCGTTGAAAATCGTCTGTCAATAAAACCACAGTATATTGTTACTGTTACTGTCTATTTTTCTGCGAGTGACGTCTTCTGTTTAGTTTTAAGACATTTTAAATGTTAACTATCACGAGTTAAATAGTAGTAACTTCATAGACAATGAGCCAGGAGGACATCCACGATAGTGAACAGACACATGAACACTGGTTTTCAAATTTTGAAGATGAGTGTCTTGACGAACTTGAAGCTCAAGGTAGAGTGGAGCCCCGACTTCAATCTGCAGAAGAATACACTGCACAGCAATTGTGGCTGGGCTTTCAGCAAACTTCAACAGCGATAGCACAACTATACAATTTTAAAGGTTTGTTTATAGAATATAAATATCAATTATGAGTAATATGTGTTTCTCATTCTCTGACACTACGCCTTCAAGTAGGACCTAACAACAACGTCAACAGTGTAAGGTAAATGGTAGGCCTAGGCGTAGTATTACAATTTAGGTCTATGTATTTGCAACACAATTTCTCATTAAAATGAAAGACTTTGATTCAGGTCGAAATTCCTTTTTCTCCCTAGATTAAATAAATATACCCTTAATAATTTCATATAGTATAGTGCTCCTAATAGTCTTAGTCTTATATTGAATATTCTTATAAGTTAAGACTTAGCCATAGCAGCGGTGTTCAGTTTGAACCTCTTCTTATTCTTAAGATTGAACGTATTTATAAGTCTAGGTCTTATTATATAATTGCCTAGGCCTAAGTATTAATGTAAAAGTAATTTATAATATTTAGGCTAGGTATAACTAACAATGCTCAAAACAAAGGGGTCTATTGTATTTTTATATCATACTAGAAAATATTCTAGTCAACATCATAAACATGCTATAAATATATAAATTATGTCCTTCCTACTCAGATGACCATGGTAAACAACTCCAAAGATAGCATTATTTCATGGAATGAAACTTGGAACAGGGTAATCAAGTATTGCTAATCCCTGTAACTAACACACATATATTGACATTTAAACAAAATGGCCCATCCTTTATCAACATATGATGAACATTCACAATGTAATATGATGAATTAGAACTGTCCACATCATGATATATTTAGTTCAATCATTATCATGTGAACATGGACAGCTCATACTTTTGAATGAAACATCAATTTGCACGTTACCAGTGATTAGCAAAACTTGATTACCCTGATCCAAGTTTCATCCCATGAGATAATGCTATAGCCCTATAATAAACTTCATTACACTGTTTCAAGATTCATCTCATAAAATAATCATTAATGCTATAGGCAGGTTTATACTAAAGTTCATTTTACACTTTTCCAAGATTTACCTGTTGGATTACAGTTTTGCTAGTTATTACTTAGTATCAATTATTTTGTCATGTTTTCTTTAGGCCTAGCAGGGGCCTATACATACAGACATCTGTCTGTTGGTGTATTCATTAGTATGTAGGCATTGTTGATGGTGTTAAATTAATCATGAATGCAAGGTTCTAGTTAGTATTATATATTTAGATTAGTGGACTTCCTTTAAAGGGAGAGATTGTTTTTGGATACATTTAGGCATGTTAGGATTATGCTGTATTAGCTGTAGAATGTTTTAGGTGTGGGTTTAATTGTTTCACCTCCATCATGTTTTCTGGTTAATGACAAAGATATTGAATGGTCATGTGAACACTTCTGAAAGTCATGCTAAAGGCCATTTTTTGAAATGACCTTTTTTTGGATTGGCCATCTTGGATTGCCTCTAAGATTTCTTGTCTTCGAGATGGCAAATTACATTTATCAAACATTATAATTGTGTGGTATGAAAATTTCAACTAGTAGTTAGTTAGCTTATTATAGATAACTTTTGATTTGGATTAATATGAAGGTACTGTATGTATATCCTTTTGTATCTTGCAGACGATCATTAAGAAAATAGAAGCAATCCATTGAGCATTTTCTCAAGAACATGGACTTAAACGGTCATGTCACAGCATCAGAAGAATTTTTTTCTGTCTTTCTCTTCTTTCTTCCATATCTTTAAACATATGATTTAGGAACCATGTTGCCCCCACACGCAAGTTATGCCTTCAGACACCCGAATTCAGCAGTGTTTTCCCAGATTTTGAGGTATATGAAGTAATTTTTCATTGAGGATTTACAGATGTCTTTATACCTCAGCATTGGTCTACCATGGGCTGACTGGTCTTCAGCCATTTCTCAGAATTAGTACTTGTACTTGTGAAGCAGCAGTTCTAACTCTTTAGATTCAAGTAGTATCATTCATTTGTAAAATGTTTATTTGTAGATTAATTCTAGCCTATTCATTCACTTTTTGGATTGATTCAGCATACAAAGTTATCAGGATATTTTTTTGAACGCAAACCATTATACTTTCCTGTTCACCGGGCACATATATTGTTTATTATTATTACAAGTCATACTTTTGGTTAATCCTTTTTTACGATATGGTATATCAATATAAAGTTAGTTTTCCTTAACAAAACAGTGGCTTCTATTCATGTTGTTACTGTGAATATCACAAACTGAGAAGATCGTTTTCATTCATTCTGAGTTCATGTTTGATATGAGTCCATTATTTTCTTCCTATTATTCTAGATATATTGCTGTTTGGTGTCTACTCTTGATTGCTTGTTTGACTTGAATTCTTTTCGACCTATATTTAAGTTTTCTAAGATATTTATTTTCACATGAATTAACTTCTTCTCCGGTGCTTTTGTTATATTTCAACCTGTGCAACCATACATTAATATGGATATTACATTGGAGTTGAACAGTTGTAATTTGATATATTTACTTAATGTTTTTGATTTCTAGATGGTTGTTAGTTGGTTGAACGCACTTGATGTCAACACAATTCTGGTAGAGATTCTTTTGTTTATCTCCATCTTGTATCATTTTGCTACCTAAGTACCTAACTGTCAGAATTGTTTCTCCGTTGAGAGTGATTTCAAATTTAATGAAAATTCACGATCTTTGTCTTGGAAGTGTTGATTTGAAGGCCAATTTGTTCTGAATGATGACATACAGGTAGTCAATTCAAAATATCTTGTTCCTTAGCAGGAGCTTGACTTAATAATGCCAAGTTATCTGCAAAAAAAAAGATCACTAAGAGTACCATCATCTGTCCACTTTATACCACAATGTATATAATATTATATAATAGGACATAATTTTATTTCATAATTTTATTTTATTTCTTTTAAAACAATTAAGATCTTTCTCAGTGTCTTTTTGTGTGTATATTTTGCTCAGGAGAAGGGGTTTTTAGGTAGTTGGTCAGGCTTCACAGTGTTAACTAGAAAATATTAATAAAACATTTTTAGTTGTCCTTGATAACAAAAGAACATTTTTAGAAAGCATTTTAACTATCAATTTTAGATTATTTATAGTTGTGTGAAGTGATAAATTTATTGTATAGTAGAATGAGGCTAACATCCACAAACATGATTGGGTAAAGATCCACATGCAGGTTTTTGCCACATGAATGCAAATTGCATATAGAACCATCTAGATAGAAGCATAATGTTTAATTGAAGTGAATAAGCAAACTAATGGTTATTTACTTCTTTGTGTTTTAGGAATTATAAACGCAAGCATAGACAATGGTAAGTTATGGAAGCTCCTCCCAGTCACGCCTGTTCTTTAAATTGAGAATGCTCCATATGACAGGCGGCTAAAGTGATAGCCTTCCATGAGTCCATATTGCGGAAGAGATTACAGGCTGACATTAGCATAAAAAAAACCTTGGGTGTCCCTTGCCACTATTTTCAGTTGAAAGTAAAAATAAAAAGAGCATTGCATATTTGATGATATCACATGCAATTTTTTTCTTTCTAACTCTCAGTAATGCAGGTAAAAATTGCACACATCTCTTTTTCAGGACAACACATTTTGATAAGATTTTACGTGCTTGTTTATGAAAAGAAACTGTCCTTATTGCGGACACCATGAAAAACCATCATTGCAAAGACAATCAATCTGTTTTAACTCAGGACAACTTGGAGAATTTTTCTATAATTTAGTCTGTCCTACTTCAGTACAGATTTTTCCTGATTGCTTCTGTAATATGGGTACACAATGTTCGAAGGTACCAAAACAAAAGATGTTGCAAAATCTATTGCAGTTAAACAAGATGAAACCATAACTGTTCCACTGCATGAAACTATCTATTCCTGTATGTCATTTTTGCAAGGAATATAATAAATTTACTATTTATTATAGAAGGATTAAATTGGAGAAGCAAGCATATTACAGACATAGATACATGAACATCCAAACATTGTTGAAGTGGCTGAGCCACTTTATGACCAATTCCTCCCAAGAGAGGTCTATTTTATTATTCCTGAAGACGTTTCTCATACCAGTTTATATACTATGCAAAACAGTCATATATTGTTTGTCATACAGCAGTCATATGTTGCAATCCTTCAACACCACATTTTTAGATCTCTGAAAGTATTTTATGACACTGATAATTGGACAGCTTCTCATCCTGACCAAAATCTTAAGCATTTATAATGTAGCTCAACTAATTACACAATTTTCTCAAACTGTTTTAAGAAGGCAGTAACAGTTAAGAATGCAGCATAAGGATTGTGTGTCACTGAATCTTTCTCATCAACTGGAACATATTCACAGATCTTTATTTTCTGTCTGCTGAGGTCACTTATCAGAACCTATACAAAATAGCCATATATAAAGATGATGAAAGGTTAATGTTTTTTTTATTGCAAAGAAACTTCTGCTCATGCCAAAATGTATGCGATGACAAGCCCTGAATTTGTTCTTGCTGATCATTTCTGTTCTCTAACAAAATTCTTGAAAATTTGAGACCTGATACTCCCTGTATCAATGGCATGAATTCTGTTGCAACCTCGTCTTATGTCATCATCCCTCTTCTTATGATAAGAAAACAGTCTTTTTTGTGGGGTGGGTCACAAGTTTGAAGTCGACACTTAACATGAGCCTCAAGTAAGCAACACAGAGACATTCCAAGTAAAAAATAAATTGTAATCAAGGAAACAAGTAGGAAGGCATTGTTTCAAGATACTAGGCCTAAAATAGCTAAAAGAAAGTTTTCTCCTGCAGACTCAAGACAACTCTGAATTTGATTTTTGTTCAACAGTGACTCTGCCGTTACATTTGTTCCATGGAAAAGGAAGTATTAGTGTTCTAGATCTCCACTAAGAATTAGGGAAAGTTTATGGTACGCCCAAAATTAATTTCACTTGTATGTGGCAAAAATTTTTGCTGCTGACATTGATGGATATGATGGGCTCTTTTACAAGTGAACCTCTTAAACACTGAGGTTTTAAAAAAAACAACAACAGAAGAGTCCAAGTTAAAAATATGTTATTTTAAAATTGTTAGCAGGAACCTCTCAATTTAAAAATATGATAAACTTTGCTAATGATCTCTCCAGAAAAAGAAATAGTGATGGAACAGAAAAGTTATACAAATCAATATTGTTGAAAAAAAGTCACCTGGTAATACTTATGTTTCATCTGTCTATAATTAAAAATAATTATAAATAATAACGAAACTGTCAGAGGATATCTGACCAGGTGGAGAGTGAAATACATTGTCAATGAGAAATAACAAAAAATGGTTTTATACAAGAATCAATGGCCACATATTTACCAGAACAAACTTTAGTTCTCAAATTTCTTTTCAGCGGAACTGATCAGTGCAGTTAGGGGCAACTAACCAGTGTTAGCATTAATGTGACATTTATTATGTCCCTTTGTTAGTGTGAAAAAAAATAATTATATATATATATATATACTGCTGGGAGGGAAAGCTGCAGCTGCATATTTTAGTGTTTTGGGAGAGGGAGATTTGGGGTTGGTTAGTTGTTTATAATTTGGTAGGGGAGCCACTTTCAGTGTTGGGATTAGGATTTGGAACAGTGTAGCCGATGTAACAGGCATATTATGGGAACAGGTGTTGGTGGGGACATTTTATGTAGAGGTGTGGGTGTTTATAGGGATTGGTGGCTACACAGGTGGCCAGTATCAATTCATTTCCTCCAATATGGCATAGAAAGGATTGGCATTGTTCTGGAGCCTAGATCGCTACATGAACTCTGCTAGGTAGCTGTTTAAGTGATGCAGTGCTGGTCCACAGTGTTTCTCATTTTGTTACTTTGCACATTTGCTCCACTATTTTGGTATGGGCACTGATTACTTGATCCACAAAGTTGTATCTGTGAATCTGTCCATCATTGTTGTGCAATAAGATAATTGGATGTCCCTACCCTGACCTCACTTCTTGTCCTGTTGAAGCACCCCTCGAGGTTTGTTATAAGCATACAGCATCTTTATCAGTAGCTGACAAGTTCAGTAGACATTCATCGATTGCATTAGCCATTTTGTTTTGTTGATGAGTTCGATGACACGAGAGATGCACACAAGGTGTCTGTGCATAACAAACATTAAAACGTTGGATGAGATGCACAAACAGTGTATTAAAAGCATAACATGAGAAGTTGTGACCGTGGCCACTGACTTTTGTATAGCACCCAAAAAACTAAGGAACAAGGACTTTTTTCATGTAACGGTCCAATAAGGACCTTGATCAAGAAATAAAGAACTATAAATAAACACACAATACAATGAGATTGTCCTGTTGCCTTTCATAGTATTACAAATAAATGGGCAAAAGTAAAAACTATCCATGATGCTTTTAGTAGAATAAACACCAATGGTTTTTGCATAAATATTAAACCAAAGTGAAGGGAGCAGGTCTTTATTCCCACCCTCCATCTCCCATGTACCCTACCATTTACTTACGAAAGGATTTATTTATTTTGTTTGAATAATAGAGTATTATCAGCATAAGAAAGAATTTTGTTACAAAATTTAAATACATTTCTCATTCACGTTTCAGATATTGCCCATGATGGCTATGTTCTTCTAGTTCCATTTAACAGAGCTGCAGAGTCATTGACAAAATTTTATAAAGGTATTTGTGTTATATATTTACAAAACAAGAAATGGAAAGAAACCATCCAATTTATACAAGAGATGACACTGCAGATATAGATATTACTAGTGAACGAATCAAGAATTGTTATTAGTTAATTCTTAACCATTTACATGCCCTTGAGCATTATACTTAAGACTGGAAGTATAAGTCTAAATATTGATGCTGTTGACACCTGAATATGCAAGATCATATATATACATATTATACATCATTTTTATCTGCAGATATTGGTCTTTCATTCAATGTTTATGTGAAGTCTTATAGTTGGATGAGGTGTATGTTAATAATTTAATTACTGTAAACCTTTCACGAAAACAGCTGCAAAAATACAAAATACTCTAACACAAAGAAGAAAAAAAACTACTTTATTTAATTTATCCTCAAATAAGTTTTTATAACACATGACATATATATCAACACTTTTGAAAATCCCCACCATATAATGACTAATACCAAACTCAGAACTTCTAGAGTCTGCTTACCAAGTTGGTAAATATCAAAATTATACTACAAATTTGCTTTATTATCTGTGATCACTGTAATGTCAGGTCTTTTGAATATGGCGGAAGTATGCAAAAGAAAAACATGTTTGTAATGTGTGTTAAATGTTCTTTAAAAGTATATTAACATCTGGGGTGCTAAAAAATGGAATGGATACCATTGATCATAAGGGATAGAATTGTTTAGAGTTAATAACCGTCTAATCATGGCAATTGTAGCCAACATATTTTGAAACAGTGTATAAACCCAAGAAATGATTTCTCTATAACAAAATTTATCAAACTTTAATTTTGTATATGATCCGAATTGCAATGATATCAAAATATCAACAAAAGCAATTTCATTGAAACCATGACATTTTTAAAATTCAGCATACATCAATAGAGAAAGCAGAAAAATAATGCATTGAGATTACTTTGTTTGTTGGTCTAATTTCTGAGGGCCTTACCTCGCTCTTGCAGACACTTGATGTTTGTTTTAGCAAACCGTTTAAAGACAACCTAAGGCAAAATGAATGAAGTGGATTTTCTGATGCTGTAGTGATGAAAGGTGACAACTTGAACAATGTTGACATTATGAAGATCATAGAGAGGGTGAAAGAGCATGGCTGCAACATTTAATCAGAAATTATTATTTAATTAGTTAAAAAGCGCATTTGTAATGTGATGGACAGAAGCAAGGATGTTGTAAACTTTGAGAGTAGTGGCGACAGCAATGTTACCAGTGAAGTGGAAGATAACGATATGCACACTGATTTTCCCATGAAAGTGGGTGGATCCTGGGAACTGTATGGAATTTCACATCATGGTTTAGAAGGATTGTAATGATTTTTGTGTAGAATTATGTGTTTTAATATATGAACAATGTACCTATAAGTTTTTCTAAAATGCATAAATATTTAGAAATCAGTGACAACCTTATAGCAACAGCATGTTTTTGAGACAATTTTATGAAAGATATTCAGACTGAGAAAGAAATTGCATGAGGAAGTCAGAACTTAATTGATTTTTCACTATTATTTCAAGCACATGCAGTATATTTCTGAATTTAATTTGTTGAGGATGAAGTTATTTGCATCTTCTAGAAGTTAACTTACAATGGCTCATAACTCATTCAGAATGTAGCTATCAACTCTGCATTTTTTTGCTGATTTTATTGGTAGTTTTTACATTCAGTAGTTTGCGATTGTTTTTAGAATGGTACACAATTGCATGCAGCTGTAATTGAGTCTAGTACCTCGGCAGTCACAGGCATGCTCTGTACTTCCTTTTAGTTGTTTTTTTCATCTGTTCATAGTACATGTATACTTGTAGGTCTGTTATGTCATCAATCACACTGCTATTTAGTATGTCATGTAGGTCTCTTATGTCATCTATCACACTGCTATTTAGTATGTCATGTAGGTCTCTTATGTCATCTATCACACTGCTATTTAGTATGTCATGTAGGTCTGTTATGTCATCAGTTATTTTGTATGTCTCTTATGTCATCTATCACACTGCTATTTAGTATGCCAAAGTTATTTCGTTTGTCACAAAGCTATGTTATTGGATCTGTCAAAAAGTCCTGATATTTGACGTCTAGGATTTCAGTTATTCTTTTCTTTTCCTGAGAAGTCCACAAAGGTCTATTATTTCTTGTGCTAAAGTCAGTTTATTTGAAATGCTATAAAGACCTATTATTTGATATGTTGCAAAGGTCTGTTATTTGTTCTGTTCCTAGAAAGTCCATAAAGGTCTTTTAGTTAGTGCATCATAAATGCCTCTTGTTCTATTCCCAGGAGTCCAGGGTCTGCTATTTGGCATGTCATAAATTTCAATTGTTTGGTCTATCAAAAAGATTTGTTATTTAGCGCTCTACAAAAGCCTGTTATTTGGCATGACATAAAGTTGCATTATTTGGTCTATTATTTTGTCTTTTGTTATAAGTGTCCAAGTTTGAAGTTGGTATCATAATGATGGTATGATGATTGTTTTGTATAGTGCAGTTTTGATGTTCATATATTTGCTTTGGGTACTATTTCTGCTTCTACAAATGGTGGTGCTTTCTGTCATAGATTATGGCCTCTGCATAATGACACTGCCACAGACACAGTTAAATTGGAAAAAATCCAAAATGAGGCAACGAGAGTGGTACTGGGGTGTACTAGGGATACACCCACCACAAAAATGAGATTTTTGCTTGATCTTCCCAGTATTAGCGTGCGACATCAAGCAAGTGAAGTCATATCTAAAATTAACAGAATATGCTCACTACCCATTACACCAATCTCTGAATCAGACAAAGGGAAAACAAATCAAGCGGGGTAGGTCAAGGAGTATATGAAATAGAAGTAAGAAAGAGCAGTGAATGGGAGGAGGTAGACATTGAGAAAAACAAATCACTTACTAATGTAATAATTCAACTAGATCAACCATGTCGGAAATGGACTGGTATCATGACAGAAGCTACAGTACAAGAGCTCACCCATCTACACTCGAAACCACAAGACATAATTATGTACACAGATGGCCCAGTCAACAGAAATACAAAGAAATGTGGTTGGGTTTTTGTTGCCTACAGAAATGGCTTGAGGTTGGTTGAGATATTTGCATACTCCACTATGACATCGGGCATGAGAATCGAAATAGAGGCAGTTACATCAGCACTAAGTTGGTTGGTAACTGATACATCAACCCATTCTGTAATATTCACAGACTCTCAAAGCATGCTGCATAAGAGAGAAAATTGCATGCTGAGAAAGAAATGGGTTGCGTTATTGAACAACTCAATTGTACAGAGCATTACATGGATATACTGCCCTGGTCACACTGGAGTCAGAGGAAACAAGAGCAGACTCATCGGCAGGCAATGATGCGATTGACAGCACAGTAATGAGAAGAGATAAAGCTGACTTAATTAACCTTTAGGCCCCTATGGGTGAGGTCACGCACCTGGAGTACACATTCCCGTGTGTCGGTGGGCGAGGCCACGCATCATGCGATATCGCCCGATTCCCGAGCTCGGAACTTCACGAAGTAATGAACCAGTGACGTATAAAGCCACGTATAAACAAAGCTAGGAATAAGTCACAGTGTAAAGGTCAAATTCTTTTACACATTAGCGTTGTATAGAAGGAGAAAGCCGGCAAATGTTATCAACGCTTTTCGGGAGCGACTTTGCCATTTTCGGCCGTATTTTACTATCAAATTGAGTACCGCGTGGCATGGGTAAATGATCGTGACTACATGTTCTAATTGTTGTTCTTTGTGTTTAATATGTTGTTGTTTAATAAGAATGTGTGTTTATTCATTCAAAAACACAAAAATAATATGTATCAGAGGTGCCACATGTGTGCATAGACAATAATTACATTGCGTGTCGGCATAGACCTAGTGTTGACCGGATGGTCATTATATGCGATTTCTTCACGTTTTATTAGTTATTTTAGTTCATATTATATTAGTTTGGATATAAAACAATACATATACAATAAGTATAGGTATTTATGAGTATTTTATCAATGTTGCCACACATTGCTCATGTATTAGGGTCGTCAAGAAGATATATTTGCGATTTTGAAAATGGCATTTTGCAATTTTTCCCCGAATTCACAACTTGCTCAAAACTGTTATATCACACATACAACAACAACAAAAACATGATTATATTCACTATTCACTCCTTTATTTAGATGTGCAAACATTATTTTGATATCTTTCAAAACACAAAATATATCGCGTTTTCAAATTTTCAAATTCAGGCCCAGGGGGATATTTCTTAATTTTAAATCAGGGTCCTAAAGGTTAAGGCAGTCATAAATTCATTGCAAAATGAAGATGTTGACAGTGAGACTGAAAATTTACATACAAAATATGACAGAATTAGAAGTGATTAGAGGTGACAGAAGAAAATGTACTCTTTTTGGAAAGTACCTAATATCACGTAATCAACACGTGACTGGAACTTTTTGAGTCTACATACACTTGAATCTCTGCTGAAGCGGAGAAAGGAGCACTTATGGGAATGTTCCTTGTGCTATGATGCTAGTATCTAATCAAGAATGTTTATTTTTTGAAAATCTGAGACATCTGTCCTTAGATATGGTATGCTATGTTGCATCTTAGTTGAATTTCTTGGGTGTTTTCCCCATTGGATGATATGATGCCTCCAAGATAAGTGAATTCTTTCACTTTTATCAATTTTGGCTGTATTCACCTGAAATTATATTGAAATTTCCAGTAGTCAAATATTAACCAGTAGCTTGGGGTTTAATTGCATTATGTGGAGGTTGTTTACAAAGGTAACATCTGAGTTTTTGTTTGTTATATAGTTTTACTTGGCACATTAATTTGAGTTTTTTGTGTGTGACTGTTCTAAATATTTCGTTACCTGTAGAGTTGGAATCACAAGGTTTAGCTTTCTGACCGGTTGTCCTTCCTTTCCAGCCAGAGATATTTTGGAGAACTCTGCTGTGGATCCCAGTCATTGGGGTGAAGGTGGCATAGTTAACTGTGCATCCCCTACCTTCCAAGGGGGCTTTCCAAGTATGTAGTTAATATATTTGCCCAATTCTGGGTCCTCCCAGGAGTCATTACACCATGAACAGAACTATTTTTCACCAGGTAAAATATTTGTTGCAGAATGGAGTTTACATGTCTCTCCAGCATAAGAATATATTGAGGCAGTTATTCTTGCACTAAAATAATTTCTATGACAACAAGAAGAGTAGTTGTGGTGACAGGCTTTAAAATAAAAAATTGATTGCTCAGACTTTGCGTGGTGGAATATATTACTGTTTGAACTGCAAAGATGTATGAGAATTTATTGTCCTGGACAAAAATGGCCATGAAAAATCTCTTTATATTGACTTTGAAGACACAAATACTCGAGAAATTAAAAAAGAACTCTATATGGGGCGTGACCAATATCAGGTATAGTCTAGAATCAGATAAACATGTTCATTGTAATCATTATGATGACCATATCTCTAATGAAGGTTGGCTGCAATGGACCTCCAACATTCATGGTCTCTTGCCATGGGGGTGCACTCTGCTAAACTATCCTGTTCATCTCATGATGTTCTCTCTCACTTGTTGACTCTACTTGGATGGCAGGGAATGCATAACTTGCTGCCTCATCTTTCCCTGTGACCATGGTTCAAGGCTGGGTTGCTATAGACACCTGGTAGGAAAGGATGCTTGCCAGAGAAGATAATGCGGCTGACCAACTCTACAGTTTGCGGAAAGGTAGAAAAGTCACAAATCCCTTAGAGTTTACCCCCTCTGAACATAATCATTGTCATTTTAAATAAGACTGAAGGGCCAGCTAAAAGGCTTGCTGGATAGGATCTGATTCACACACTGTATTTTGACCATCCCTGCTCTACACCATGTACTGGGAGCAACCAGGCATCAATAAGTACGTTAATGTCCATTTATGAAACAAATTGAAACTGAACTTCCTGATAGTGGGACACTGATTATTTTTTTAAAAGTTTATAGGGCGATAGAGTGCACAAATAACACATACTGAAACATACTGGACAATAGACTTGGCACACCAACTTAAATTTAAACTGCCCAGGAGCTTCACAGTGTACGTGACAAAAAAAATACCCAGTAAACAGTTCTAAATCTGTTATACTCTAAGGGTTTTTAAGTGCATTTATTGTATTTTATTAGGTGTGCAGTAAATGTAGTTCTGTCATGATTGTCTGTGTGTCCATGGTTTAATCTTTAAGAATATGATGAGCTAAGTTAGTTTGTTCTATATCTTATAAGCAATCTCTCTTCCAGATAGTCTTAACAATGCCAGAGAGTGTCTGAGACTAGGTGTCCAGAGTGGGAGAAGTAGCAGAGCTAGGGATATTGCTGCTTGGGCAAGAAAAAAACGAAGGTGTATACACAGAGATGAACTGTTGGCATACTTGTGTGGCAAAAGTTTGCCCCCTCACTCACATCACCATAGAAACAGAAGGAGTTTAGAAAGACAGCTGCCTCGTCGCACATCTCATCAAAATGAAGTCATAGACTCAGGGGAATATTCAGTGAGGGAAACATTTGCTGTACAAGGTAGTGGTTGAAATCTGTCCAGTAGTTTTAAATTATTTGTATTGTTGGTTTACGTATAATTGCAGAGATAATGTGAATCCCTAAATTTTCATAAAGCACCTCTAACATCAAGTGAGGAGTGTTTGCATCTTGGTTGCAGTATCTGTGCCTTTTGACCCAGCACATCTGATGTTCATCATTCTATTTTTGGGTAAATTTGACTTTTACAGAAAGGAGTGGCCAACCTTGCACCCTAACTCTCTTACTCTTCTCTTGTAACATTCATGGCAAATTAAATGCTTCTACTCTTTGCTGGTTGTATGCTGCAGAGACCTGACATAACAAGTGACATGATCATGGATCTTGGACATTTAACATGGGGGAGGAATCTTGTAATGTGTCATGGGGCAGCTATCATCACTTTTAGTAAGAATCAAAAGGAAAATTATGTGAAACCAGCTATAGGTGCTTGTCAGTCATAAATCAGTTGGCCGTTAAAAAGCACCATTTGAGTGAAGACCAGGTAGAATTTCCAGTGTTAATTGGTGGGTGTCTGTGGTCAAGTTGATAGCAATCTAGACAGTGGGAAAATTGTCAAGTAACAATGATAGAAATGACAATTCAGACTGGATGATTAAAGAGGTTAGCATGTTTTGAGGGCAACACATAAACAGGTTGAGTCATACAAGCTGACCCACTAACAATATGGGTATGTCATTCACAGTTTAGTGGAATTAGTAATTTACTGAAGTACACATACCACCACCAAAGTCACATGTGTTGTGCCATTGGTGCAAATAAAACACAACTCATCTGTATTCTCTGAACTACTTTCTTCTGAAAACCTAGTAGGTTTTCAAGGTTTTCAATATCCTACAAAAGTGATCCAGTGGGTATTTAAGAATAAACACTGTCAAAAAAAGGGTAAATTGAATAAAAATTCAATTTACCCTTAAAATAAAAAATTCTGATAAGGTGTTAAATGATAGACTCCTTCAAAGACTGCTACACAATAAATATGAGAGATCATGTACAACTGAATTCAGGACTTCCTCAGATACAGCGCAGCAAGAATGAAAAATAACACTAAGGATAAGATAATGCAATGTTATTGATACTAGAAAAACTAAGTACAAATAATCATATAAAATAGATGTAAATGAAAAACAACCAAAAAGAGCGAGAATGTTTTCTACAATGCGGCTCACTTTGGGAATATCAAGCGCCTCTGACACTTTGGTTATTATATAAGAATGAAAAATGTGTGGGTTAGTGAGAAAATTGCATCATTTTTAGTTTTATAAAAGGTAAAGGTAGGTTCCTTGCCAGCAACCTGCCGTTGAGGATGAAGATAACTCTTCATGTACTAAACTGCAGCAACTATTAGGTTTACAGGAGGAACAGTCATGTCAGGCAAGAAATCATGACTGACAGTTTTGTGTGTCCGGATGTGGTTTCCAACCTGGCATGCTGTAAACCTGTGATAGCAAGCATGCTCACTTATCAGCTAGTTACATAAGGGGAAGACAAACTGCTTCTTTTATTATTTATTTAAAATCCAAGACTATGATTATATTGCAACTGAATTGATTCATTTTTGATCAGGTCTAAATGGTGCTATGTCAAACATCAGTACAAACTACAGTCGACCTGGTGCTGCCTCTACCTGCACAGTAAGCTCTTTCTCTAGACCTCCAGTAGTGGATGATTACATATATCACGAAGAACGGGGCTGGAACACAGAACACAGAAAGAGGAGCAATTCCTCTTCCTCTGCAGATGTTAATATGGAATCTCCATCCAGGAAGAGGGGGAGATTTCAGTGATGATATTTCATGTAAACTTCTGTATGATATCATTGGACTTGGTACACAGTGATTATTCAAATAAATAAGAGGATACAAGTTTGATATAACCATACAAGTTGATCTCGGCCAAAGTGGAGTGTGTTTTAATTGATACACTGACACATTTACCCTGACACATTTACCCATCAGCTATTCCTATTTGGATTGATAAAGCTGAACATGTCAGATTTTCAGGATATTTTCATTTGTGATTAGTTCTAGTTTATTTTGAAAGGACTTCTTAATAACATATTTTGTTTCATCTCATTTTCGAGGTATCTGAATGATACTATTGAATTGAACATATTGGGTTCAAATCCCAGTCTGTGCCTGGTTTGTCAAAATGAAAACGGGTACGCAACTTTCTAAATTAAAGGAGTTGCTGTTGATCAACTGAAAGCGTTGTGACTCTTGACACTTTTATTCACCATGTTGAAAGACACTGTGTAGATATGGGGGTTAACCGTTCTAATCAGTTTTTCCAGGTTTTAAAAGAATAAAAAAACTGGAGTGACATCTTATTTCACCATACATCTATTATCATCAAACAGTTATTACAAATAATTTTTAATAAAGAATTATAGTTTTTGAGATACACAATGCTCCCTGATAATCCACTATAGGTACAACTGCATTAAAACTGTTTGCATGTAGGTGATGGCTAAGATGCTAGGTTCAAATGCCACCATAGGGCAATTGTGCATCTGGGCCATTCATAAAGCAATGACAAACTGCTGATCTTATATACTATCAAGAAAATTTAAAAAAATGTTGGGTTGATGGATACATCCTGAATATGACATGTTACCAATTTTTTAACAAGAAATTTTAAAAAGTAGTTCCCATGAAATTTTATTTAAAGAGTAGTTCTTAGTTGGGTTATTGAGGTGTTGAATAAACTATATTTGAGTGCATGGATGTAAAACTAGCAAAGACAACTCCAATGATGAATCCAAATATTTTTGGAAATTTTCAAAACTTTAAACCTCTTTAAAAATGTATGTAGGGGGGTTGAAGTTATGGTTTGATGAAATTCAGCATTTTCTTCCTAAAATATGAGATATCACATGTAGTATCTTTCATTAGGCAGTGCTTAAAATACATGTATTTTGCATATACTAAGAGTTCTTTTGAATACAAGTGTTCTTGATGAATTCTACTAAGCATAAGACCAGTGTGTATGTAGGAAATAAAATAGAGAAATACAGGTCCATAAAAATCACTACTTTCAATAGTAAAAGGATGAAAACTAGAATTGTTTGGACATGGTATAAGTTGTCATCATATCCTGCCAAGAAACAATTCTGCAGAGAACAAATTAATGTGGAAGGAGCAGAGGAAGACACACACAAAACATAACCAAAAATACCAAACAGTGGACATATGATTTTTCTAGTCATTCACATTGCTGAAGATAGAAATTGTTGGAGAGCTCTTGAATGTTGATGCATGCATGTAGTACCTTTACAAAAATGTTATAGGTTTTTATAGATATGGACTAAGAGTTAAAATTATGCCACTAACAGCAACATAGTTTTAATGAATATTTCATAGAGGAGCCATCTAGACTTGGATTCATTCTAGTTTATTCTACTGACATGACAATATGCTGAATGTTCTTATTGTCTTTCAACAATAAGAAGAAAACGATGGACTTATTTTCGGCATGTACTTGGAATGAATGAAAACAGACTGCCATTACAAGCATTAAAATGGGTACCAGATGGCAAAAGAAAAAAAGGAAGACATAAAGAGACTCTTCACAGAACAACCATCAAAGAGAGTATAACTATGAGTCTCAACAATGTACAATTGCACACAGTAGTATCACATCACTCTAACTGGAAAGCTCTGATTTCTGCCCTATGTACCGTGTTCGGCGATTAAGGAACATAAATGGATAGACTTTCAACTGATTAGATTCTGTTGAAAAGTGAGTTTGTGATAATTGGATACATATAGTAATCAGATTTCATATTATTGATATTGTAGGCTAGGAATATGTTAACTACAAGAAATAAATGTTTACATTTGTACATTATTGGTATGTACATCTTTTTATTTCTTTTTGGAATAATGTCTACAAGATGGTTTTGTAAATTCCCAATGTTTTCTGTTTGTAAAAAACTAAACCATACAGAAATTGTTTGCTTCGACATGTCGTATATTCATATAGTGAAAAATAGGCTTTTTGTTTCTGTGCCTTTAATGAATTTAGAGCAGAGATGATCTAATTTTTTGGGTTGGCACCAAATTCTGGACTGTTGGTCTAGGATGGGCAGTGTCAGCATAATATCTTTTTTTTTGTAGCCGTTTGAATTTTTAGAGGACAGGACATAGAAGCCTTTGAACCAAAGAATATACCTTTTCAAACATTAAAAGATTTTCTGCAGCTTCCTTTTAAGTACAATTTTTCTATGCATCCACTGTCAAACAGCAAAAGTTGATGGTAGGCACTGTCTCCTGAAGTCTATTTTGTTCTGAACACTGTTATTAACTAGCAAAATCAAAGGTTTGATTTTTGACAGTTTGGCTAAAATAACTTATAATTTTATATTGAGTCCTGAGGCATATAGTAATTTAAATCAGCTTGGCAGGACAGTAAAATGAGTTTGAGGGACAGACTTGACTCACAGGTCATATTTTGCTCATATCTGTTTTAAGAGCAACAACTCTATGCTAAGTGTACTGGTACTTAATATAGTTTATCTTATTCCACTCAGACTATACTGTTACTATTTTCCTATAGTTTCTATTTTTGACTGTTTTCTTGAGGAAATGTGCACTATTAAAAAGTTATTCATCTTCATCACCACTCTTCTCTTGATTACTAGTTTCTGCCAGCCAAACATTCTGGTTCTATAATTTATTTAATTTGTATTAAGTGACCATCTCCAAATCTGTCATCTGTTATTCTATGAAGGTAATTTTTGATGAACTACCTGGGTAATTTCTAAATATTCATTTATTAATGTTATGTGTATTCTGATTTGGTCCCTGCAGATTGAAATCTGTAAATTGAGGGGTTACTAGCCCATTTGTAATTTTTACACTGGCCTGCTTCTGACCGTCTGTAAAGACACAAAAGACATTCATCCTACAATATTTTGCTCCTATGATAGTTTCTGATTTTCCTGTTGGGAGTTGCAAAACAACCTTATTTCACACTTGATGACGATCATCTCTGATTACTTTTTCAGTATTTAAAGATGCTTTATAGTAAGTGATCTTTTTAGTATTCAAACAACAGTTGATTTATATTTTATAACACAGCAATTCCATACCCCTTGTTATGAATGAATGTATGTACCCATCAGCGCGCATGAGACAAGTCCATAGGTGTTCCAATCTTCATATCAATAGATCCATCAGAGTTTAGTGACTCAGTTCCAGTTCAGTATTTTATCAATCTCTATTCGTATATCTATTATGTCTGCTTCCTGGGAAGTTCTAGCATAAATTTCACAGTGTTGAGAGTAATCATGATTGACATTTCTGAAAGTCCTCTAAATGGACTAAGTCCCTCAGGGCAATGACTATTTCAGCACTGCCCATTGAATTACCTTGCGATACAAGTTACATTGCTATATAAATTCTGTGGAAGTGGTTGGTGCCTTTGCAGATTAGGAATTAATTTCAACTGCATTTACAATTCAAAATGTTTGAAAGTTTCTGAGATTTGTCCCTTAAAGTATAAGTTAGTGATAGTGGTGAAAGATTTAGTTCACATTGGATTGTGCCTTCTCAGTCAAGATTATGTGAATATTTGTTGTGTTATTCTACAACACCAGCAAGCATCATGGAGAAATGAAATAGTGTGTTTGTTGATTTGGCTGGTGCCTTGTTTGTTTAGAATGTTGTTAATGCTATCTATGTCTTGTGTAGGTGATATATTTTGTGATGATTCTGTTGCATTGCCATTTTTTTTTTACTAGTCAATAATTCTAAAAACATAAAACAAAAACACTGAAAAGAGTTTATATTTCTCATACAAGTATAGTCAAGTAGGAAGCATGAGGATAATTGAAAATAATTCTTACATCTTCTTGGATGGAGATATTTATATTTCTCAGCACCCCATTCCTTCACCCCCATATGTGTTGCTTTGGTCTGAAAGGTGTGTAAATGATAACAACACTAACCTGTCATGTTTCTTGTGAGAGGCGATTGCAGATGCACATGTCTTGGCTCGACTTCCCCATCTCATAGGTCAAAATGACTCCATTACACTACACCTTCGATTATCTGAACTTCATCCTGCTAATGGGCAGGAGTTTGAGAACGAACAAAAAAAACATTACCATATTACTACTAGAGCGATTTGTAAAAAAATCTACAAAATTGCAAACATAAAACAAAAGGAGAGTTCAATCTGGCAAGTTGCAAAAATGTTTCTCAAACATCCTATCTCAAGACTTCCAAGACAGTGTTTGTTATGATTGATTATAGCACAGTTTTCATGTAGCAAAAAAAACTTTCAGCAATGTGTGTAGTTCACCGTATAGCACAATGTTTTATTCAGATAATGAGCTGTTGTCTATGCGTCATATTTCTTTTTCACTGTATGTACAATTACAGTACATTTTTTATTTAAAAATTCCACTTTTTTAGAGACTAATGCTCATGTTTTTTGTTCATCCTTATATATATATTCCATATGTGCCAGAAGCAACTGTTTTATGAAATACAACAGTCCTTAAAAAAATTATTACAATAGTTACCTTATACTACATACAAATTTGGAAGTTAGTTCCTTTTCATACCACCAAGACAGGAATTTGAAACAGAATGAATAATGCTTTTATTAAGTAAATTCTCTTTTCACATTGCTGAGATGTATATAGACTGAATTGTTAGGTATGTATTGTTGACGAATGCTGCATATCTCTTATAGAGAGCATTAGACAAATGTGTACACATCAAATAAAATAGAGAACCATTACTTTCAATAGTAAGATGAAAACTTGCATCATTTGGGCATGTATACAGATATTATTCCTTGTCAAAAATGAAACCGCAGGAAACATTAGGGACTGGAACAATGATTTTTCATCATTGGAGAACTGTGTATGTTGATGCATCAAATGTGATATCCCTATGACCCTGACATGTTATGGCTTTATGGATATTTATTTTGTTCAATGATCAACTCAACGTATGAGGTCATTTTTTAAAGTTAATATGTTCTGGCGCCCTGATTTCCTGAGGCTATTATGACTAAAGATTAATGATTCCAGAGTGTTGGTTACTAAACACAATAACAAAAAGAAAACTACACCGATTTGTTCATATAAAGAGAACTATTTAGAAAGACAAATAATGGAGGGTAGAGTACCTGGAAAGAGGAGAAAAGGGCAGACCAAGAAGACGATGGACTGACGACATTAAAGATAACATGAATACATGTTGGAAAATGCAAGCCGCATCGCCCACGACAGAGATAGGTTCAGATAATTCATTGGGAAGACAACATTGTGGAAAGAATATGTCCCATGACACATTATGACTAACTGGTTCTTTGTTATTGAAAAAATATCTCTCAAATGTTAATTAATCTAGGAACACACTTCTCTCCAATGTTACTTAGCCACAATATGAAATGTGCTACTGAAATACTATTAAGATATGAATTGTCAAGTATTCCATCCATCCATAACCCATCAGGGTTGTACTGCATTGGATACGTAAATACAGAATCCTCCAGCGATTTCTATCGTTAGCGACACAGACGAGTGAGGAAAAATCTTGACCTGTCTAGTCATTGATATTGTCTGCCCATGATTTTCTTTTAAGTCCTCTACTTCTTCCGTCCTCTTGTGTACCTCGAAAGATATTTTTTATAGGGAATCATGTCAGCAGACATGTCCTAGCTATGAAAGTTTTCTTATTTTTACTATTGAAAATAGTGATTCTTGTTAACATGCAAGATTCTCTACTGTGTATATTACGGGTACATATTTGTCTCAGGCGCTCTATAGAAAATGCAGCAAAATTCGTCTATAATACTTGCATTCAAAGACCTATACCCGTCTCTCCATGTCTGCAGTGCATTTCCAACTCTCACAACCATACAGCATAATAGATAGCACTAGTTAGTTCTGAATTATGATCTTCACTCCAGCACGGATGTTGCTTTTCCATATTAGATAGTGTTGGAGTAGCAGCTAAGGCTGAATTTTCCATCACGCATTCGCAAACTTACTGGGTGTTTGAAAGTATTCACTGCTTCAAGTTCATGCCCATTCATCACAATGTTGGTCTGAAATACTACAAAGGATATGCAAGTAGTTTATTGTGTCCAAACTATGCTACTTCTGACATTTGATATCATTGATGTGTAATGATGTCTCTAGTAGCTTCTTTATTTTCATACTGTTTGTGTTGCATACACATCTCTTCTCACTTGTGTACCTCTTTCCCTGTATTTTAATTAGCAGGAACCAGTTTCATGCTGTTAGCAGCAACTTATTTACTGCCTTTTTTTCTTTCCTTGCTGCTTGATGTGTGCACAACTTCAAAGTCTTCTGGATTTACTCGAGTAGTCCTTTTTGGTTCTATACACCTTTGGTTGCAAGGTTGAGTCACTGAATTAATTGTCTCTCACAATTTATTATATTGTGTACATTTCTGCAGACTGTACTTTAAGATCTGTTCCATAAGTGCATAGTAGTGTATCAGATTGTTACATCCTTTGTATTATTGTTTTAAAACATTTCAATATGCTATATATAAGATCTTTAGCAGACATAGAACATGGCTATGTTAATGTGTATTGATAATTACAATAATTAATGTACACCATTGTGACGACTTTCTGTTTGATGTGTGAGCTTTTTTTTTTATCATACATGTAGATTTTCTTATCACTCAATTCCCTCAGTAGGAAACACAATGAGGAACTTTTCATGACATGTATTGTGAATCAAAGTGTGCAGATGCCTCTGATGATTTGTATTTCTTCATAATACATATGTTGTATAAAAGTAAGTCTGCAGTATAAATGTTCCATTTGATAAATGAATATAAGCAAATAATGCACACAAACATCTCTTCTCATTCATTTATTAAATGTGTGTGTTAGCGACACAAAACTAAAACAGACATCAGAATTTAAATATCAAGGAAGCACAGAGTTATCAGCTTATTTTTCCGTATTTTGTAAAATTATATGTCTATTTGTGTAAAAATGTCCGTATTAGTAATCATCACAGCTGGTATACAATCTTGACCTGGTATTTCAAGAATAATTTCTCAGATGTTGTTCACACAAAACTATATTACCCTATGTTTGATAATGTCTCTAGCACACTAAATGAAGTGTTCCTTTCATTATATAATAATATATACAATAAAAATGTAATGGTTTATAATGTCTAGTATTTCCAATCCCAGAAGTATGATACATATATATATTTAGGTAGAGGGGCCAAATTCAGGTTAGGGAGACTGGAATGGTAGTACACCTGGAGCATCGGAAGAGCTTTATTTAGCCAGGCTATAGTCATCTTTCATGTCAGTAATTAAAAGGTGATGAAAGAACTCTCCACAAGTTTCTTTTTTTGTTTGTTCTGAGCATGTGTTGCCACTCTCAACATCACATATTTTATGTAATGGTTTCTGTATCACTATTGAGTGCCATGGCTTACTACTTGTGATATTTTGCTAACTTTACAGCAATTTAATGTTGTAATTTTTAGTCTACTTAGCCTGTGTGTTGGCAGGGCTTGAAAGGGGAGCAAGGTGTTGCAGGGCTTGAAAGGGGAGCAAGGAATAGTTACGTACTGTTTACCTTCCACGCATGTCGTAAAAGGCGACTAAGGAGGTTATTGGATGGAGTTGGTTGTCCCATCCCATATAGGGTAAGTGACCCAAAGCCATGCTGAAGTCGGATGTGCCAGGCCAAAAGGTGCAGATATCGCAGCATTGCTGTAAACCATGACACAACGCATTCCATCCTGGACTTCATCCTGCTAATCTGCAGGAGTTTGAGAACAAACGCAGAAGAAGAAAAGACTAGGTAGCTGGAGATTTAAAGACTAGTTATCCTGGCAGTTGGAGATCTAACAAGACAAAAATAATTCTGAATACAGAAGGTAATTACATTTTCCTGAATGAAGTGTCATGAAAACAATTTGGTTTTATCTGTTAAAATATCACTTACTATTAATGAATAAGCATCTGCAAGAATTTCCGCGTACACTGAATAATTTGCTCTTGGAGAACTTTTATACTGTAGTGGGTATTATCCCATATCTCATTTTGATTGCATAAGTCGAGTTAATATTTGTCCTGCCCATTTGTTACACTTTGTCTATTGATGTGTATAAAAATGTTGTCTATAAAAATGTAATTGTTTATAATGTCTAGTATTTCCAATCCCAGAAGTATGATACATGTATTTCTTTTTTAACTCTTTGTGCCTCAAGGGGTTTTACAGTGATTATTTGTATAAGTTCTAAGTTATGGCTGCCATATTTAAATGTATCCATGAATGTTATGTTACATTTGCAACACTATAAAGTATACATTGATGGCAAGAGGAAAAGTCATAGAATAATTGTTTGATAAAATCAGTAGTACATTTGAAGTCTATAGCAGAAAATTGTATTGAGAATTTGGATACAAAAATATGTAAGCTTAGCTACAAAGTTACCTCTCAAGACATTTCAGTATGCTGAGTCAAATTTAGGCAATTTTCTTGTCTTTCCAGACCCTAGTATTATTGTTGTGCTATACGAAATATAACCTATGATCCACCGCGGCGTGACTCACCAATCTTAATCACAAAGGGTCATTACAGTAATCACAGGCCGAATTGTACTATCATGTGCTGTTGTGTGTCTTCGTAGTTGTGCAGTCCTTGAACTATCTGTTATTACTTTCTCCCCGTCGTTATACCATTCCTGATCTTTCCCTTCCAACAGCACAATCCATGACACCTTGCTTTCATGATTCAGCATCAATGCCTATGTCATGTATATCCCATTTGCAGGCATCTTTTACAGAAGAAGAGGTGGACATCTTCCCAGACTGTTATTCCTCATAAAGTAGATCCTTTGGTATTACTACCCTCTTCTCTCCTCCTAGTGTGTTCCAGCCCTCTGACCATAAAAATGCCATTTCCCAATTTGATTCTGAGATCCTTTAAGGCCAGAGATTGTGTATACCTCTCAATGCTGAGGTTGACATATAGAGAGCATGTGTTGCCCATGCAGCATGATCCCAATCTCTGCCAAACTCCAAAGAAAAGGTAATGCTAATACATTTGTAACAAAACAAACGGCATGATCAGAAGAGCTGTGCTCTATCTGTCCACCTATCAGTGCTCTCAACCTAAACTAGCTGCCAACCAAGGCTAAGGGACTGGTCTGCTTTACCATACCATTTGGTTTTAGGTTGCATTCTCTGCTCCTAGGGTAAGACTAGTATCCTCCCAAATGAACTCCTTCACCCAAGCTGTTGGCACATTATGGTTATCAGGATAGGTAGATACTGAGTCAAATGTATGCAAACTTGAGTATAGTTTCAGTGAAACACCATTTTATGACATGTATTCCAAATTTCACAATAACACGCACGTTAGTCATGTATTACGGCAAACTGAAAATAGTGAGGGATCATAACTTATAGGAGCTAATTTAAAAAAAGGTACTCCTATGTGTATGATTTATATCAGGTATGTGCCTATCACCTGTGTCAATCATACAAGCTTCACCATCTCCATAGTTTGTTACAATTTTTATACTTAACATTGTATTAAAATTGCAGACGGTTATTAATTAAAAAAGTAACTACCGGTAGTTGAGAAATCTCTCATGAATGAATCTTCTATGTGATCAAGTAACAGCCAAGGGACATGTATGTTTTCATCTTTCTCTTTTTCCTTCATATTTTTCCTACATGACTCTACTCCTGTGTGTGCAGTTTGTTTCAAGGCAGTGCAATCATTGGATAAGGCTTCTCAATTTTTAGGATGATAGAGAAATCATACTTATTTGATTGCTAATGATTCTCATTATATCTTTAAACTGAAGCCTTTAAATGTTAACAAAATTTGAAATTAGGACAAGATGAATGCCACTTTAATGCACAACTTCTGTTAATAAATTAAAGTGTTAGAAATTACGCAAATACAATGTTTATGTGAAACAAAACTAGCATGGATCAACTCTTTCATACCTTACCGTACTGTGTTTACGCGACATGGAGAAGTGAAAAAATTCTAGCTAAATATATTTCATTGTATAGTGTTATTAAATTTGAGTTTAGCAATAAGGACATGAATTCTTGAGGATTTAATGTAATTACCATTCACTATGTTATTTGGGATAGAAAGAATTAATCAGTTTAACAAGAATGTAATTCTTTCCCCAAATGCATGTATTCAAAATTTAAATATTTCCTTTGATTTGATTCCAGTATAATTTCTGACTTTTGTATCTCTTTGTATAAAAAAATATTAATTGAAATGTCAGTTTGTCTCTTGTGATTTCAATATTTATCATTCAGCTTCTGTATATTATCTTCAATCCTTAATATTATAGAATTAGTATGGACTTATATCATAAATATACAGTCACATAAATCATGACTGTAGACAATCTGTGACGTAACCAGTTAGCTGCCATTGTTCTCACTTAATCAATCCCTAGCTGTGCTACATTCTTTCCCTAATGAATTTCCTTCTGCTGAATCCCTTTCTTGTCCTACAAAAATGAGAAAGCTTCCACAGTACTGGTTTTTTAAAAATTGACACCAGAAAATACAGTATGGATGGGATGTTTGACAATGCAACCTGCCCTGTAACCTGAAACAACAGTGAGATGCATCTTTTCATGTCTGGTAGTATTTACAAAAACTGTCTTCACACCTTTTCGTTCCACCATGTGATTTGAAAGCAAATCTAAAAGCAAAGTTAAAAGTTGACCTTGTCATTCATTGACTAGACTTTGAATTTACTCTAATGGCTGATGCTATTGTTACAGTCAACCTTTGTTACTGAGGCAGCACTGAATGAATGAAAGAATCCAATATCTCGGAACACTCTGGTACCTGGTGGTCTCAAGGTTTATGAGGATGGCAACACTCTGGGGAAATTATTAATTGTATTATCATAGATGTTGTATTTTATGTGAGTGCTGGTAGGGTGGGACAAATTGAAGAAATTACCTTGTCTTACCATTGCTAAAGTTTGTGTCATTTTTCCTTTTAGAATTATTTTACTTATCCCTTCATTCTAATAATAATAAGATTCCACAGTATTATTACTGGTATAATTTTGTTGTACTTTAGTCTATACACGTTTCTGATTTTGGGTCACAATTTGGACATTAATGTTACATCCTCTGTTTATAAATGCTTATATTCAAAATAACGGTATGTCATCTATAGCAATCACGTAGAAGAATGAGTAAACTTGTGCTTAACTGCTAAAGGGTTAAAGTGATTATGACAGCAAGTTCATGGATAAAAAAAAATCTTTGTCCAAAACAGGCGTATCTAGATGACATAATTGTGGAAAAAGTCTCATAAAGTTGTGTTATCAAAGCATAAACAGTTATCAGTTGTTTTTTTCCCACAAAAACCCAATCCTAACCATATACACCTAACCATAACCACAATCAGAATAATAAATCAAAAAATTATGAAAGCTGTGATTTAACAAGCTTCAAACCAAACATGCACAATTAACTACACATACTAAAATGAGAAAGTCTTAAAGTCAGCAAACTTTAAGAAACCACCCAGATTGTGTTATGGGAACAAAATTAGAGCTCTGTTTGGGCAGTGACATCACCTAGGAAAATCCATTTTCAATAGACATAACTAAATGTATTTGCTCAGTATCATGTTTTGGGAACCTTTGCTATAAACGCTGAAATTAGGTTGCAAGTAGTAATTAATTTTTTTGTCCTCTCATTGAAGCAGTAGTTTTATGAAAAATCTGGCCAATAATAATAATAATAATATAAATGCCATGGAAGTATTACACCTTGTATATATTTGTATATAATAAATGCAAATGTAAGCAAAATCTAAATTATGTTGCTAGTGGTTTATTAGGGAATATTCAAGTCATTAATTGGACAGGTTTTGTATTTGTTTGGAATAATTTCATCTTGTATTTCCTTGAAAAGAGTGATGATACAAATTTTAATGTGTGTTAGTTGAAAAAACATAATTTAGTTCACCTATGCTTTGAAACCCTGGCTATTGGGACTTTCTTTTCCAAAATAGGTAAAGTTGTGCCAAAAAAAATATTTTCATTTTGCAGATTATTTTTATGTACTATTTGTTCCTATTTTATCTGTTCACTTTGTAAAATCTAGATATTTCTTGTCCTCTTGTTATGGATCAACACTGACCTCTCGGCAAGTCCATAGGTATGTGTTAGATATGGGTGTATTTGTGCTGGATATTTAGAAGCTCCTCAGGCACCCCTCTCCCAAAGTTTTCCAAATACAAGTGAAGATTTTTATTTATTTAGGAACACACACATCACCACCCTCCCACAATCCAATCCAGAAAGTAGAAAATTGTATCTGCTGCCCAACCTCTCGCCCAGTTTATGCTGATTGTGAAACAATTTAGCTATCTTACTGCAAATATGTGATATCACTTTCCAACCTATCTTAGATGGTAATCTTCTTCTTCTGCATTCGTTCTCAAACTCCTGCAGATTAGCAGGATGTAGTCTGGAAAACAGAATGAGTTGTGTCATGGTTTACAGCATTGCTGCGATAACTGCGCCTTTTGGCCTGGCACATCCGACTTCAGCGTGGCTTTGGGTCACTGACCCTATATGGGATTGGAAAGCCAACTCCATTCCATAACCTCCTTAGTTGCCTTTTACGACATGCATGGAAGGTAAATAGTGTTGCTATTCTTTGCTCCCCTTTCAGGACCTGGCAACACACAGGCGTTAGATGGTAATAAAATTGAAAGTCCTGTATACAGGTTGCAAAATTAAAGAATTCTTGGAGGGTCAGAAACCAATAAGTGTTAGCAAACTATAGCAATAGTAGGAACAATAAATGTAATTGCAATTTTACAATTACTACAAGTAAAATGACAAAACATGCAGGCTTCACATGTGCTTTGGTGTTTATGCACTGCTGCTGAGTTCTTTCTGTGTGATGTCAGAACAAATAGCTTGGTTATTTGGGGAAGACGAAGAAGGCTTATTACATCTATAAAGTAGATCTATAAATCTATCTTCATTCTCAACACCTAAACAGTGTTTTTAGAGATCCCTGGTGATTAATGCTTGAAACTACAGCGTTATGTGCTTTGATAGTACCCATGGCAGGTTTCGTGGGACGACGCACATATTCAAGTACAATGAAGTACATTATGATTTTTTCTGTTTGTGTGCATCTGATTGCATATAAATGTTTGTAAAATCAGCTAGATCAGTGGTGAGCTATATTGTTTGGTTTGGCTGACTGTTTTGTGTGGTATGGGGGCCAAAAACAATCTCCCAGTCCTTTGGAACTTCAAGTAGTATTTTGTTTATCCCTGGGCCAAGTCCATATTGTGTTTTTAAATCATCTTGGTTGGTTAGAAAAGACTTGCCTTGCAGGCAGATTTTTGGCCTGCAACCGTAATTTACCCACTACTGGGCTAGATATAGCAACAAAAAAATTGCTACATTACTAGTCCTGTTTTTAAGTGATATTACAACAAATCTTTACCCGATAATTATCCTTGTTCACTATTTAACACCCTGTAGCATTTAACACCCTGTATTATTTAACACCCTCCTTCAACAAATCTCTTCCATGAATTTTTGACATTAGCTGGTTCAGTGTTTACTATGTCTTGCCTTTTTTTTAAATACTCATTTACACCTGTTTCCATGTGTTTACTTTTTATTTATAGACTGTAACAAGCACTTTAAACATTTCAATCTCCTTTGTTTATCTCAAATGTATTTTGTAACTTTATAAATATGAAATGTCTCATATCACTGTTCCTGTGTTGTAAGCCTGTGTGTGTGTGTTAATACAGACAGTGCATTTCCAGCCCCTGTGCTAGTATTGATTTAGTGTCTTGCAACCCAGTGTGCTAGTATTGATATAGTGTTTTGCAAGCTCATGTGCCAGTATTGACAGAGTGTTGCAAGCTCATATAC
Organism: Meghimatium bilineatum; assembly: GCA_034231615.1. Lineage (NCBI taxonomy): Eukaryota > Metazoa > Mollusca > Gastropoda > Stylommatophora > Philomycidae > Meghimatium > Meghimatium bilineatum. The sequence continues at coordinate 47,971,005 of CM067320.1, read as the reverse complement.
CAGTATTGACATAGAGTGCTGTAAGCCTATGTGCTAGTATTGATACAGTGTGTTGTGAGTTCATATTCCAGTATTGATATAGTGTTTAGCAACCCCATGTGCTAGTATTGACTTTGTGTGTTGTAAGCCCATGTGTTAGTATTGACTTAGTTGCTCTTCATTCTCCTGGATTGTTATGGTTATTGTATAAGGAATTCCACATATATGTTGCTTCTCTTCAACATGAGACTGAGACTTATAATGTGTTCAATATTAGCAGCAGGCAGTTGGACAGCTGAACTTAAGAAAGTGTGGACAGCTTACAGTATATACACATTTCCCATAAAATTGTCATGGTAAAAAAAATTATGTGTTAGTCATCCTAGTAGAATATGTAGTCACCTTTTCTACCGCAGCATAGAAATTGGTTGGGGGGAAACACCATAGAATGTTACTGATAGTTGTGTTCCATGTACACCAGTTTGAAAGTTGGCTGGAGGAAATACCTTATAGTTAAAATTACTGTAGAGTGTTGGGATATAATCTACATTTCCCACCCTTCATTTTGTCTAGTATTATCCTCTATTTGAATTTTGACTATCTCAAGATGTCTACTTCCCTGAATCGACTTCCCATATTTCCTTGGTTATCAGTTATCAGTCTAGTAGCAGATCTGATAACACACTATAAAAAATGAACATATCAGTACAAAATGTAACTGAAATCTACAAATATATACACTCCCACACACATGAGACAGTTTTTTCCTTAAGTGTCCTGGGTCACAAATTCGCTTAGATTCACTAAGGTTCACACATTCGCTAAGATTTGCTTAGATACCCTTACAGATTCAAGTGTTTCATAATGAACTCATAGAGTTATAATTTCTTTAACATTTAAATTGACAAGTTTTATTTTTTAAGTGTGTGGCTGAATAATTAGAATGCAGTCTCATAATTGTTATGGTTTGAGTTCAAATTCCAGTAGGACATAGATTTTTTCTTTCAGAAGTCAAATTAAAAATCAGCTTAAATAAATTATTCCAACAATTAGTAGGAAAAACATACAAATGAAGTTGGATATGCCAGCCATTGGCATAAATAAAATGGTGACACAACACATCTCCATTCTCTATATGCTGTTAATAATCTAGTAGAACATTTGTCCTACTGAAAATCTAGTGGGAGTTTCAGAACCAATACAAATACATAAATAAATACATTTCCAAAAGTGAATGCTCTCCATTACAACAGCAATCTAAGCTGGTGCCAGTCAGATGTTGATTATGTTATCTTCTGATTTTTCCTGAAGGAACACACTTTCTCCATTCACCTATCATCTCCATTTCTATCATTCTATGTATGTGCACATTATCTGAGCACAATGTCTCAATTTTTTTTCTTAACAGGCACCTTTCTATCTTATGCAGCATGCTGTGGGAGTCTTAGAGTATTACAGTGTAGTTAGTATTTCAGCCACAGAGTGAAGAACTCTGTGATGTTCTGAGTGAACATTGCTGCTTCTTTCTACATAATATTACTATATTTGTCAGAGACATTTTCTTTTTGTCAACCTCATGGTCTTTTCCTATTTCTTCCAATCTGCAATACATGATTTTCTGCACTTGATTCATTTTCTTTTTGTTTCACCTAGGTGTTGGTCTAAGGGATGGTGGTCACTGTTGGCTACATTGAGGTGTGCCTTATCTGTGCCAATGTACTACCTTAGTACTGGGAAAATCTAATAATCTCATGGTGGTGATGGGAGTATCTTAAATCTATTTACTGTGTGCGGCAGTATGATCAGACTGAAGTCACAATCAATGGCAGATAACACTCATGTTTGCAGTAGCAGAAAAGGTGACCATTGTTAGATGCCTGAAGCTGCCATGACTTTGGTAGCACTGATCCCCCTAATTGCTTACTGAAGCATGTTTCTGAACACTAAAAATAGATAAAATCAAACACCCACACATTGCTTTGACATGGAATCCCAGAGATGGTGAATGAAAGAAGAAGAACCCTTATGATGAGAGAGCAAGGACTGAGAACAAGAGAAATAAACTTGTAGATCCACTGTTGATACAGAAAAAACTGGCTTGTAAGACCGAAAAACTCTGGGTTGTGATTTCTCACTTGACACGACCACTCCTCCAGTCAACTCAGCTGTAAATGAGTATGTGATGCATGAGTTAAGGGAGGGAACTGGCCACTCCACCTAATAGTTGCTGTTGCTTAGTGCATGAAAAATTATCTGCATCCCGGACGGAAGATGCCATAAGATCTTACCTTACTCTAAAACAGATCTGTGCAAAAAAAGTTTGTGGATGCTTTGTACTTCAAAGGAAGTTAAAAAAAATGGTTAGTGCAGGCATATCCTATTCAGGATGTGGCCATCAATCCACCATATTTTGGCTGTAGCAATTTTCTTGAAAGTGTTTACATTCAGTAGATTGCCATAGCTTTCTGAACAGTCTGGATGCACAACTGCCTTCGGCAGGATTTGTACTCTACTTTTGCTCCCACAAATGGTTCTGTACCTCGCTCCAGAGAGCCAAACACCAAGAGAAAAAGAGAAGTAGATGTTATTGCAGTGGAATTTTAAATTATTTGATAGAAATAATCTTTCATGTTTAATTAAGCAAGCCAGTACTGAAAGAAATAATCTTTCATGTTTAATTAAGCAAGCTAGTACTGAATGAAAGTGATTGATTTCTACAGAGATCTTTCCTACTTGAGGTCATAGGTTCAAGATCCAGCATTTACTTTACAATCATAGGTTGTGGATCAAAGAGAATGAGGCATGGATCGCTGGATCAGCAGCTAAGCAATCAACCTCACTACCTTATGTGTGTGAGCATATACATATATTTGAGTCATTGAGAGATAAAATAGTCATGATTCAAGTTAGAGTTATCTGGCTGTTCTTGTCTTACATCTAGGTAAGGGAGGTAATCTTCAGAAAATATGAGAAAATTTTTTTTAATTGAGTAGAAATTGTCCACTTTGTGTTCTCAGGTATCAACAGCATTTTCTTCTCAATCTTTATTGTCAGTCATCAGGCCACAGCACCAATAGATTCAGTAAATTTTTTGTAACTCATCCATGGAGACACCAATGTTAAAAAAATAGTAGTCTCAGTTGGACTATTTTCTCCCTCTTTTGGTGGAGCCAAAATGCATGAAGAATTTTTAATGTAGTTTTTGGGCTCAGCAAGTCCAGAAGTCTGTCTCACAATTTGAAGTGTTCAGAACATGTAACTTTTCAGTTTGTTGTCTGTTTAGAGTCTGAAGATAATAGTTTGTTCTATATACGGGTCAGCACAGAATGCAGTGAGGAATGGAGGTGCAGGTGTATATATAGAATATCCACACAAGTCTAGAGATACAATCAGAACACCAACAGGGAAATTCTGCAATAATTATGATGCAGAAATCCAGGCAATTAGTGTGGCAACTAAAAAACTGAACTCCAACTCTGGCCTACAGCCTGTAGTATTCCTGAAAGATGCAAAGTCAGTGCTTTAAGCTCTCCAGTCTGGAAAACCAACAGACTTGCAAAAACTATTTAATGAATTGTCTTACCAGTATAGGGTAACCATGCAGTGGATACCCTCTCACTGTGGAATACCAGGAAATGAAAAAGCAGACCAACTGGCTAAGGTAGGTGCTGCTGAAGACGAACCAGATTTACCAATCACATACCATCAGAAAAAGGCAGAAGATCAATACAATAAGAAAACCACAAACAGGAACACAAGATGACTCACATTATGAACAGATCAGAACAAGTTATAATTCTATGCCTCAGAACAGGACACAACCGACTCCGCAGTCACATGTATACAAAGTTCAAGATTGGCAACATGGCCATGTGTACATGTGGACAAGGCAGCACAGAGTGCCAAACAAATACTTCAAGAGTGTTCTGAGCATGAAATGCTGAGGCACACATTGGCCAGAGTAAACAACACTGGAATCAAAGCTCTATGGACCACTGTATGAACCACAAAAGACACTTTTAAGTTTTATTTAGGAGACAGAATTACAGATATAGACATGTATCAAGTGAATGAAAGAAGTTCTATGTACAACATCTGGAGCTATAAGTTTTTAGATTTTGGCAGTTTGCTTTATCTGTTTGAAATTATTTCTTACATTCTTTTTTATCATAGTCTTAAAGTAGTTGTGGAATGAGATGTCATTTTAATTTTGTTTGAATGATTGATTCTCCAGCATTTTTGTTTCCTATTATGCTAAAACATAATAGTCGGGGGCTACGTCATGCCTGGAAAGAAGGCGGTGACTAATATTCTTTCCATCCTGAACTAGAAGTCCAGTCCCCGGTAGGCACATGGGCAATAGTTCTATTTATATAGCACCATATTAACAGAGTAGTTTTGTAATGTAACTTTGTCTTCAGTACAAGTTTCTTTATGAATGAATCATTTCTGTACATGCCACTGTCTATATTTACATTTCTTTGTGATCTGTATATCTATTTCCTTTCAGTTTCCTGTGGAAAGTAAGACTACAACTGTCATTCACCAATAATTTCTGTGCTGTGCTAACCTATTCATCTGGGCTCATATAATTGTTTTCGTATTCTTTGGTTTTCCAATTCTCTTTACCTGATTCCAGTCCGGAGCATGATTGGTTATATTGTCAGACTTCTTTCTGAGGGTGTCTTCTATCAATCTACATTTTCTACTGTTTATCTCTACCTCCATCAGGCATTTGTGCATTCTCTTTCACAACTCATCATTTTAAATCAAGTCAGGTCATCTAATGCAAAGTAAATGATGTTACCAACCTGTGATTAAATATCTGCAGTTGTGATGTGATTTTCTGGGTTACCTGCCAGTCTTGTCTTCAGATTCTAATTGTAATTGTCTATAATCTTTGCTAGTACATCGTCTCCAATGTCATTAAAAATATTGTACCTTATCCACCAGGTCATAGACTACCATTAGATGCCTTTTTTATAGCAAGTCACAACTCTTCAACATCTTATCTACACAGTTACAAGCTGTGAGTTTGTACTCTTGACAAGAGGTTGCCGCTTTGAGAGGAAATGATTATATATGATGGAACCCAAGTGGAGTGAAATTAATCCTCTATGTCTTTTAATACCTATTTTAGTTCAGAGTATAGAATGTATTGTGTCATGGTTTACAGCTTGGCTGAATGTATCTTTTGATACGCCACATTCAACTTCAGCATGGCTAGTGGATCACTGTAGGATGGAATAGTGAGCGAAACTCCCCAACACCTTCATAATCACATGTTTGTGACATGCATGGCTGGTCATAGTATCAATATTCTTTACGCACATTTTGGGGACTGGTAACACTCAGTCTAGAAAGATACCAATTATGTCAATCGCAAGTCTTGTTGTATATGTAATATGTCAGTGAAATAAAGAATGATCATATCAGGGTGCAAAAACATGCAATCTGGTGCATGTTTAACCAGTGAACAGAAAATAGTCAAGCATAGAGTAAAATAGTTTTTTTTTTTTTTTGCTGTACTAAAAATTCAAGTTGTAATGAAATACAGGTAAATGATTATATAGTGAGACACTTTAACTATGATTGTACATATCTTTCAGCAGTTGCTGAGGGAGACTGGGCACTATTTGAAAAATAGACAAGTTTGATATTCCCACTGTATAATGTTCTAAAGAAGTTGAATATGAGGTTGAACCTGGTGTTTATTTGAATATATTGATGTGGTGCCTAAAAATTCAATACTTGAAAGACAATGTCATATACAGTACCGGTATATGCTTAAATTATTATAAAAAAAATCTTTTAAAATTCATTCTCAGACTCCCACTGCTTCACTCTTATAGTAGGATAATGGTCACACTATATTTTCAGTAGTATGTAGTCAGGAGAATGACGTTGTATTGTGTCACTGTTGTATTTACAATGATGTCCAAACTTCGGCAGTATATTAAATATGATTAATTCCTTTCTCACGTTAAACTAGTAAGATAGTTTAGTTTAGCTGTAAGATAATCATAACAAATCTATACAGGAAAAGTAGAAAATAACCAGTTTAATGGAAACCTGTTCGTACTGCATCACATATGCCAGCAGATGGGAGCTTGAAGATGTCATCACTGATACAAGTAAACATTGATGATCATGTGGTCATTCTCTTTGTATGATTAGTGCCCTGTGCAGGCAGTCGACAACATGGCTGGTGTGATAATGAATCCATACTAATTTAACCAACGAACAGTAATTCAGTTTCTCACAGTCGAAGGATGTTGACCAATCAACATTAATCCAAGCATGCAGGCAGTATATGGTGGAAAATATTTTTAGAAGACAACTAACGGATTGAGTACAAATGTTGTAGGAAGGATGACAGGTAACAAATGATCTCTCATGGTATGGTCAGGCACATGTTGTTACAGAAGAAGCCATCACCAAGATGGATGCAGCAATACGTGTTGACCGCCACAGGAGTTTGTGTTCACTAGCTAATGAATTCTCTGTGTCATCAGAAATAGTTCAGATGATTGTTTGAAAGAAACTGAAGTATCGGAATATGTGTTCTCAGTAGATACCACGGTATTTAACTGAACATCATAAGGAAGAACGAATGGTATGGAATTTGAGCCATCTGCAGCATTACCATTGCAAATCATCTAAGGTGATGAATCATGGTGTCACCACTGTGAACCATGCAGCAAAGCAGCCATCATGCAATGGAAATATGGATCACCAAAGAACAAAAAATTGCAAAAACAAATTTCTGCAAAAAAGGTTATGCTTACTGCCTTTTTAGACCAACTCTTGTTGGTGGACTTTAAATAGACTAGTGTAAACAGCAATGCCATCGGTTACACGAACACACTAGACTAACTGCACATAGCCATCAAGAATACACTAGACTAACTGCACATAGCCATCAAGAATACACTAGACTAACTGCACATAGCCATCAAGAACACACTAGACTAACTGCACATAGCCATCAAGAACACACTAGACTAACTGCACATAGCCATCAAGAACACACTAGACTAACTGCACATAGCCATCAAGAACACATTAGACTAACTGCATGTAGCCATCAAGAACACACTAGACTAACTGCACATAGCCATCAAGAACACACTAGACTAACTGCACATAGCCATCAAGAACACACTAGACTAACTGCACATAGCCATCAAGAACACACTAGACTAACTGCACATAGCCATCAAGAACACACTAAACTAACTGCACGTAGCCATCAAGAATACACTAGACTAGCTGCATATAGCCATCAATAATACACTAGACTATCTGCATATATAGTCATCAATAATACACTAGACTAGCTGCATCTAGCCATCAAGAATAAGTGACCCAACATGCTAGCCCATGGTGTCATTATGTTGCCCAACAATGTTTGCCTGCATGTTATGAAAGTTGGGTCCTCTGTCACAACAACACATGCCTGACCTGGCTGTGGATGATCATTTGTTATCTGTCACTCTTCCTGAAACATTCTAACCCAATCCTCCACTTGTCTTCGGAAAACACATACCGGGTACACTGCCTGTATTCTTTGATGAGCATTGGTTGGTTGACATCCATTAACTCTTAAGAAACTGAATTACTTCTCGATGATCAAATTTGGATGGATTGTTATCACATTGGCCATGTTGTCAACTGCCTGCACAGGACACTAAGCATAAGAAGAAAATTATCATTTGTTCATCGATGTGTACTTATTACTTAGTAGCGTCTTCACACTCCAAGCGTGCTGGCATAGTCATGCAGCACAGGTAGGTTTCATTTGAACACATCTCGTACATCACTCTGTATGATTGGCAACACAGACATGGACAGGCAGCACAGAGTGCCAAACATATACTTCAAGAGTGTTCTGAGCATGAAACGCTGAGGCAGACATATTGGCCAGAGGAAACAACACTGGAATCAAAGCTCTATGGGACACTGTATGAACTACAAAAGACAGTGAGTTTTATTAAGGAGACAGAATTTCAGATATAGACATGTTTCAAGTGAACGAAAGAAGAAGAAGAAATCACTCTATACATTTCAGGTAAATGACCTTCTTTCACATTCTTAATATTTATATGAGAATACAGTGTTAGGTCTGTGTATTTTATTTATCAGCATGACACCTGTGGCTGATATTGTAAACATCCATTTTTTTGCCACCTCTATTTCCAAGATTTAGTATAAATTTGCTTATGCTTGTTTGAGCTAAATAACTTCCACTTGGATTGGAAAATCAAACCTGAATCACCGGATTACATCTGTGTTAGCTTTCAGAAGTGTCATTCCGTATGTTAGTCCAAAGCGTGTCTAAATTCTGTATTTTGATTCAATATTCTGAGTATATTTGTATAAAAAGAAATTTTCTGAATTTAAATATTAATAATTAATTTAGATATATTAAATGAAAACAATATATTCTGTACAAGATACATGAAACATGTATAAAATGATAGGTATGTGACGAAAAGTCTGTTACCAACAGTGAAGTTTTGCACAGGATCAAATTTCCAACAGTAATCTCCACACTCAGTCACAGAAGACTAAGTGACTTGGCCATTTTCAGAAAATCTATCTATCTATCCGCTGTGTCCCTTGTTTGCCTTGCAGCGTCAGGGGTGGAAAAGTTCTCTGGAGATGGCCTTCTTGTGCGCTGTTTGTAAGCTTGTTCCTGTGGCTTCTTTGATTTCTGTGATCCATCTTTTACATGGTCTGCCTCTGGCTTTATAACCGTTATGTCTATGTGTCATGGCCATCTGTGGCATGCTATATGTCGGTAGTCTGGAAGCGTGTGAAAACCACTTGATCTGCTGTCTTTTGATGTGTTCCAATACTGGTATTGTTTTGGTTATCTGTCTGATGTTATCGTTTCTAATTCTATCTCTTAATGACACTCCGAGTATTCTTCGTAGACATGTCATTTCTGTTGTCACTATTTTTCTTTTGTCTTGTGCTGTCATTGTCCAGGTTTGGCACTGGTAGCATAGTGATGGAATAATAATAGTCTTGTATAATGCAACTTTAGTGTCTATGTTTACATTTTTGTTCTTGAAAATGCGTGTCATCTGTCCTAGGATCTGGTATGTTTTGTTGCATCTATTTTGTATCTCTTTACTGGTTTTCCCTTCACTCGATATAATGCTTCCTAAGTAAGTGAACTCAGTTACTTGTTTAAGGTGTTTATCATCGATAGAATCAGAAAATGAACAACAACCCATAATAAATACAGTATGGAGAACTCCCATAAGGTGAAAAAAAGTAGGCAGATCAAGTTACAGTACAAAGTTGTATGCTAAATATCAATGAATGTTGATAACAGAAAGGATGTTGTGTAACATCTCTTCTGACAGGTGGAAGAAAAACATAAGAAAGATTGTGACACATGGAGAGAAGTCTGCATAAAGTGCTAGGACAATTGAGAACTCAATATTGAGCAGAATTACGAAACAAGTCTCATACAACAGAGCAATAGCTCAGTGATGTAATGTTGCCTTCCTTCTGCAACAGATCAAATCGATCATGGTTCAGCAGATTTAGCAACAAGAAGACATTTGACTTGCCCATTCAACCCAACTGATAAAGCATGCTTTAGACCAGCTGTCGAGATGAATAAGACCATAGAAAGAAAATGTTTTATTTTATGCACAAAATATATAAATGAAAACACAAATTAATATAGTTTTACAGATGTAAAAAAAAACCCAGACATAATTGATATTCCAACTGAAAGGCCGTTATCAAGGAAAAAGGGGCAAGACAATGGTGGATGCAAAACACTGATTTAATAAATATCCACATGTTTATAATTTTATTTTCTTGATCCAAAGAGGGTCTTTGCATTAATTTTGTTCAAAATTATTTTTGAACAATTTCTGGAACAAGGAATTAATTTTACTTTTAGACATTACAGAAAATTTTCTCTATAATTTTGTGATTGCATAGACTTTCAAAATAATTTTGTTTTATGAAATTGTGTATATATCTTCTATATTTTTCTCATGTATTGAGTGTATATGAGGTACACTAACTGATTGTTCTGTTACTACTCTTTGCAATCTTTTGTATAGTATTACAATCTGTTACATTCTACTCATGACTTCACATTACAAATGATGTATCATGTTGTATGATATTTCTGTAATATTATATTATATCTGGTTGTATAGGATTTTGATGCTGTACATGTTACATATATTTGTATATGATAAATGAAGCTGAATAGATGTTTAAAAGAATGAGTGAGACTTGCCAGATTGTATTTTATGTTGTCACATGATACTTTATGGTGTCTGATATATACTGTAGATACAGTTGAATTGTAAACTGAACAGTTGTTCGTTACTTCTTTAGTTGTAAATGTTTGTTATAAACCTCAATTTCTCTTGGATTCCTAATCAAAATTTGTAATTAAAACATAATCAATATTTTCTTTGAGAGAACTTGCTGTACAAAGCAGATGTAGATGTCCATTACCATAAATTGTACAGTGGAAACCCATTAGTCATTTCCCATTCTCATTTTAACAACATGGTCTGGACCAACGAAATATGTCTGTGTGAGAATGTGATGAGTTTACCTCTCCTTTGGAGAGGTCACCCCTTTCAACCAGTGACAATTTCTTTTGGCTGATGGAAATTGAACCAGATTCGTTCTAGTGACACCAAATCATCTTGCAACTGTGCCTCTAGGATGGACCTGGTTCAATTCCCATAAGCCGTAAGAAATTTTTCATTTATCCTCATGCTTCCTACTTGAATTTACTTGAACTATGTCCAAGTAGGCTATATCAAAACACATGGCAGAAGTTATAAAGACCCCCTTATATGAATTAGTTGATGAAATTAACATTTTCTTTAATGTAATAATAGATCAAGTCAATAAACCAAGTAATGAATATGGACTGGATATAAACATTCAAAAAACAAAAACCATGATAATCAGCAAAGACACAGAAGAACAGGAGGTAAACATAAACATACAGGGAGAGAAACTACAACAAGTAAAACAGTATCAATATCTTGGACACATAGTCATAAATGATGGCAGATGTGAAACAGGAGTTAAAAGGAGAATAGGAATGGCTAAAAGTACCTGAGGAAATTATTAATATCTAAACAAATTACAAACAAGTTAAAAATGAGAATTATAAAATGCTACATCTATTCCATATTAATGTATGGCTCAGAAACATGGACACTAAATAAACAATTAGAAGACAAAATTGATGCCTTTGAGATGTGGGTATATAGAAGAATAGGGAGAACATCATGGAAAGAGAAGAAAACAAATAAAGAGGTGCCAAAGACACTTAATATGAAGAAAGAACTACTATAGTCCGTTCAGATTCGTTTGCCGAGATGTTATGATTTATAATTCAAAAAGTTCTTGATGATTTCACATGAATTTTGGCATACGTTGTTAAAATGTCCATGTCGCGAAAACATATGTGTTACTTGATGTCTAGCTGTAACGGTTATTTGAAAGCGGCGAATTCTTTTGATGTTTGCCCATGTAAATATTATTTCGACCATAAACAAAATATTTTACAGTAATCTAGTGCAATGATGACCCATAGGCGTGTCCACAAAATTTTACATGGTGGCAGGTGTAAAAAAATTTAAAATATATCTTTTGTTCGTAGAGTCAATTTGATATTGTTCCATGCTCTTGGTGTGAGTTTCACAAATGTTGTCGCTGCCTTTGAAATAAGTACATATATTTCTTCATGTAAGGAAATTTTGTCTGTAATAGTTGATCCAAGATATCTGAACTTCTGTATTGAATCAAGCGGGCTAATTTTTATAAGTAATGGTTGATGGTTTGCTTATAACATTTTTTTGAATTGCTTTGGTGGTATTGAGCAATGAAATGTTTTACAAATCAACTTGTAAATTTTGCAAATCAAACTTTTTTTAGTGTAGACTTAATCAGAGTAATGATCATTCATAATCAGACGAGTCAAATAGGTCGATTACTGTTTTCGGCTGAACAAACAACAAACCTTCCTTTTTCCAATATTCCTCTTCTTGGCGTAACACATGATCCTCACATTTCACCCAGTAGTCTTTATGTATATTTGATAGAGCCTGATTTGTAAGTGTCTCAATATCACATAATTTGAAAGTTGTATTTGTAGATGCTACGTGTCCTTTAACTTTTGCCCAAATTAGCTCTATAGGATTTAAGTGTGCATGATATGGAGGTAGTCTCAAACATCTATGACCATGTTCTTCAATTAACTTGTCTATTTTAAATATCTTTGTTCGTTGTGTCTGTTTTACAAGGTTAAGCAATTCGGGTTTCAAGTACCTGTCGGTAACTGGTATGTGTTCTTTTATGAGCCACGTTTTGATTGCATCTTTTGTACTTGATGATGTTGGGATTCTATCTTCTACGTTCACTACGTTATGGTATGAAGCATTGTCCATTATCAGACAAGAAGGTCTATCTAATATTGGAAGAATACTTTTTTCGATCCAGTCTTCGAATATGTGCCCATTCATTTCGGAGTGGTAGTCTCTATTGTCAATGGATTTTGAAATGAAAATTAGATGAGCATTCTGCAACAACCCATTATGTCTGCTACCTGCATGTGCAACTATCAAACGTTGCCCTTTACTACTTGGTACTGATCTTTTAATACTTCCATCTGCTAACTGCCATTCCTTTTCATTTGTATGATGAGCGTTGATCCAAGTTTCATCTAAATACACAATATCATAACCATTCTCGCGCATTCCCTTCACTTCACGTAAATACTTGCTTCTAAGAGCTACCAGATGTGGCTTTTCACAAATAATGTTTTTTCCACCAGCATACTTTCTAAAGGTGAAGCCTGCATTTCTTACAGTTTTCCATAATAAAGTTTTTGATATTTCAATGTCGTTATTAGTTTTCAGCCAAATCTTCAACTTTCTAAGTGTCACTTCTTCGTTTTTATCAAACATTCTACATATTTCTCTTTTTACTAGGTCCTTATCGAAACTGTCTATCTTTTCTTTCCTTCCTTGCTTTCGTGAATTTGTTGGCAATAAATATCCGCTTGCTTCCACTATTCGATCAAATGAACGTTTACACAAACCTAAAATATGCATTGTTCTTTTCTCAGGATTTGATAAAGAACAATAAAGATGTCCCTTTTTACGCTCTCTGCAGAAGTATTGATAAATCTTTATAGCAATGTTATGCTCAGTAAAATATTTCGCTTTCAGATTCATTCTCACATAGACTTGCAGAAGGTAATATGCTTAGTGCCGCTTACTTTCTGTAAATATTGAGACGTGCCTCTGACTTGTGACTTGAAATCGAGTCAATAGCCGTTTTTGATTTCACATAATTCTAAGTTCAGGAAAAATAATATTTGGTGCTAAACGGGAATTTCCATATGTAACATTGCTTTATACAAATGTACAGTGGAAACAACTACTTTTAGAACGGTGCACATTCTACCGTGAGGGTCATGCCTTTATATTTAATAATCAGATGTGAGATGTAAGCATCTACATAATCCAGCGATTGTTTATAATTTAGATTAACTTTTTTTTAATATTGGTTAAATAAGGTATCTTTGATACTGGATCACATTTCTTTGATAAAAAAATATTTCTATAGCGACATTATTATTCTAAACCTAACTTCAAATGATCAATCCAAATGAACAATACGTTTTTGATAAAAATAATTTAACATCTCGGCAAACGAATCTGAACGGACTATAAGAGAAATAAAGATCAGGCAAATAAAATACTTTGGACACATTAAAAGACATGACACCCTATTGAAGACCTTACTTGAGGGTAAAGTCAAAGGGAAGCAAGCAAGAGGTAGGCAGAGATACAAGTGGGAGAGTAACATTACACGATGGACAGGTTACAGTCTAGCAGAGTGCACCACCAAGACAAGAGACAGGAGATGTTGGAGATACGTTGCAGCCAACCTTCGTTGTGGAGACGGCACTTGATGATGATGAAATGTAATAACTGAAATTCATTATGTACGGTATAAACCAGTGTTTCCCAACATAGGGCCCATGCCCCATAGGAGGACAAGGTTGTGAAACACTGGTGTAATCAATAAAACATAAACTGGGGATTTTGAAAATTGTTGTTATATAGAGACATTTCTTATAAATATATGTGTAATAGTGAGATTCTACTGTACAATCTATTGATTCAGACTGGCAAAATATTGATTTAATAGCAGAAATTTGCTATATATATTCATCATCATGTAACATATTCTTTCCAGAATGTGGTCGTCCTTATGGATTCTCTGAACAATCCCACAATTCTGGGCCAGTTGACCTGCCGCAGATAGAGACATGTTTAAACAATCTGATATAGCTCTGCACCAACGTCGTCTCGGACGCCTTCTTCTTCTGTTACTTCTTTTGACTCTGCCGTCAGCTATTAATCTTTCCATGCTGTTATGTCATTTCATATGACCAAAAAGCAGAGCTTTCTTGTTAGGATGTTGTTAAGGAGCCAGCTCTCTTCTGCATATTCTATATAGATTACAAAACAATAAAGAATAAAACTAAGTTGGGATTATAGAAAAAGTTTTGCTGTCCCATTGTAAATTTGTTATAACAGGATGTGCTATGTTCTATACAGGGATTACACTGTAATTGTATAGGTAAAGTTGTTTATGAATACTTTCTGGAAAGTATTCTGTGCTCCTCATAAGGAGGGCATCTATCGTCTTTTGATGTGCTTTATGACAAGTCTGTAGTATCTACACCTTGTGACCTGACACATTCATTTTCAGATCTGCATTTCTGGAACCTTCTCTGCTCAATCTATATTTACTTAGTTGAACTATATTGTTGCAGTCTCTGTCCAAGTCCAACACTTGGAGAGGGAGTACAGTCTTCAACAGCTCTGGTTCCCTGAAACTGACTTCATTCACTGCTTCATATGGTGCCGCAGGTACCTCTGTGAATGGTTATGCTTTAAATTTTCCCAAATATTTTCCTATGCACTAACTTCAGTGCTAAAGGAAAATGTATGAATGAATTTTACAATACACTTTATGTTTGTGTATATTTTTGTTTATGGTTTACTCCTCCTTCTGAACTCTTTCAGGATGGAGTTATTCCTGGGTTTGGGCATAATTAATTTTAAGCTAAATCTTTGGAATTGATTTAGACACAAGCTTCCTGAAGACAAAGTATTAGCTATGAAAGATCATTTAAGGTATCAAAAGAAAGATAATTGAATGGGGAAGCCATATACAATATAAGAATTGTAACAAAAAAATTACACCACAAACAGGAATGTGAGATGAACATAATTTTTTTAACGTATATTTTATTCTACTCTCTCAATTTTATTTGTCTTGAAATGTTGATATCCAGTCTTACTAAAGGAGATGCCATGACTATCCATTTACTGATCATAATTAATTTAATGTAAATCTCTCATCTGCCTAGTATTTTATGCCATTTTTTGTGTGACAAATTTCAGAACTGAACAATATACTGGGTATTGAGAAAATTTACAAAATATTCCCAAGTATTGGATTTCCAAAGTTGACCTTTATTCCACTCAATATTATCATTAGGTCTAACTCTATTTTCTATATAATAGTGCAATAGTATCATTCACTAAGTCTATCAGATTCTTCAGAAACAATAGCAGTGGGAACAGTTTTATAATTTATTTAGCTATTTTTCTCCTACCAAATTAGGTCTAGACCTATTTCTATTGATTTTCAAGTCGGTAATCTTCACTGTCAAAATGGAAAACACTGTTTTCTGACATATCACTTGAAATAATATCTCCAATTAAAAAGGTAAAGGTAGGTCCCATGGCATCTGCCGTCGGGGATGAAGATAACTCTTCATGTACTAGGCCGCAGCAACTATTAGGTGGGGTGGCCAGTTCCCTTCCTTGCTGTTTTTTTACCTTCCCTAACTCATGCGTCAGGTACTCATTTACAGCTGAGTCGACTGGAGGAGTGGTCGTGTCAAGTGAGAAATCACAACCCAGATTATTTAATTTTATTTTTAATGTCCGGACATGGTTTCGAACCTGGCACGCTGTAACCAGATGATAGCAAGCAAGCTCACTATCCACTAGGCTACCGCGCTCCTCATCTGCAATTATAAAACTCAAAGAATAATAAAGCCCGATGTTTGTTAAATCTATGAACTCTCTTACTAGTGAAACGATTAAGACATTTTGCTAATTTCAGAAAAGTTGAACCTACTTTGTTCGAAGTTTAACTTAAAATAAATGTCACACACGTCTAAATCACATAGTAGCATGATGGTATACTTTTGTTGGCCATATTTCTAAATGGTAAACAACTAAATAAGTTAATACTAATTCATTTACGATCTCAATGAAGAAAATTGAGATGGCATATGTGCAAGAAAGATATATCGCGAATATGTCTGGAATGGGGGTTCTATCTGCAACGATACATCGTTTTTATGGGCAGAATGAGTTAACTAGAACAGATTTATTTATTATGAAATATTGAGAATATTATCAGAATCTAGACACATAGAGTCTACTTGGTGTGGTCAATGTTGCTAGATAGTTGGAACTGTTTATGGTTAAACTTTAGGTCAATAAAATGGCAAAATAACTAATTATCTGGAAAAAAACTACTAAAAACATAAAAATACATGCTTGAATTTAGTTTTATACAATTGAAAGATTTAATTCAAGAACCGAATATGAGAGATTACGTTGAAGTCTGTTTATTTCTTGTGTTTTGATAGTGGCTACTAGAGATATAATTTTACAAATATATTTAGATTTGACCAGGTGGTTTTAAAACTAAACAAATACAGTACAACATTACATCAATTATAGGAGTAATCTGTTGTATAAATGCAAATCTGATTCATTTATTACCAGAATGTATTTTGGTAGTCCCAAGAGAAAGTGGAAAGACTTAGACTTCTCACACTTTAATTAACACACAAATTAAATATCTATCTTCTCTAATCTTTGTTTCTGTAAACTTTAACCAATTACAAATGTTGCTGGCATATCTTCTGTGTAATACATAGGACTATGGCAGCATCACATTACTCAAACTCTGGTTTCTGCCATATGCCCTGTGTTAATTGCTGAAGGAACATATATAGATAGATCTTCTGTGTTTAATGCACTTATACTGTATTTGCAGATGATGGAAGATAACAGTAAATTGTATTTTGAAGGAGTGATCTTTCATTTCATATTTCACTCTTGTACACACATACACATACACACACACACAAATGTCACAAACTCACTGCTAAATGTATTCTTGAGTGATCATCTTGGAGTGTAAGACTGGATCTTGCTCTGTGATAGGAACTGAAACTTATTAATAAAGATAATCATGAAGACACAATCTTATTTGGGTTGATTGTATTTGTCATGATGAGAGTAGCGTGATTAGTTTGTGAGCATGTAATATACACAAACCGAGATCAGAAATTGCAGGTTACTGGACTACCTATATACTTTTAATTGAAGATTAGAATTTTAAAAAAATCAATGAAATAGTTGTGAATCCTCGATCATGTTTGCATATACAGACGTCATCTGCTGGAAACATGAGAAATGTAAATAGTAAGAAATATGGGTACATGTTTCTAAATAACACCCGATTTTGAGATGGATTTACATAGACTAAATTGTGGTTCAAGTGAGTACTCATAATATGTGTGTACCATTATTTTCTATGTTCATTCTGCTGAAGGGGGTGGATGAACATGTATGGTCTTGGCTTACAGGACAAGGATTGTGATGTAAATCCACAGCCTCTCACATCAGGTGCAGATCATCGCGGAAGCTAGTCCGGTATGATAGTTAGCTTCTAGCGAAACGCATCTCATGCACAAATGTACCCATAGAAATAGCTTCACGTGGTACCCCTGTAAAAACAAAGCTTGCTATTGAAGCGACAGAATCCTTGTCGGTATAACTAGGTCTCTCGTTTGTTGTCTATCATGTTTTCTTGTCTAATCTCGATGATCACACTAAGGATCCTGAATGGTGATGAGGAACATCTCTACCCTTTGAGTGGATCCGGGCCCAGTCAAATGTCCCAGCTGCATTGAGAGTGTCTTGCAAACTGAGATTGCATACACAGTCAGAACATGTCCTACTCTTGAGATATCTGAAGCAGGTTCAAGAAAACGCATAAGGGAACCAGAAACATGATGTTCGGGAGAATCGTGAAGGCATAGGGTGCAGGCCGTGACACGATCACAATAAACACTCGGTCACAGAATGAACGATTTAGAGAGAGTATGTCCTGCCCATCGAGGGAGTACTTG
Organism: Meghimatium bilineatum; assembly: GCA_034231615.1. Taxonomy (NCBI): domain Eukaryota; kingdom Metazoa; phylum Mollusca; class Gastropoda; order Stylommatophora; family Philomycidae; genus Meghimatium; species Meghimatium bilineatum. The sequence goes on along the minus strand of CM067320.1, from coordinate 47,952,716 downwards.
CGACCAGCGGAAAATGCCTCTCTGAGCACCACCTGAATACCTAAAAGCAAAGTATTTTTCATGAAGACTTCATGAGGACGATTAACCATACGACCAATTCAGATGGAGGAATTCATTTTCATGCTATTCTTTGGGAGAAAGATGTTTGCAGCAAACAACCACATTCTGAAGATGTGTCATAGAAACTATACATTTACCCATCATTAGCAGTCAAGGTTTATACTGATGGATCGACTTTCAAGGCCATCTATTTTATTGGGCATGACATCCATATACGATACCATGATGTATAACATGCCTACAAGTTCTGTGATTTGTGGTGAAAATTGCACAAATTATGAAGCAGAGGCTGACTCTATCAGGACAGTCATTGAGTTAGTACACCAATGAGTTAGTTTGATCTCATGGAACAAAAAATCATTAGACATAGTCATTTTTACAGATTTTATGTCTGTTTTTGAGGAACTTCAACAGACCCCTTATGAAATCAAAACATCCTCCACATAGCAAGAGTAGTGCAGTCCGCATATCCAATCAGCATGATCCTACAAAGGATCCCTCGGCACAGCGGATCTAGTAGGAAATGAAGTAGCAGTCAGAATTGCAAAAAAAAGAGCCGCCTCAAAACAACAAATGTAAAGACCTTTTTGAATGGAAACAGTCAAACATTCTCAGAAAATAACATAAGGAAATTCTAGCTGAACAGTTGGGCAAATGGGCTGACTACTCGAAATGTATTTAGTGAAATGACACGACCAAGGGACAATGGCAATATAAACAAACTTTGCAGGAGAAATCAATACCCTATCTTGCAACTACCCACTTGTAGACACTGCTCTTATCCCAATGAAACATTTCCTTACTGACTGCCATTACCATTCAACTGTCAGAATAAATACTTCTACAGACATCCTTAACAGTCACTTACTGTATGGATTACTAAGTCAACTTCAGAAAATCTGCACTTATTTAAGAATGGAACTATGTTGCTAAGAGTGGAACTACTCAGTAACATTTGGATATAGACAACAACAGTTTCCACACTGTTTTGTCTTTTCTATTGCACAGAGATGGATAAAAACATCCCTCCATTACTTTAACCGGAACCGGAAAATCCGGTGTATCAAAGCATCTCGTTGGCGCAGTGATATTTGAATGAGTTCAGGCTTACCATGTCCAGTATATTATAGAATTTGAAGAGCACAGTCTGTAAAAATCACAATGTTTTGAATTTTTTTTATGGAAAGTAATAAAAAATTGTGCTGTGTCACTTCATCCAGAAGTCGCACAAACAACTTATATAGCTGTTATTCCAGCTTTATAATTTGTACACTCAGTGTTACATGCGGGCGCTGTTCGCTGTTGGAAAAGGATACGATTCCCTGTAGTAGTCAGATATGAAAAATGTAGGTTATAATGTCGAGTTAAGTGTAATGTTCCTACTTTTTGTAACATTAAAAAACATTCTGCTATTATTGACATATCCTTCCATTGAATAGGTAAGACTGCGGTAAAATTGTATGTCAAAGTGGATAAATATGGGTGCACAAAGTTATACAGTGTTACTAATCACAAATATAAATCAAAAGGATATTTGATGAAAGAGTCGATAAAGTCTGTTTTGTGAATTGTAAAATTATATTGCATATTGCAAATCTACCATCGCTAGAAGCAACCCCCCCCCCCCAAAAAAAAAAAAATATGAAAGAATACTACACGACAATTAGAATCAAACCTAAAAAAAAAACGTCAAAGGAAGTTCAAACATCTTTCAATGGTTACATGCCCACTGTGGAATCACGGGAAGTAAGCAAACTGATGTTATGGCAAATGCTGGATGAGAAATGAAACAGTTCAGCTATCCTCTGCTGTATAGTGAGTTCACAATACTAACTGACAACCTTAATACATAACGTGGAGCCTTTGAAAAAGTGGGAACTGTGGAATCACTCTTACTTGGAGTAGACTGGGAGCTTTGTCCTTGCGACTGGTCTGAAGATCAAGAAAGAACAAAAGAATCATAGCGCAGAAGAACTGGAAATGCTCATATTTCTCCATTTTTGATTTACGTATTTGCATCCTTGACATATAAATAAAAGGTGGTAGCATTCAGGAAGTAGCTATCAACCCATCAAGTTTCTGTTGTAGTGATTTTATAGGCAATATAAAACATTAACTATATTACCATTGGTTTCAGAAAGTTCCGAATGTACAGCCGCCTCCTGCGGTGGGGTTTGAACATAGTACCTTGGTTACACGCGCTGCGCCCTGTATGTATGGCCTTTGCGCATTAAAGACGGCCATTTAGCAATAAGAAGAAGCAATCCGTTGAATATTATCTCAGGAATGGGGATTTTTCAAGCGATTATATCACAACAACGACAGATTTTTGTTTGCGTCTTTCTCTTTTTTCTTCCATATCTTTAAACATATTATTTCTGAACAATACTGTTCTCACACGCAGGTTCTGTCTCAAGACATCCCGAGTTTCGGCCTTGTTTTCATGGTTTTTGGATTCTATGAGGAAGCCTTTCATTGATGATTTACAGATGTCTTTATAGCTCAGCATTAGTCTTCCGCGGACTCGATGGCATTCAGCAAGTTCCCCGAATAGTACTTGTTTTGGGATGCGGCAGTTTGGCATTCTGCGGACGTGACCCATCCAATTCAATCTATTTATACTGAGTGTTTCCATGGCAGATGGTAGCTTAGTGCGGCGCAACACTTCCATGTTGGTGATTAAGTTGTGCCATTTAATGTTTAAGATCTTGCGGAGACATCTTAGATGATGATTTAAGTCTCCTCTCATGTTTGGTGTAGTTAGTCCATGTTTCAGATCCGTCGTATTGTGCACTTAGCAAGCATGTTTGATATATCTTTATATTTGTTTTCAATATTAGCTTATGGTTTTTCCAAGCTGGCTTTGACAGTCCGCCGAAAATGGTAACCGCTTTCCCTATATGTACGTTTATTTCATTGTCCAGGATAAGGGTGGATGAAATTGTTGATCCTAGGTAGAAAAAGTTGTCGACTTGCTTTATATGGGTGGTTTAAAGTGATGATTGTCGGTACTGTATATCCCTGACGTTATCGCTGCGCACTGTACCCCCTTGATATATAAGTACCAATAATGGTTCATACACCGGTTAAAAAAAACGTATACAGTATTGGTAAAAATGGCAGCAAACCTCACTAACTTAACTACTAAATATGGGTCAAAGGGTATAAACCTAGGGATCGGTGTATCAGCAACTAACTACTAAATACGATTGACACCATTCAACGTAGTCCTAACCGTATTAGCGTGACATAGTATAGGGAAGACTTTACCCTTGACATGATTACTTTGACCTTTTTTGTGACGGAGAGATGACAATTGGTTTCCCAAGTGTATATATGTATGTATGTATGTAAATATATATACACATTGTATTATAATGAATTACTATAAATCAACACACACATGGTACTACGACAATATTACTACAATACTATACCGTACAAGCATATCCTTGGCTCTACACTAGCACATACTAACACTATACAGTGTAAAAACAACACGAAGCACTACGTACTCCAGCTACAGCAACACATATCATCACATTATTAAACTGTCTGATGCTACATTATATTATATCAAGTGACATATTCTTTGTTGTATATCATATCATATATTTACTTCTTCCTCTTTTTTCTTCGATATCTTTAAACATATTATTTCTGAACAATACTGTTCTCACACGCTGGTTCTGTCTCAAGACATCCCGAGTTTCGGCCTCGTTTTCCTGGTATTTAACAGCTTCGCAGCAAAGAAAAATCGTCACATGTGAAATGAAGTGTCTGAGAAAATCTGCAATTGTTACCAAACTAGATAAAATAAGAAATGAAGAAATTAGGAAAAGAGTTGGTATAATATCATGTATCGAACATATTGAGAGGCAGCAAGTAAAATGGATCGGTCACCTTATGAGAATGAAGCCAAACCAAATATCAATGGGAGCATATAATACAAGAATATCCGGGCGTAAGGCAAAAGATAGACCAAGAAAGCGGTGGATAGAAAACATCCAGATAGCATTGAACAAACATGGACTAAATGCAACCACGGTGACACATCTGACATTGGAACGACAGCTTAAGCTTCCACCACTACACTTAACGGCAAGTGTGAATGCGATCAACAATCATTCACCTGGGGAAAGACAATATACATATTCTTTCCAGAATGTTGTCACCATTGTGGTACGCTTCTCTGTCCCAGGCAAACGGGCCTGTATTGGGCAGAGACATTTGCACACATTCTTCGATGTTGCTGGTCCATCATCTTCTTGGTCTTCTTCTTTCTCGTCTGGCACTCTACCCTCCAAAATCAGCCTTTCGATACTACCATGTCGCTTTAAGTGTCCAAAATATTGTAGCTTCCTTCTTCAGATGTTATTTAGAAGCCAACCTTAATTTAGTTTCAGTAATTTCAAAGTTCTTCTTTTTTCTCTGTCCATGATATCCGTGGACATACCTTTCTGTAGTTCTTCATTTCAAATGAATTTGTTCTTTTGTATATTGTCTTGTTTAAAGTCCAAGTCTCACATCCAAATGTTGCCATTGGGAAAACACGTGACCTTAAATGGGTCATTTTGGTGTCGTTATTGCACTATATTACGAAAGAAAAATTATAACCCAGCAAACTGGACTTGAACCAGGTCTGCTCAGATGGCACCCGCCCACTTGAATCGACACGTTTTCGATCTTCAAAAACACCGCATCCCTCTATATTACAGCTTGATTATACTACCCAACTACTGGACTATCAAACATATTTAATCACTGCTGCAAAACTAAAATTCAACAGGCAAATCTTGGAACAGGGTAATGAGATTTTGCTAATTACTGGGAAACACCCATAATAGTATACACAAATCGACGTTTCTACCACAAGACCTTTACCATGATTATATACACAACAAAAAAGGTATGAGTAAAAACGGCACTATTGACGTCCACATGGCAGAGCAAAATATTGATAAAACCCGGAAAGGTTAAAACTAGGAGGTCAGAGGTGAAACAACGCAAACAGACAATAGCCAAAACAAACCCAAATATCTGTGAAATAAGACAAACAGAGAAATGACGCACATGGGTGAGACTGGAAAGAGGCTCGCAGATCGATTATGGTGGGGGAAGACAAAGAATAGTGCGTAGCTAGTGCTTCAACCAGAGCAGGTGTGAAGATGTACAAGTAGGGTGGGGGAAGACAAAGAAGATAGGGAATTTGAATACGAATTTAATATATCGTTATGTGTATTTAGTTTGGAAGGGGTTAACAAAATGGTCGATGTATAAAAAATGGACTGACGTCCACACTTTAAATGTGTGTTTTTAATATAAGAGATACGTCTTTAGTAAGGGGTGGGGGACGGGAGGTCACCTAAAAATATAAACAAGGTCATTCTCCCGTTTTAATTTATAATTCACTCTTTTCAGGAGAAAGTTGATTCCTATCTGTAGAAAATCGTTAGTGGGTGGGAGGAGGGAAAGGGTACTATTGTGCTGAAAGGCATGTTCCTGATTTCCAACGGAAGGAAGTGAAAACCACTTCCGCTTTATATGGCTTGCTTCCGAACAAGCATATAACTGTTTTAGTATTATCAATTCTTTTTACTATCAGAGTATATAAAAACCGTATCATAGCATATCCTATCTAGTGAACTCTTTTGAGGTAAAAATCCAAACCATGGTTAGGGTTGGAGTTTTATTTTTCGGAGGTACAATTTAAAAAAAATGATCATTTTAACGTCATGGCGAGTGCTTTGACCAAGCAATCTTTATTTCTGCTGCCTACCAAAAAAATCATCCCTGCTCCACTAAACAAGGAAAAAAATGCAACAACACAAGTTATCCCATATTACGTTGTCTCCAACTACGCAATACTTATAAGGTGCTTTTTCAAGACCGTAAGGTCACGATTAGATTACAAGTCACCACTCCCTGATACAACCACAAGGGTCCTACGGCCATGATTGAAAAGAGCCTGCCTCGGCGTAAAGATGCTTTAATTTCAAACAAACAAGCTCACAAATAAACACATTTCTAATCGAACAAAGATGGTGACGAAGACAACTATTTTCTATTAATGTACATATTTTTGTTCTAAAAATACAAATAAACTCTGCAGGTGGTTCCATGTATACTAGATTCTAGACGACTAGCAAAGCACTCCTATATGTATATGGAAGATTGGGTGGCAACAGTGGTCACCTGACCAATCACCATGCACTATTTATTTATAGAAGATGATATCAATTATAGTGAGGTTAATTTAAATGAAAACCCCACTAGCATTCTATCTTTACAGTTATATGTTTTTATGACGTAATGTTCTGTTATCAATCAACACCCCCCCCCCCCTCTGGAGTAGAGGGTCGTCTAACGTGTGGCATTGCGTCCATCATAGAACCTAGGCCCTGTGACCTGGACAGTCAAGATCTCGTCGGGTTGATGTTGTAAGTCGAACTGACATCCAGAAACCAATTGGAGGAAAAGGAAACCTGAGGTGAAACCATTTAATTCAGGACGTGATGATCATACTAGTCTTTCCAAATTTGACAGACATGGTACAAGTCTTGTGTGCCGGTGGACTGTAGGTGACAGGGAACGAAGAGTGATAAAACATGCATCAGATCCACTACCCATAGATGGAAGTCTGGGAAGAGACAAGTTGAAGCAGCATTGTACTAGTTGGAAAATGGTGTTTCTTGTCCCAGGCCCTACTATGTTGGATCATCCCACTGGGTTTGAATGCAATCTCCAGAAAAAAAAATAACCTCAACATGAAAGTGTCTAAACAGATTATATGATATTCGCTCAGATGTTGCCTCATAAAAAGCCCGTGCAGGGTAGAACCCCCCTCCCGACTGTCTTTAGCGAAAAATCAGCCACGAGGGACACACTAAACATACTACAACTTAACATATCTGAGCTCAGAAATAAGACCATATAGCTGATTAGAACACTACGCAATCATGATACCACATAGCACTACTTCAGGAAACACTACTAGCAAAGAGAGAACACTCAATATCAGGCTACACCATACACAAATGTAAATGTCAGAAGTGCAGAGGCATTGTAACACTTATAAGAAATGACATGCAAGGAGCTGTCATAAATATGAAAAAACAACGGAGACGATATGCAAGAAATAAATATATGGTACCATGATCTGTGGTATACACTGTTCAATGTATACTGTCGATCTAGCTCCAAAAACAAATAGAAATCAACAATACAGGTTCCAAGAGACATATCATTACTGGAGATTTCAATGCATACATACCTGCTACAGGATACAAGGAGAGAAACACAATTAGAAACAACATAGAGGAACTATGCAACACCAGCAACCTAATATTACAAGATTCGCACTCACACTTTTCAACAGAGCCAGTGGATCAACATTAAGACCCGACTTTACCATCATATCCGTAGACCTCCAAGTGACTATGCTGAGAGTCCTTGGTGATATAGGAAGTGACCATCGCCCCATACTATTCCAAATCTCACAAATAAGAAATCAAACAACACGAAAAACACCTCGCTGAAATTTCAGACGAACAGACTGGGAACAATCCACAACTTCTATAGATCAAAACCTAGCGAAGTTTGACAAAAGCACAGATATAAACACCTTAAACAAAAACATCCCTGCAACCATAATTGATGCAGCCTATAGAACAATCCCCAGAGAAAGCAGTAAAAAAATATAGCCCATTCTGGACAAAGAAACTTGAAGAACTTAAAAAAGAGAAGAGAAGCAAGAATGAAAACAGAGAAGCTCCCTACACATGCAAACAGAAGAGAATATAATAAATAGTACTACACTGATTCGACTAGAAAAAAATACAAAACAAAAATGGGCAGACACTTGTATTAATTTCGCCCCCAACCTTCACACTGATGACAGGATGGACTGGATGCTATTAAATAACCTATCAGGAAAAAACAAATACACAAGTCCAAAACCACTGTGGACGACAAACCAGTTATCAGTGGAAGATATAGATAAAGCAAACAATGTCAACAAATACTTATCAAGCATCAACAAAACCTCTCGCAAGAAAGTAATAGACATTATAATTAGCAAGTTTCTAAAATCTAAAGAAAATTCAAAACTGGCAAACATTGCACTAGAGACTATCGACTCCTACCCCAAGAACTGGATCCAAGCTTACACAGATGGGTCAACATTCAATGTCACCATCAATGCAGGATATGTCTCTCTCATAGTCCTCCATAACAAACATCAATAGAGTTATCTGCTTTTTATGATGAGTTCTTCGGCAACTATGATGTAGAGCTGAAAGCAATATCAGAAAAACTCTCATACATCACCCCCAAATAAAAAAATGACGTAACACGTTTAAAAACCAAGTAATATTCACAAACTCTCTGTCTGATCTGCAAGCCCTTGAAAACTGGAATCCATAAAAACCACGGCCAGTTCAAAGGATTTTGAATCATAACGATGAAGAACACGGGCAAACTCATTGAGAAGATTGTTGCACATCATCTCGCTCGATACCTGGACGACAATGGGCGTCTAGCAAAGCAAAAAGACCTGGCCTAACTCTAATGTCGAGTCTTCCTATACCGGAAACATGCTTGCAAAGAGAAAGGGTGCCGTAACCGATAGGCTCAGGCAAAACAGGGATAAAAATGGCAGTCCTAGCCCCACTCTACTGTCATGATTTTCTATACCGGAAATACACTTTTTTCCGGGACGCTATGAGGCCACAGACGCCAGAAAGAAACATGGCGCAACGTCACTATTTTCTCCTACGATGTATTCGAGGGCTTCTACGATGGCTTCTTTCTTGATTCTTTCTGGAAACGTGTACTGTCGCGATTGAGTAGCGCTTCAACATGCTCTTGCTCTTTACTGTTGACCTTTTCGTCGTCAGATGGGTATCAGCAATGTTCGTCGAGATGAAGGTGGCTCTCAGGTGCGGTTGTTGTATATCTAAACTCATAGCAATACGCCCAGGTCTTCCACAGGGACCTCCCCTGCCACCCGTATTATTCAGTCTACACCGTGGCAACCACACAGCAGCAGCTCACGGAAGAGGTAGAACACTGTTTTCTGGAGGACGATATCCTGATGTTTGTTCGTCCATCACAAGTGATAATGACCATTTGTTCCATCCACTTTTGAAAATTAAATTAGAATTATGCCCATGCCTATGAGTTCGTAGACGGCTAATAAGCCATATTCAAGATGTAAATGTTCTTGGACAGTTCATACATTCAATGACCACTGTAGGTGAATTTTGGTCTATCCGTGACTTCTTAGCTACTCTCCTCTGCTGAGCATTTCTCCTCTTTACTCAAGATGATGTGCTTTTTTAGACTGTAGTGCGCCATGCAGATCCATTTTGTGCATTCTTCCCATGTGTCTTGGTCTATTTCAAAAGTTTTCAGTGAGATCTATAACGAGTCACTGTAGCGCTTCTTTTGGCCACCTTACGATCGTGTGTCCTCCAGCTTACCATAGATAAATATTTTTTCAGAGGATGGTCTGGAATATGTACCAAATGCCCAGCCAAATGAATCCGTGTCTGCATCAGGATAGTATCAATGGTGGGGATACCAGATCTGTCAAAGATCCTGATATACAGATAGGGACGGGTTAGAGTATAAACTGTCGGATTACTGCAGAATGAGCTAGACAGTATCATCTAGACTGTATGATGATTCAGGGGCACTGATCAACCAAAGAAGACTGCGGTGACATGATTCTCTCTTAACAATCACATCGTAAAGTCTGGGAAACCGATGGTGGAGTTGAGATGGTACAATGTAATCAGGGCCTCCTCTTTACAATACCTTGGCGTGCGTTTTCATGGTAGTCTGTGCTTTCGGGAACACGTTGATCATGTTATCGAAAAGGCCAGCAAAGAAATTTCAGCTCTGAGAGTGATGATAGCTGATTATACTAAAGAATCACAGCTCGAGATCTTATATGAGACTCTTGTCCTCCCTGTCATTGAATACGCAGACGTCACTATCACCGCCAGTCACAAACAGATTGAGAGACTGGAGAGAATACAAAATGAAGCGATGTGGTTCATCCTAGGATGCACAAGGGACACACCCTGAGTGGCTACGAGATTTCTCCTTGATTTTCCGGGCATATCTCACAGAATTGATATGTGGCATGCACGTGTATACCTCAGAGTGATTTCTGACATAGGGGGTGCAAAGGGAACGCATTGCTCTTGGCGGACCCAGAGTTAGCAGATAACCAAGATCCCAAATGTACCTCCTCGCGGTGCACCCTGGAAACAGAAATACAGCAGCTCGAGCTGATTCTGGCCAAATCATTTGGGGATCGTGTCCGAGAATGTGGAGGTAGCAGATGGAAAGAGATTTGAATGCATGAAAGACAGATAATAACTCCGACACCAACAGCAACACCACATACAGCGACACTGTCGACATACAGTGAAGATAGTTAGTCCAGTCCGAACATTGGAGGGGCGGCCAATGAAAAAAGCACGAAAAGGTGGACGCATGGCAAAATACAGATAGATTTCATACTAATTACAATGAAAAAATGAAAGGGCAGAACAGCGCTAGAAGGCAGCGCAAACAGCAAATAGAAAGTGGAAACGATTACGGAAATGTGAACTACAAGCTCTGTTAGCTCGTGACGAGCTTCTAGTTACTTGATTTCCTTATAGGCAGAGACCAATACCCAAAAATGGGCGTCTAGCAAAGCAAAAAAGACCTGGCCTAACTCTAATGTCGAGTCTTCCTATACCGGAAACATGCTTGCAAAGAAAAAGGGTGCCGTAACCTATAGGTTCAGGCAAAAAAGGATAAAGATGGCAGTCCTAGCACAACTCTACTGTCAAGCTTTCCTATACCGGAAATGCACTTGCAGAGAGAAAGGATTCCGTACTCGACGGACTCAGGCACACAAGAGACAACGATTTTAGCCCTGGCCCAACTCTACTGTCAGGCTTTCCTATACCGGAAATACACTTGCAGAGAGAAAGAGTTCAGTACCTGATGTGCTCAGGCGCTATTGGGACAAGGTCGAACAGCTCGAGAACGCCTTGCTCTCAAACGCGTGGTGTGAGACTCGAACTTGAATAAGGGGTTCACGATGTCGGTGAATGACACCTCGGCTAAGAGGGCGAAAGAGCCAGGGTCCAACTCTTCTGTTGAGTTCTTCCTGTTAAGGAACCAGGCTCACGGATGAGAAACGGTTCAGTACCCGATGGACACAGGCACAGTGCGTCCAATAACATGAGGCAAGTTCATAGACAGCGGAACACCTCGTGCTAGACAGACGTGAGTAAAAATCGTCTAGGCGAAGAGTGACCACATACACACGTGCCTGGCGACAGATATGGAGGCTGTCACAGGCTAGGGTATCCTACCCGAATCGTCAAAGGCATGACGAAATCGGATGTGCTAGGCCGACATGGAGCATAACGGTGGCACAACGTAATCACGCTCCTGGCAGAAATCTCACGGATATCCGTGCTGGTTACAATGTAGCGAACGCAAAACAAACAAACAAACATCTCTGACATAGACCACTAACTACTCAGTGAGCTCCCTCGTATGAAGGAAGAAGGATCAAGAGAGGTAAATCGTAGATGGGTCGTGCCGAGTATATCGTTTAAAAGATTTGCGCTCCAGAAGACATAGCTTCTGGCGAGGGCAGGATACCTATTCATATGGTCTTTCCAGAGGCAGTCAAGACCGTCATCCAACGCATTAGAGAGTGCTGGGAACACAGCCCCGTGAACATGGATGCAAACATGCCGATGACACAGATGTTGTGATTTACACGGACGGGTCGGTCATCGGTCACCACCGATGCACATGGGCCTTTACTGCCAGAGCACACGGAAAAAAGTACACGAAGCAAGTTGAGCCGTTACCGAAACAATAAGCAATGAAATCATTTGCCGAAACGTCAAAACAGGTGATATTCGTAGTTGATGTATGGGATCATTAGAGAGGGAGACTACGGACACGCGGGCGTAGAGGGAAAGGAACGAGTCGACCAATTAGCTAGTCTCGCCACCATAACAGATGGTGAGCCTATGGACCGATCAGACATACTCATTGCTCTGTGTGAGTTTGTGCAATCAAAGGATTTTTAGATGAATGACTCAATATCCAGAATGCGCGAATTTGGAGTAAAGATGGGCGTGGCCCGTAGAGAACACCTGACAAAGATTTCAAAAAGAGCAATGAACCAACATAGAACCGGAACTATCATACATTATACCCTGAAAGATTTACCAAAAACTGAGATCTGAGCACCTACAGACATGTCCGGTATACGAGGAGAATAATCAACAACCTAATACATAATAATGAAAAGGATGTATGCGTGTTCTGTATCGGAAGCAAGCTATATAAAGGAGAGTGGTTTTAAATCCTTCTGCAGGAAATCAAAACATGATTTTTAACTTTTATCATGAACATGAATCCGAAATTTTAACGGGATAACACCCCACCCATACCAATTTCCGCATATCGTCTTAACTTTCTCAGTTAATAACTTTCTAAGTTAGTAATATTAAATATAAAATTCATATAATAAAAATATAAATTAAATATAAATGATCAATATTAAATTCGTATTGAAATTCCCTGTCTTCTTTGTCTTCACGCACTCTAGGTGTACATCCGCACACTTGCTCTGGTTGCAGAACTATCTACGTACTATATTTCCCATTTTCATTAAACCTTTCACCCACTCTTCCCCACATGTTTACTTTTACTTTCCCTGGTACATATCACATTAGCAACGTACATACCCCCACTATCTTCCTCACGTTTCCAATGCCCCTACATTATCCCCACCCTTGCATTGAAGACCCACAATAAGCGCAGAAGGTCGGAGGTTATAAAGCCAGGGGGTGCCTGACGGGCAGTCAGCAAATCTAAACGTGAGTAGGCTAACGTAATCACAGGGCAGGGCGTGTGATTATTTAGTGTGCGCTGGAAATCTGTGGCACGAAAAGAAAGAGGAAATGAGAGACCAGAACACTACCATTTACTGACGTTAGATTTGCAATCGTGCGAAACAAGTAGATGGACGTGTCTTCATTCTTCGTTGGAGGTTAACTCAGGTAAGTGCGGCATGTGCACGTTCCTCTATTCAGAGTTGTTATTTGTTAATAAATTATTTATATAGAATCTTAGTAATGAACAAGTTATTAACAATGGATCATTAATTTTCAAGGGTATTCATTGTTGCTATTATTGTTATATTATAACACAAAAATATTGTCATTCATGTTTAATAAGGTACACGATGAACTTACCTGGTAGACAATATCTTGTTTGCCTGCATTGGTAAAGTCGAATCCATTAATCATTTATTCAATCAAGCGATTAAGTGCCTTATTACGTGCCTTGCCAAATTGCAGCGTCGAAACTAAGGGTGTTGACTTCCTGGGCAAGCTGTGACTCCGGTGCCCACTGCATATAGTAATTTAAGTTGTGGCGCCACTGGGGTGTTAATGCTGGGCTATACTAATTGGTTGAACAGGTCGTTCCTGCCTAGTTTCGCCACTGTCAAATATAGTGGGCGATCATGTTTCTGCACAACACTTTGTCATTTGTGTTTAAAAATTCAATCGGTGTCTTTCCTCCATGACATGGAACTCCTACGCTTCCCTCTTCTCTTTGTCGCTCTGTCTTCTGTCTCGTCTCCTCTACGCCTCCCACTTCTCTTTGTCGCCCTGTCTTCTATCTCGTTTTCTACTCTGATCTTGAAATTATTTCAGTATCTCATCACAAGCCATATATGTCGCTCTTTCCTAGTTCCTCTTTCTTGTTTATTCTCATACTCCTCCCGACTAACAGGGTGTAGTTCGGATTCCGGCATGAAGTTGTATTGCAGTTTGTAGTATAGCAGCTGTAATATCTGCACCTTTCGACTAGACATATCCAACTTCAGATAACCATTGTGGAATTAGTTTACCTTTCTACAGGTGTGTCATGTGACGTATTCTTTCCAGAACGTTGTCGTCCCAATGAACTCTCTGAACCCCTCTCGGACTTGAACGATGCGGCTTCATTTTCCAACAATGTATTCATGCTTTCTTTAATGTCGTCAGTCCATAAACGACTAATAAACGTCATTTAGCTTCCTCCAAAATGGCCGACTAGAATGAATGTGTTCTCTTTACGGTGTTCGATTTAGTGATTGTCATTCCCGAAAGTAATGGCAACCTACAGCAATATTGTGCCTAGAAATTTTCAATGGATTAATTTCTACAGGTTAATCCCGCATCTAACCTTTCTTAAACGTGTCTTAGGATAGGCATGACAGATGGCAGTGAAACTACTCTTTTCCTGATCAATGATCAAGTAACTGACTGAGTCAGCTATTTCTTTCTATAATATATTACATTTGTTGAGTCAAATATTCTCCCGTTTCTGAAGCATACAACAATGCTGATGTCAAGTTATGTCAAATGTACTTCCCGTTTCTGAATCACACAAGCATGATGTCAAGTTATGCCAAAATAAGAATGCTAAAGCAAGAGGAAACTTGTTGCATTGAGAAATGATATAAATCATAATAAATAAAATTACTTATAAAACGTTAAAAAAAGTGTAAGCATTTTTATTTATGTAAAACAAAGTAAGAACCGTCTATCTCTGTGACGTGACCTTTGCAGAGCGGCCTCCAGGCCTCTTTCACTATCATATTCAGAAGGTTTTCCTCTTGTGTCCATCGTAGTATTTTTCTGCCTCTTGTTATCTTTCATGGAACATTTCCCTCCTTGATTAACCGTTCTAAACCATTGTGTCTTTTTATATGTCCAAAATATATGTAGGAGCAAGTCTTCGTCTATGTTCAGGCCTTAACAGACGTCTGTGGTGGATCGTCTTTCTGTCCATGCTTTTCTTAAGTCCTTTCTATAGCTTTTCATTTGAAATATTTTATTTTCCTTTGCAGATGTTATTGCCCAAGTCTTACAATTATATGTTAGTGCAGTAGTGAATACATTTTAGTTTTGTGAATCTACGGTCTGCCTCAATTACCCCCTTACTGTACTTTATATAGTTTAATTGAAGACTGTCACATTTTCATGACAAAGTATCGGTGACTTCCTTTAAGTTTTGTTAATCTTTAACAAAGTCTCAGTGACTACTTCTAAGTTTTGTTAATCTTTAACAAAGTCTCAGTGACTAATTCTAAGTTTTAATAATCTTTAACAAAATCTCAATGACGGCATTAATGTTTTTTGTCGATGTTCGTTCTCAAATTCCCACTTGATTTTTCTTGTAGCAGGACAATGGTCCTAATAGATTTTCAGTAGGATGTAATCGAGGGACTTACGTCGTGCTGCCGTTTTATATGCACAAATGTTCTGACATTTCTGATTGAACCCCGATTGAACTAATACAGTGTTTTTTCACTTTAACTGGACGGTGGACGTCTGTATCCATATCGATAGTAGACCAGCTGTACGAGAGAACTAGTTCCCGTACTGTGTGCACCGAAAACCAACATGAAAACTAAGTACAGTCAAACAGAGCTGGTTCCCGTACTGTGCACACCGGATACCAACCTGACAACTAAGTACAATGAAACATGCTTGATATTTATGCAGCTGTAGATATCGCTATCGACGTAGTCATAGACGCCCAGAGAGTTTGTGAAAGTGTTTGACACAATTAAAGAGAATCCGCGCATGTGGATGCGTATGTGGGTCTCACCAATGGCTCACTAGACACACCAACCATGCAACAGAAAACCTTAGTAGATGACATGCCTTTATATTGAGGTTATCTTCTTATAGAAGCTTCATGGCACGTCATCTATACAATCCCGTAGTCGTAACCTTCGATAACAGCTACCATGTTGTTCCGACAGGCCGACGTTGTGCTTGAACTAGTTACGGGCACGGCGTGGGTGAGCAGAACAACAAATAAATCTGTCGTAAGTGTCAGAGTTGTGCCCTGATGTTGACGTCTGTTTCGGCAGCATTAGACTCGAAACACCATCGAGTCGGATGTCTGCTGGAACAGAGGGCGGAGCACTTATGGGAATATCCCACGTGCTGTGAGGCCAGTTTCTAATCAAGAATCAGGAATCCATATCGATAGTAGACCAACCGTACTAGAGAACTATTTCCAGCACTGTGTGCACCGGGAACCAACCTGAAAACTAAGTAAAGTCAATTAGAGCTGGTTCCCGTACTGTGCACACCGGACACGAACCTGAAAACTAAGTACAATGAAACATGCTTGATATTTATGCAGCTGTAGATATCGCTATCGACGTAGTCACAGACGTCCATAGAGTTTGTGAAAATTTTTGACATTATTAAAGAGAATCCGTATCTATAGAACCTATAACCCGTTAGGATCGAAGGGGATGCATTAGCATACAGAAAACTATATCGATTTCTAGCGTCTCGATGAAGATGAATATAGAAACATCGTGATTGGTTCAGTCCTTGACGTTTTTCTCATCACTCTGTTCCTTTCACTTTCAACTGTTCTTCGCAGGATCTCTTAAGATAGAGAGTCGTGTGGGCTTACATTCCCAAACCACGTAAGATTTCATCGTGCTACTTTTGAAAGTAGTGATTTCTGTGATCTGTATGCATATCCTACGTACACATTTTCTTATCATCTTCAAATAAAAACAGAATAGGAATATCTAAAAGTAAGTTAATAAAATTTAAAAGCTATTATCATCTAAACAAATCACAACTATATTGAAGATGATAATTCTTTAGTACTGCTTATAGGTAAATTTATGTTAAATGTATATAGAGCTAAAATATGGACAACCAGCACGAATTTTGACGAGATTATTAGTACATATGAGATGTGGATATACAAGAAATACGTACAATATCATGGAGCGGTAAACATATAAATAAAGAGGTCATGAAAAAAATGAGAGTGAAAAATGCAAAGTGAAATAAAAACAATGAAATATGGTTCTGGTTGCAATTAGTGCCTACCTGCGTATTTTATGGCTAATTAATCTAAATATTATATAAATAATTAATATAAATATTTATTTTTAGGGTTATCGTAATGGGTTGGTGTTAGTTATGTTTTACATCGGCATGTTTTACGTTTTATGCTTTACATATATTGCAGCCGTTATGTTTTACATAACTAATCATAACCCTAACTCTAAATATATTTATATTTAAACCAATAAATGATAAACATAAACTCATAAACTTGCTACGGGAAATAATAAAATATGTAGACATTAATTCAAAACCAGTTCCTACAAAATTTTGAATACGCAACAAGACATGATATTTTGTTGAAGATTTTACTGGAAGGGAAAGTTGAAGGGGGTCGAGCACGATACGCACAGAGATAAAAGTTGGAGGGAAACATCAAACGTTGAATAAATTCTAATTTGTGAGAATATAATGCTAGAATTTGTAGTAGTAATATCGGAACCGTTTGAGTTACAGGGTGTGCTGCGGATGATGCCGCGGATGATGCTGCGGATGATGCTGCGGATGATGCGTTAAAGCATAGTTATCTTCATGTGTTTTTTTCTGTGGTATAGGCCAGTGCGTAAAAATTGAAATCCTTTATATTTCGTGATATTGTCAATTTTTATTTTGGGGAGGTGTTAAAGTATATCACCCATAAAAGAAACAGAAATTGTTGGATTTCCATTGAAATTAACATTCGTTGAGGAGACGGGACATACTCTGCTCGGAGTTTTAGATTATTTAATTACATTCACGTGGTTAACATTTCACCAGGTAAAATCAAACATTACAATTTCACTTGTGGCCATAGAATTGAAACGACATTTGCAGCAAATAAAACACTTGAATGATCATTAATTGCAAGTAGAAGTTGCCGTTCACGTGAGTTGACGTTATGAATGAATGTAGTAAGTGCACTTGAGGAAACGGCTGTATGAGTGTTGCAACAAGTTTTGGTGCGATAAATCTGATATGTAAACATATCCATTAGATGTATTAGACAGACTGACTGACTGACAGATGAATGGATCAAATGATATGCAGCTAGATTTGACATTTAGCGCACAGCAATTAGCAAATGGAATATTCCTATAGATCTAATAATGTTTGAGTAACGGTGATAGTTAGTAAGTCAATTTATTCGCTGTTTTGGTATATTTTTTATGCGTTTGTTTTTAAACTCCTGCAGATTAGCAGGATGTATTCCGAACGAAATGTGTTTTGTCATGGTTTACAGAATAGCTGCAATATCTGCGCTTTTCGTCTTGACACACACGGCTTCAACATGGATTCTGTGAAGTTTTGACCTTATGTGAAGTTTTGAAATTATGTGAGATGGGACAGCCAACCTCGCCCCAAAAACTTTAGCCGTCTCCTACGACATGCATGGAAGGTCAACAGTGATGTCATTCCTTGCTCCCCAGCAACACACGGGCGGTTGTCTTGTTATCATGTTCGTATATCTCTATCAATGTTTTTGTCCTCCGTGAAAATGCTACCTAGATATTCGAATGCTGCGGATTGTATTGTATCTGTTGTTGTGTTTACATGCATGTTAGTAGTGACCTTGATGTTTTATGATCTCTATAAATTTATACTTTGATCAATCTATTATCATATTGTAACTTCGACACCCTATTGAATATATATATATACTTATAAATTAAATCAACATTTCACTACTTATAGAAAAAATAACAATCTGATAATTCTTTTGTTTCAGAATTGGCTGTTGTGTTTGGAAGATATAAAATGAAGTTCAGTGTCGGTGTTGTTGGGTTGTTTCAGATTCTGTTCTGTTGCCTAATTATTTACACATCACCTCTGACAACGTCGTCAAATCATCAGCAATTAGGGACATCTTTCGAAGCAGACTCAAGTGTTTTTAGATGTGAAGCTATAGAGACGGAACCATGTACTGACTTGCATACTACTTGCCAGTTACCGAATCTTTTTGGTCACATTAATATAAAAGAAGTCGGAGGAAAGGTTAAAGATATTTTAAGTAGTTTTTCTCAGCGAAGCAGTATCATCGACGCCTTTATCTGTTCTCTCTACCTTCCACCATGCAATGAAAACAACAGCAGTAGGAGTACTTATGTCGGAGGCAGAAGGTTGACGACACCATTATTGCCATGTCGAGCGTTATGCGAACTAGCCGTCGAGGAGGGACATCAATTACTCATAAACAAGGAATCGTTGCCGTGGCCAGTCAAGTGCCAGACACTCCCTACAGAAAATTGCTATAATTTATCAGGTAAGTAGATACAATTGTTTTAGAGAATTGGAAGAACTCAATTGAATCTAAGCTAAGAAATTCAACTTGCTTGTTCTAAATCAGAAAATAGGGCACACAATCAAGCTGCTACAGGCCACATGTTGGCACCCATGGATCGCAGCCTCAAATGGAATCGCGAATAATTTTATGTGGAGTAGCCAACAAAAATAGTAAGGTTAAAAAATATTTTAAAGCCACTTTTATATTTCAAATCTTACTCCTCTTTCCATGTAACATACGAACTGAATTCTCAGCGTTTCTTAAATTGAAAGAAACAACAACAGATTAACCGTTGAGAATTACATGCGGTTAATATTAGCGAAAACCCAACTGCAAATTTCAAAGATCGTTAACAAGATACAATTTCAATAATTTAATAAAATATATCATACGTTAAAATTTTTATTGAATAAGATTGAAATTATATTGAAAAATCCCCATCGAGGCCAGAACCTTGAAGTGGTGATGGGGCTTAGTTCAGCCATCAGAGGCTGGAAACTAAGACTGGTCGGGCACTCCCACTCGAGCAGGACCATAGTCCGGCCCAAGTAAGCAGAGTGCTGAAGACGGAGGCAACCAGCCAAAAGGCGCACAGATAATCAGGTTGCCACGCATAAAACACAATGGAAACATGTCTTCATCTAATGAATGTTATGGTGCCTGCCCTGTGGCGGACGTTCAGGCAGGGACGGTGCCGGGCCCTATACCTCGAAAGGGCCCAACCTCAGTTACTGGAAGTCCTTCTCAATTGCCCCGAGGAGCCAGGAGGCAAGGGAATAGAGCTACTGGCCAAACAAACAAACGACCAATAAAAATAATGCACTGGAATGCTGAGGGTGTCAACAGTAAAAGAGATGGATACAGCAAAAAATTGGAACTTGAAAATGTCCTCAGTGAAGAACAAGTTAATATTTGCTGTATCCAAGAAACACACCTCAGCAGCGACATAGCCTTCAAAATCAGAGGCTACCAGTGCTACCGATCTGACCGAAAAGACAGGCGAAAGGGTGGAATTCTGACACTAGTTAAAAACAATATCAGCGCATGTCAGCTGGAAGTATACATGGACGGGGCAGAATACCAGATGCTCCACCTAAAAACAGACAGTGCAGAATTCCATCTCCTGAACTACTACTGCCCAAATGATAAACCATTGGCACTAGACACAATTCCAGATAAAGAAAGGCTTATGGTGTGTGGTGACTTCAACAGCCACTCTCAGAGCTGGGGCTATGATCATATCGACAAGAGAGGTGAGGAACTTGAGAGCTGGCAGGATGAAAATAATCTCATTCTTATTAACCAGCCAGCTGACTCACCAACCTTCTACTCGAGAGCATGGCACACCACCTCTACACCAGACCTGGCATTCTACTCACCAGGCCTGGAATGGAACATCACACGTGTCGTTGGAAAGCAGCTTGGGGGTAGTGACCACAGACCAGTATTTCTGGAAATTCACAATGAATATACCAAGGACAGCAGCACGCTCACTAGGTGGAACTATAAGAGGGCAGACTGGAAAATGTACCAGCATTTAACCAGTGTTCTAGCTAAGGACATGAACTTGGACAAAGACATCAATAGAGCAGTGAGTGAATTTAATAGATGTATACTACATGCTGCTAGTAAAACCATACCCAGGGGGGCACGCAAAAACTACAAACCCTACTGGAATGATGAACTGGAAAAGCTGCAAAATGAGATGGAAACATCTAGACAGCAGGCTGAGAACAGACCTAGCCAAGAACATCACAACAAATATCAGCAAACAAAGGCTAAATTTCAAAGAGCCAAGTTACAAGCCAGACGGAACAGCTGGAAAGAAAAAACAGAGTCGCTGAACCTAGAAAGAGATACTAGGAAATTATGGAAACTTGTAAAACAACTAAATGATGAAGGTACAGGGAGAAATACCAGGATCACGCTTTATAAAGATAGAAACATTTTAACAGGTAAACATGCAGCTGATTACTTTGCAGATTCCTTTGCAGAAGACAATAACGTCAAAGTCAGCCCAGACAAACAACAGGAGGTTCGAGCGAACCAGCAAAACATTGGACAAGACGAACCTATACCTGAAGTCATGGAGGCACCAATCACAATGAGAGAACTGATGCATGCAATATCCAAATTGAAAATGAAAAAGTCCCCTGGAGCTGATGGAGTGTCCAATGAAATGATTAGAAACCTGGGAATTGCAGCAAGAGCAAAGCTGCTGCAAATCTTTAACACAAGCTGGTCCACAGGTAATGTACCACAGGCATGGAGAGAAGCAATAATGATACCTCTCCTCAAATCAGGAAAAGATGGCAACACAGTCTCCAACTACAGGCCCATCAGCCTCACAAGCTGTCTATGCAAAACAATGGAACGCATTATCAATCTTAGGATGCAGTGGTACCTTGAAAGTGAAAACCTTCTGGTATCACAGCAAGCAGGTTTCAGACAGTGCTACTCTACTGAAGATCAGGCAACCTACCTCTCCCAAGAGATTGAGGATGCCTTCCAAGATAAGAAACTGGTACTAGCAGCATGGATAGACCTTAGGAAAGCATTTGATAAGGTCTGGAAAGAAGGGCTCCTAAAGAAATTGCGAAATTGCAGGGTTAGCTCAAGAATGTACAAATGGGTAAAAGCATACCTGCATAATAGAAGAGCCAGGGTACAATTAGATGGTCGCAAAAGCAAGAAAGTCCTACTGCGTCATGGAGTCCCCCAGGGAGGAGTCCTGTCACCCACACTTTTCTTGGTTTACATCAATGACCTAGTTGCTGAACTACCACACGGGATCAAAGTGGCAATGTATGCTGACGACCTGGTGATCTGGTGCACGGAAGAACATGCGACAGTGGCCACTAAACACATACAAAGAGCTATCGATGCCCTAACCTTATGGGCAAATAGATGGTGTGTCAGCATTAACACAGATAAGTGCAGCACTACACTCTTTACCCTCTCACCAAAACAAAAAGCCGGTCATATCAAGATAGACGGAGAGCTCTTGAAAGAAGACAAACAACCAACATACCTCGGAGTTACTTTTGATGATAAGCTGACATGGAAGCAGCACATAAACAAAGCAACAACAAAAGCCAGGAGGAAGTTAGCTATCCTGAGAAAACTAAGTGGAACCACATGGGGAGCCAGTGGGAATATACTCAGTAAAGTTTACCAGCAAGGTATAAGACCACACCTGGAATATGGTTCAGCTGCGTGGTGTCCTGCATCAAACACCACATTACAAGATCTAGATAAAGTGCAAAACCAGGCACTTAGAATAATGTTGGGAGCAATGAAATCAACACCCATAGCAGAGATGCAGAAAATGGGAAGAATGCAAACACTTGGCGAACGCAGAGACACAAAAGTACTAATTCAAGCGGAAAAGTTTCAGTGTATGCCAAGTCATCCAATGAATGAAAGATTCCAAAACCTAGCAATGGGGCGACTGAAAAGAAGCAGCTTTATCCATCAAGCTAAACGACTCCGTAGACAACTTACAGACCTACCTGAAGTTGACAGCCCCTTAAGGTCTGTACCAGAACAAACTCCATGGAGTGAAAGGCATGGAATGCCAATATACATTCAGACCCATGTGAAAGGAATACTAAGCGAGGACGAACAGAACAGTGTGCAGCGGAGGACAGTCACCCTCAGTTTCCTGGACGAGGAATATCCACAAGATATATGGGTCAGAGTATACACAGATGGGTCAGCACAGAATGCTGTGAGGAATGGAGGTGCAGGTGTATATATAGAATATCCACACAAGCCTAGAGATACAATCAGAACACCGACAGGAAAATTCTGCAATAATTATGATGCAGAAATCCAGGCAATTACTGTGGCAGCTAAAAAACTGCTGAACTCCAACTCTGACCTACAGCCTGTGGTATTCCTGACAGATGCAAGGTCAGTGCTTCAAGCTCTCCAGTCTGGAAAACTAACAGACTTGAAAAAACTACTTAGCGAATTGTCTTACCAGTATAGGGTAACCATGCAGTGGATACCCTCTCACTGTGGAATACCAGGAAATGAAAAAGCAGACCAACTGGCTAAGGAAGGTGCTGCCGAAGATCAACCAGATATACCAATCACCTACCATCAGAAAAAACAGATGATCAAGTCAATAAGAAAGCCACAAACACCAACACAAGATGACTATCACATTATGAACAGATCAGAACAAGTTATAATTCTACGTCTCAGAACAGGACACAACCGACTCCGCAGTCACATGTATACAAAGTTCAAGATTGGCAACACGGCCATGTGTACATGTGGACAGGCAGTACAGAGTGCCAAACATATACTTCAAGAGTGTTCTGAGCATGAAACGCTGAGGCAGACATATTGGCCAGAGGAAACAACACTGGAATCAAAGCTCTATGGGACACTGTATGAACTACAAAAGATAGTGAGTTTTATTAAGGAGACAGAATTGCAGATATAGACATGTTTCAAGTGAACGAAAGAAGAAGAAGAAGAATATTGAAAAATTTACTTTCGATGTGTTGGTTTTTACGCTATTAACATATTGTTTTTCTGTGTAAACATGTACCGTACTTGAGGAATAGAATTATGTCTATAAAATGGTATAGTGCAGGGGTGGGCAAACTTTTTGTGCAGAGAGCCACATTGAAAATTGTAAAGCTATTGGAGGGCCACATATAATATTATGTATATATATGTTTAAAATTCTCGGTAAGTAATCAATTAAATATTTTTATTGTAAAGAAAGATAGTTTTACATAACGCAGATAACTTCTGAAATAAATTACATTTCAAACAGACTTACAATGCGGCATCTTGAATTGAAGACTGTTTTGTAAACACAGTTTGTTGTTTCTCCAGACGTTTTTACCAACCACGTGCATTTTCTTTTCCTTTCTTCAGATGTTAGATTGTGTCCGAAATTGGGATATTATGTCTGGTAAATGTCTTTTTAAGTTATATTCTTTGAAAACAGCTAATGATTCGTGACACAGTAAGCAAACAGATTTCTTTCTAACTTGCATAAAAAAGTATTTGGTAATCCATTCATATTTGAAAACCCGACACTCTTCTTCAATCTTACGTTTTTTTGGATACACTCATTATAATAAATATATCTTAAAATGTTGCAAAATTAACTAAAAGCAAATGTGCTTCCAGCAGCGCGAATATAGTTATTTAGATTTAGAAAACTCGGTTGCAATATAAATACGAAAATTTGTGAATGGAAACTGCAAACGTGATGTTTATTAAAACACACCGGGAATTACCCAGTCACTGCGCAGCTTAAATGATTGCTTCTTCTTCTCGTTCGGAGTTTGGCATGTCTACACAGCAAGTCCTGTTTTCTTAATAAATGCTGCTGTATTTGAAAGCTCCTCTGTGCTCCCATAAATCTTTCTGTGGATATCCATCACTGAAATGATTGCAAATCGAGTGTTTGCACATTCCATTCGTAGGATATGGGGGGGGGGGTTAATTTCTGACGATACATTATTGTTGTAACTATTGTTGATACATTATTGTTGTATTATTAATTATAACAGCTTTTAGCGATATTTTATTTTGTATGAAACATCTTTTTAATGTAAACTAAACATACATCCCGACATAAAGCTTAAAAGTTAAAAACAATTAATTATAATTTGAAAGGCAATTTTTAACCTTTATAAAATTAGAAAAAACAAATTGTATATTTAATATATAAGAAAGTCGAATTAAAATTCCAATGCATTTCTGCGTAATATTAATGGAAAAAAAATCATTTGTGACGATCGTTCGTTTATTTAAAAATGTGTTTGAGGGCCGCAAAATATCAAATGGCGGGCCGCATGTGGCCCGTGGGCCGTAGTTTGCCCACCCCTGGTATAGTGGGTCAATTTATTTCTATGAAGTAGTTGGCTTACACTGCTTGTGGTCCGTGAATATAGTAATTTTAAATAAATCTGGAAGACCAAAAAGCATAGCTTGATGGGCCGTAGCTGCCCCCCCCTTTCCGGGCCATATTTTGCCCCTCTGGTATAGAAGTTTTTTCTTCTTCGGTGTTTATGATTCCTTTATCTTGCTAGATCTTCAGGCCAGACGTCATTTCGAAGTTCAGTCTTCTCCAGGTCAGAGGGGCTGCTCCAAAGTGTGTGCGTCAGTTCAGTCCAATGTAGCCAAGTCTTGCCTCGCAGTTTTTTTTTGGTAATATGGAGTCTTGGAGTATGTGTTCAGGAGTTCGGTTTAGAAGCAATTGTTGAGTTACATGAGCACATACACACGCAGCATCAACATCAAAGTAAGCACAGAAACAAAGTTTGATAATAGACAATTTGAAGTTCTCGAACAGTTTGCACAGGCACGACACCAGTTTAACCAAGCTTATGTCTATGACATTAGACCAGGGCTATTCAAATGGCGGCCCGCGCGCCAAATCCGGCCCTCAGAGGCCTAGTAAGTGGTCCGCGGATCATTGCTAAAACAGTGAAATAGTTATAAAACAACTAAATTTATTTAACTATATTCGGACCTCTGGCCCGTAATTATCCCCATTTTTTACATTTTGTCCCCCGAGTAAATATAATTTAATAGCCCTGCATTAGACGAATCTGAATCCGCCCTAATCTGTGGTGACTTGGTTCAGTACGCGTCTGTGACGGCAAAGGTGTCGGGTGTGAATCCTGCTGAGGCAGTTGTGAATTCCCGCCGTTCAGAAAGCAATGGCAAGCAGCGTAAAGTATTTATATTGCCTAGAAAATCACTAGAGCCAAAAAAGGCTAGGTTGATGGCTAATCCTGTATAGGATATTTTACCAAATATTTGGTATATTAAGAAACATATCGGTAGAATATCCTATTCAGGACGTGGCTATCAACACAGCATTTTTTGGCTGTAGTGATTTTTTAGGCAATATCTATTTTTTTATTCGATTTTTAGAAAAATGTATATATATATATAAAACGAAATAAGAGAAATATACCCTGTAAAAATGCAAAAACATTTTTTATTTACACAGTGTTTGAAAAAAAAATTACAAATGTACAAATTTAAATGCATGCAGACTATTATGCAAATAACGTATCGTGAATATATGAATCTAGAATATATGTATCAATGATCCACCGAAAAAAGCACTTGACTTTCGGGGGAAACAACCATTAAAATTGTGAATACAAAAATGACAAAGATATTTAATCCGAATTGATGTGTTGTAAAAATGCGCTATGTAATAAATGGTTTAACAAATCACGGAAGTGGTTGTTGATATCCGTACTATTGATGTTCTACATTGTCTTCTGTTCCCATAGGATTCGTAAAAGTCATCTCAGACCGAAAGTGATTTGTAGAATGTTTTTGATACGCCTAGATATTGAAAACTGCTATCTAATTGTTAGATCTAATATAACATATAACATAACATAATATAGATTGTTGTTAATAAATATTGACTAACTAGATATTTAAAAAACATGTTTTTTAATGCAAGACTGAAAATTGAGTTAGCAACATTAATTTTTGTATACCACACAAACTGGTTATGTGTTATAACAGCAATGCTTTACTGCATGATCTCAAGCACGAATGATATAGTCTAGTGCATAGGTTCCCAAACTTTTTTTGTGCTGCCGCCCACTTTGCAAGAAATAAATGTTGCAACGCCCCCCTCCCCCAAAACAACAATATCCCCGTTCAAGTAGTTTGATGTTTTCGATATAAATAGTAACCAATGATACATTACTGCTTATGCCGTTACAGATGTCAGGCTATGTATGATACTGACTTGGTGGTGTGTAAATGAATTTCTAAAGATCACCAACAAGAAAATACAAAAGGCAGCAGACAACATTGCAGCATGACAGAGAAATGCATGGTAAAGAATAATGCTGAAAAGCTCTCAACACCACTCTTCACTCTCTCAAATAAGGATAAAACAGGGGAGAAAAAACTTGGAAATGTACGTATCCAAATAGAAGAGGAACCGGTGTACTCGGGTACCAAACTACAGAAGAGACTGGCATGTAGGTATCATATTTATAAAATAGAGGCAAAGGCAAAGGAAAGAAAGAAACTTGTCATCCTGAGGAAATTGGCAGGAACAAGCTGAGGTTGAGGAAATTCAAAGTAAAAATAACAAATTAATATGAAAGAAGAGCCCGATGCAATTTTAAATGTTTGTTAATATTGGGTTAAAATTTCGTTAAAAACAGTCGTAAACCGACTCAGTTATATTCAATAGGCTACCTTTCTTAGATAGTAAATTCACTATAGCACTAAACCCACGTTCAACAAATAGAAAAGATGGAAATTGAATTAGGGAAATAGTGTAGAGATTATGAATTTAATAAAATTCTTAAACAAAATTCAAAAGTGGATACCAAAAGTTCTGGCTTCTGAAATCAATACCGACACTGTACTCTGAATTATGGGAAAAAGTGTAGGAATTATGAATTTAGAGTACAGTGTCGGTATTAATTTCAGAAACATGAACTTTTAGTATCCACCTTTGAATTTTATTTTTAGTACTCCATTTTTTGTGAGTGGTTTGAGTCACTCTTCTAAATTTTATGATCCTGATTCTACATGTGAGAAATGATCAAGGACCAAATTTGGTATATTCATGTTTAGAATATCATTGAATCGCTCAATTGAAATTAGCATGGAGAATCTCCAAATGTTGGCAGTATGTAAGTAAATCTTCCTTTTTGAGAGACATTTCTGATAAATGTGAAAAGTGGCTATATTCCCCTCAGCAGATTCCGCTTGAACAGATGAAGTTTGCCCACTAATATATACACAGATATATACATGCTCTAGTTTCTCATTGACATGGACAATTGACATCTATTTCTGACAAATATGGAACATTTTAAAATTATTAAATAATGAAAATAAAAGATTGATGAAAATAATTGATAATGTAGGACGTGCATACGATGAATTAAAATGCCCAATTTAAATTTGAAATGATTAATTATCCAATCGCAAATCACGAAAATAACGAATTTTTAAATATATAATTTATTCTTCCTATCAGTAGCCCCCGACCCCCGAGACCACATGAGATCCCCCCTTCTCTCCAATTGATTCTGAACCCACCAGAGCTCCCATAGAATCGCTCCCACTGGGAGCGGTACCGCCCACTTTGGAAAGCTATATTCTAGTGAAATAATAATATTTATAAGTAAACGAAAGAAAATGTTGTTGCAAATTAGTGCTTTCATTAAATTACCCGTGCTTTCATGTTTCTCTATAAACGGTTTTAAATAAAGACATTTCTTGTTTGTAATTTTCTTAAAACACACAGGGAAGCGTTGTTGAATATGTATGTATTTTATTTTTTGGACTGGCCCAGACAGTAGACTCATTGATAAACAAACACATGCTGTGATGACATGCATGCTGCATTACTACGTGTTGACTCAAACAAGCAATTGGACGTGGCACTTTTGTTTTAGGAAACATGTGTGATAGAAACCGTGCCAAAATCAAAACGTCAGGGACACTGATATTCTAATGATATTCTGCGTGCTTACAATTATAAAAAATAATATTTGCCAAAATAATTGTGTAACAGGGGTGCAAAGGGAACGCATTGCTCTTGGCGGACCCAGGGTTAACAAATAACAAAGATCCCAAAAGTGCCTCCTCGTGGCGCACCCTGGTAACAGAAATACAGCGGCTCGTGCTGATTCTTGCTAAACCTTTTGGGGATCGTTTCCGTGAATGTGGAGGTAACAGATGGAAAGAGATTTGACCGTAAAAAGACAGGCAATATCTCCGACACCTCTGTTCCAACACATGCAGCAACACTGTCGACACACAGTGAAGCTAGTAAGTTCGGTAGAAGCTTTGGAGGGCGGCCAGTGTAGTCGGTACGAAGCAGGCAGATGTCCCAATAAAAATAAAAGCACAATGAGTACACTGAGAAAGATGCACAGCGCTAGAGGGCAGCGTCATGTGCAAAGAGCACGGAAAACGGTTCGATGAAATTGGAACTAAAGCATTGTTTGCTTGAGACAAGCTTCTAGTTACCGGTGATCCCAGCCTAGGCCCAACTCTACTATCGAGTCTTTCCTATACCGGAATATGCTCGCGGAGAGAAAAGGTTCAGTACCCGATGGGCACAGGCATAACAGTCCGAGGTGACAAGCACTGTTCAGCTCTAGAACAAAACGCAAGTCCCTAACGTTCCTAAATATGTGTACAGATTCAGACTTGGACGAGGGGCTCACGAAGTTGGTGAGCAACGCTTCAGCTAAGAAGGCGAACGAGCCCGAGCGCAACTATTCTGTCAAGTTCTACCTAGACTGTAACCAAGCTTGATGACGATAAAAGGTTTAGTATCCAAATGAGCACGGGCACAATACGTCTAATTACACGAGACAAGATCAAACAAGGACAAACCGTCTCGGCATAGAGTCAGTACACATTCGCTGTCTGGCCACAGATAGGAAGGCTGTCACAGGATAGGGTAGCCCACCAGAATTGTCAAGACATGCCGAAATCGGATGTGCTAGGCCTACAAGGCGCATAACGGTGGCACAACGTAATCACGCTCCCGGCGGAAATCGCTCGGATATTCGTGCTGGTTACAATGGAGCGAACGGAAAACAAATAAACATTGTGTAACACATTTTTTTGTGAATGCTTACAAACTATGATTCTTAATTAGTTTCACTTTATTTAGTTTTTTTATAATCACATATTCAGTATTGATGCCATTTTATTTATGCATTTAGTTTTTGTAAAAGAAAAATAAACACTTTTCCCCTCCAAAAATACGTTAAAGAGAAAAGGGTACCACGTCCATAAAACATTACTATACATCATATCCAATGTTTCTATACATATCTGAACCTAATACACTTTAAATATTCAGTAAACGTATTTTTATCATGGAAAACCTTTAATGGTGTAATAAAGGGATATATATAAATATTAATTACATGAAGGACTACGTGTAGCAGTCTTTGTCCCTCAGGAATATGTGTGACAGTCTTTTGTCTCTGAGGAATATGTGTGACAGTCTTTTGTCTCTGAGGAATATGTGTGACAGTCTTTTGTCCATCAGGAATATGTGTGCCATCCATTTGTCTCTCAGGAATATGTGTGGCAATATTGTTTCCCTCAGGAATATGTGTTCCAGCCTTTTGTCCCTCAGGAATATGTGTGCCAGCCTTTTGTCCCTCAGGAATGTGTTCCAGTGTTCTGTCCATCAGGAATATGTGTGCCAGCCTTTTGTCCCTCAGGAATATGTGTTCCAGTGTTTTGTCCATCAGGAATATGTGTCACAGCCTTTTGTCCCTCAGGAATATGTGTTCCAGTGTTTTGTCCATCAGGAATATGTGTCACAGCCTTTTGTCCCTAAGGAATATGTGTTCCAGTGTTTTGTCCATCAGGAATATGTGTGCCAGCCTTTTGTCCCTCAGGAATAGGGTTAGCATACGTCCGGGTTTCCCCGGACAAGTCCATTTTTATGCCCATGTCCGGGCGGCTTTCCAGCAAAATATCTTTTGTGCGGGTTTTTCTCCGTCCTCGACCGTGCGTCCGTCCCCGATCGATCGATACTTTCTTACTTTTCTGTGCTATATACTTTAATCTATTATGTATAGTGAAATAAACACGCGCGCCAGCTATATTTAGCTCAATATTAACATTAGCTATCAGAACTTCTGGTTCCGTTAGCCATTTTCAATTTTTCGTAAACATAACGCATTTCACATAGCAGACAGTAACGCGAGTTCGTTAGTGATAATTATTAATTAATACATTTTTGAATTGAAGATTGGACTTAAATTTAAAAATAAGAGTTAAAAAATGCCGAAACTCAGTTAACACTCAGTTAATACAAGTTTATAATTAAATAAGAACAATATTTTACGTAGTTTAACTTTAATTTTATTTGTACAACACTTAATATTGGCCATATTTGATGAAAATTTTGTGCGTATCCTCTTTTTCCATCTGACAATTATGGTAACCCTAAACTCAGGAATATGTGTGCCAGTGTTTTGTCCCTCAGGACTATGTTGGCAGTTGGTTGTCCCTCTGGAATTTGTGTGTTGTCGTTTGTCCCTCATGAATTTGTGTGTTGTCTTTTGTCCCTCATGAATTTGTGTGTTGTCTTTTGTCCCTCATGAATTTGTGTGGATGTCATTGTCTGTCAAGAATATACGTGGCATTATTTTGTTCCTCAGGAGTTTGTGGGGCAGTCTTTTAACCCCCCCCCCCTTCCGGACTATGTATGACAGTCTTTTGTTCATCAGGAATGCTCGTGACAGTCTTTTGTAACTTCAAAAACTGCCTTCTATTTCTACTTTTACTTCTATCTTCGTTTATTTCAAAATCTCTTGTATGACGCTTTTGGTGTCCGTACTTGTCAGATCTAAAATGCTTTGAATCTTTGTTGTACTTGGACTGGTGTCGTAGGTTTCTCCAAAGATATGGACTATGAAAGCTTGTGAAACGATTATCATTTCTGGTTTTCCAAGTTTATGTTCTATACAGCAGCTAGCAGTCATACAACATAACTAAACGTATATTTTTATTTATATAAAATTATCTGTTTACATACATGCACACGTTCAATTATTCAAGGCTTTAGATTTTGAAGGGAATATAATTTCATGTCACCATTACCCAATAGAAATATTACAGAAAAGAAAATTAACCAGCAAGAACGATGGAGATGACGTACATACACACATCGTTTAGAAAAAAAGAAAGAAACGTTTACAAAGACATTTTGTTAGAAGAATCCAAATCGAAATGTGAAAAATACGTGCATGAGAGTACAACTTGATATACGAAATCACGGAGTGAGAGAAACAGAAAGAGAGAAAGAGGAGGTCGTTAGATAGGAGCGGAGTCTGAACAAGGATATCCATTTACTTCTGTGGGGGGAAAAAAAGATTAAAATAGTAGATATTTAGAATTTTTTTTTAGAGAAAAAGAAAAGCGTTGTTACATATATATATATACACACAAAATATAACAAAAAGCCGTGGCATACGGTGACATGCGGTTGCTATTTTTAAAGATATTAGGTTATTATATATATATATACGCACGCACGCACACACACACACACTATATATATATATATATATACGCACGCACGCACGCAGACACACACACACACACACTATATATATACATTTATATTATATATATAGATAGAAGAAGTAAAATCCAAATTTGGGCCCAGAGATGTCATGCACACCAGAGTGCACAGGCCGGCGCTACATAGCTGGTCGAGCATCAGGGTCAGCGAACCACAGCTGGCCAAGACCCCCAGTACACTTCCACGCAGTGGGCCTGGAAACAGGAGTGCAGCAATCCTGCTGTAGCCTGGCCAAGTACTAGGGATCGAAGATACGGGAATGCCAACCCGGCCCAAAAAATGCTGGCTGAAGACGGATGTGTCAGGTCGAAAGGCGCAGATAACGCAGCTTGCTGTAAAACATGACACAACGCAGATCACCCTCATACGTCCTTCTCAGGACGGTCAGCGGAATGCTTTCAGAGGGTCCGCCGCAAGGCGTACGACGAAGAAGAAGAAGAAGAAATCCAAATTTAGAAAAAGTCGTGCACGGAAAGTACAACTCGATATGCAAAATCATGGAGGAGAGACAAACAGAGAGAGAAAGAGAGAGAGAGAGAAAGAGAGAGAGAGAGAAAGAGAGAGAGAGAGACGGTCGTTTGATAGATAGGAGCAGAGTCTGAACAAGGATATTAATTTTAAAATAATAAAATTATGGGATGTAAAGTTAAGAAAGTACCGGTAATATTCTAACTTTTGGATGGCAGAATTACATGAATTTCAACCTCCATTTTTTTGATGGCCGTGATATAACCAACGTGGAGTTTGCTCTCGGGTTGATAGATCTGCCTCACTAAGAAAAACTAACTTGATCTGAAAAAAATATTTCAATAAACGCACAAGTCGCTACATCCGGCATGGAAGGCATTATAGTCTGACCGCTAGAAAAAGTATATGAAAGACAATGTCAGAGAGTTATAGAGGGAAAGATACAGTGAGGAAAAGATATAAAGAAAGATGTAGAGTGAGAAAGTGATGAATATAAACATATAGAGTGAGACAGTGATAGAGAGACGACAACATAATTGGGAAGTGATCGTTCGTTCGTTCGTTGTTCGTCCATCACAAGTGATGATGACCATTTGTTACATCCACTTTTGAAAATTCAATTTTAGTTATGTCCTTGATTATGAGTTCGTAGATGGCTAATGAGCCCTATTCGAGCTGTAAATGTCCTTGGACAGTTCGGACATGGAATGACGACAGTAGACGGATCTTGGTCTATCCGAGACTTTCTAGCTGCTCTCCGCTGTTGAGCTGCTTCATTTTTCCTCTTTTCACAAGATGATGCGCTCTTTTTGATTTTAGAACGCCATGTAGATCTATTTTGTGCAAGTTCTTCCCATGTATCGTGGTCTATTTCAAAGGCTTTTAGTGAGTTCTTTAACGAGTCTTTGTAGCGCTTCTTTTGGCCACATTGAGATCGTGTGCCTTTCTCCAGCTCACCATAGAGAAGTATCTTTGGCAGACGATGGTCTGGCATACGCACCAAATGACCTGCCCAACGAATCTGTGTCTGCATCATTGGGAAGTAATAGAACAATACATAATGATAAAATGGTAGATAGTGAAAAACAAAGTGAAAGTGATTAATAAAAACATATAGAGTGAGACAGTGATAGAGAGACGATAACATAATTGGGAAGTAATAGAGCAATGCAGGCAGCGGGCCGCATCTTATGGAGAACCAAAACCTCTGTCCTATGTGTCGCTTGCGGCACGAAAAGAACAAACTAACTAACTAATAGAGCAATACATAATGATAAAATGGTAGATAGTGAAAGACAAAGTAAAAGTGATAGGTAGCAGGATACGGAAGTGAGACTTAGATAAAAAGTCAAGCACATTAGGAGAGTGATAGAAGAATATATACATAATTACAATATAATAGAGAGAATCATTTGCAAGTGTAAATTGATAAAGAGAATGTGTGAAAATGTTTCAGAATGATATAGAACACAATAATGAAAACTGAAAATAGAAGCTGGCAACACACATCAGCAATAAGAGTAGGAAATCAATTTGACCCTTTTCAATAAATAAAACAAAGAGTCAGACAGGGATGTGTACTTTCACCAGACCTGTTTTCTTTATACAGTGAAAACATAATGCGTGAAATAGTTGATATTCTAGGAATGTCGGTGGGGGACATGACATAAATAATTTGAGATATGCGTATGACACTGTTCTGATTGCAAATATGAGGAAGACCTTCAAGATTTAATTAATGTAGTAGTCACAGAAAGTAAATGGAAGTAGTTCTCTTCCGAAATATCAAGAAAACAGAAGTAATGGTTATTTCAAAGAAACAAAATACCACAACTTTCAAGATCAAAGTGAATGATATAGTATTAAAACAATCCCACCAATTCAAATATTTAGGTACAACGATTACAGCAGATGGAAGAAGTTCAACAGAAATAAGAAGCAGAATAGGGCATGTAAAACCACATTCAGAAAAATGAAAAATATATTGTGTAATATGACCTTGTCATTAGAGGTGAGAAAGAACGTTATGTAGTACTATTAACTCCTATACTAACATATGGATGCAAGTCTTGGACAATAAACAAACTGGAAAGTGGGAAGTTAGAAGCAATAGAGATGTAGTTATACAGAAGAAGCCTGAGAATATCATGGAATACCAGAAAAACTAATGCGGAAGTGATGAAATAGTCAAATGTGGAAGGAACCTTAATCAATAATGTAAGGAAAATATAATCTTAATTTTGTGGTCACATCTTGAGGGAGGTTTGTAGAACATATTCACATGATTGAAGGCAACATAGACAGAGAGCGATAACGTGAGAAAATATTAGACAGTTTGACAACCTGGTACGGCAGGGAAACGACAACGATTTTGATACAAAATGTCGGAGATGTAGGGTTGTGGAGAACCATGATCGCCTACGCTTGCCGACATGGCACTTGATAATGATTAAAAATAGAAATAGAGAATGAGAACATGTTAGAGAAAAAAAAATGTGATAAACTATAAACTAGACAGGGATAGCGAGAAGCAGATTTATCTGAGGACGATCTCCAGCCATATACTAAAATATAGAAAGAGATAGCGATAAAATGTTTCAGAGAATGATATACAGTGAGAACATGTTTCAATAAAAGATGTACAGGTGAGATCGTAAAAATAGAAAGAGATAGTGATAACATGTTTCAGAGAATGATATACAGTGAGAACATGTTTCAATAAAAGATGTACAGGTGAGATCGTAAAAAATAGAAAGAGATAGCGATAAAATGTTTAAGAGAATGATATACAGTGAGAACATGATACTAGAAAGGGACAATAAGATAGAGTTTCATAAAGAGGTGTATAGTGAGAAAGTAAAAACTAGAAAGGGACAAAAAGATAGAGTTTCATAAAGAGGTGTATAGTAAGAAAGTAAAAACTAGAAAGGGACAATAAGATAGAGTTTCATAAAGAGGTGTATAGTAAGAAAGTAAAAACTAGAAAGGGACAATAAGATAGAGTTTCATAAAGAGGTGTATAGTGAGAAAGTAAAAACTAGAAAGGGACAATAAGATAGAGTTTCATAAAGAGGTGTATAGTGAGAAAGTAAAAACTAGAAAGGGACAATAAGATAGAGTTTCATAAAGAGGTGTATAGTGAGAAAGTAAAAACTAGAAAGGGACAATAAGATAGAGTTTCATAAAGAGGTGTATAGTAAGAAAGTAAAAACTAGAAAGGGACAATAAGATAGAGTTTCATAAAGAGGTGTATAGTGAGAAAGTAAAAACTAGAAAGGGACAATAAGATAGAGTTTCATAAAGAGGTGTATAGTGAGAAAGTAAAAACTAGAAAGAGGCTCAGTGAGATGAGAGATAATATATAACACATATACACAGAAAATGTATGTTCTTATCCCAACCTATCTATTCACATCAATGAAACTCACCAGCCAGATTATAATTAACATAAACATATCACCTGACTTCTTGCTTTGATGCCCGATCCGATTTCTTGTCAGATCTCAAGTAAAACACTCCACTAAATTTATCCCCCCTTGTCATAGTCTGGGAGAGCCACTGTTTAGATTTCCGTCAATGTTCAAACAGGTACCGCTACCACCACATCGTCTACCGTTTGGAAATGTGCCCCCAGGACACTAGGGCAGAATCAACAGAGATATAATATACTACCATGTTCACTCAAAGAATGAAGTGAGTCAAAACACACCCCGCGTTACTCTGTGATAGCAAGTGATTTTTAAACAGCTAAAGACATGTAAAAACAATATTATTTAAACACAATTAAAAACAATATTTAAACAACATTTAAAAAACATTTCAAAACGAAGTTTAGAAAACAATATTATTGGGCACTTAACAATCGATTAATGCGAACTGCGTCCAACAACCAATCAGAAACACTGACTCACTTCATTCTTAGAGGGAACAGAGTATAGTCCCAGATATATCGGCCTACATATGATATATCGACCTACATATGATATATCGACCTACATATGATATATCGACCTACATATGATATATCGACCTACATATGATATATCGACCTACATATGATATATCGGCCTACATATGATATATCGACCTACATATGATATATCGGCCTACATATGATATATCGGCCTACATATGATATATTGGCTTACATATGATATATCGGCCTACATATGATATATTGGCTTACATATGATATATCGGCCTACATATGATATATTGGCTTACATATGATATATCGGCCTACATATGATATATCGGCCTACATATGATATATCGGCCTACATATGATATATCGGCCTACATATGATATATTGGCTTACATATGATATATCGGCCTACATATGATATATCGACCTACATATGATATATCGGCCTACATATGATATATCGGCCTACATATGATATATCGGCCTACATATGATATATCGGCCTACATATGATATATCGGCCTACATATGATATATCGGCCTACATATGATATATCGGCCTACATATGATATATCGGCCTACATATGATATATTGGCTTACATATGATATATTGGCTTACATATGATATATTGGCTTACATATGATATATTGGCTTACATATGATATATTGGCTTACATATGATATATTGGCTTACATATGATATATTGGCTTACATATGATATATTGGCTTGCATGTGATATATCGGCCTACATATGATATATCGGCCTACATATGATATATTGGCTTACATATGATATATTAGCATGCATGTGATATACCGGCTTATATATATGTATGTATATATGAATAAGCTCATAACTATATTTTGCCTACGGGGTATAGAAATCTCGATGGCTTCACCGATTGCAGTTAAAGTTGGTACGGCGATTAATTAGGTAACAATCTCCCAATGAAGGGTATGAGAAATCTTGAAAGGTGATAATTAGTCCAAAATCCATATTGATCGAATATTGATGCATAATCTCTCAGTGACAGCATACTCTTTTGGCTTTAACCTTCATACGTAACCACCTCATCAATGATTAAATTAGTTAACCTGTTACTTCTGATCACCACACAAAGGTCAAATAAACAAATGGGATTAGACCTAGAAATAATATTAATAGGCGTTTACTCTCATTTAACAGGTTTACGATTCTTTCTTCTTGCCTTTTGCTAATGTCGCGTATATGAACGAACCGTAGAATATAATTTACATCAGCATTTCTACCTCATCTTGAAGTCATATATTCGTACGAGTGCGAAGTATGTGAGGAAGGGTGAGTGTTTGATCCTTGAGATAATGTTCTTTTTGGTTATACTCTATTCACTCTAAGAACGAAGTGAGCCAGTGCTTCTGATTGGTTGTTGGACACAGAACCCATTAATCGATTGTTAAGTGCCAAATGATATTGTTTTTAAATTTCGTTTTTAAATTTTTTTTTAAAATTTTGTTAAATTATTGTTTTTAATTTTTTTAAAATGTTTTAAATAATAGTTTTTACATGTCATCAGCTGTTTAAAAATAACCTGTTGTCGCAGAGTAATGTGGGGGTGTGTTTTGATCCACTTCATTCTTAGAGTGAACAGAGTATAGTATGTAGAAAATCAAAGTCATCGCTACATTATAAGAAAAATATTCAAATCTATATTATTTTTCCTTTTAGTTTTATTGTCGCCCGGACAACGCCGGGTATCACCTCTAATATTAAAAGGGTGTACAAAGGGAACGTAATGTTCTCGGCGGACCCAGGGTTAGCAAATAACCAAGATC
Source organism: Meghimatium bilineatum (assembly GCA_034231615.1). Taxonomy (NCBI): domain Eukaryota; kingdom Metazoa; phylum Mollusca; class Gastropoda; order Stylommatophora; family Philomycidae; genus Meghimatium; species Meghimatium bilineatum. The sequence continues at coordinate 47,914,107 of CM067320.1, read as the reverse complement.
CCAAATGTACCTCCTCGCGGTGCTCCCTGGAAACAGGAATACAGCGACTCGTGCTAATTCTGGCTAAATAATTTGGGGATCGTGTCCGAGAATGTGGAGGTAGCAGATGGAAAGTGATTTGAATGTATAAGAGACAGACAATATCTCCGACACCACCAGCACCAACACATGCAGCGGCACTATCATCACACAGTGACGCTATTCAGTCCAGTCCGAACATTAGAGGGGCGGCCAATGAAAAAGGCACGAAAAGGTATGGCAAGAGACGAATAGATTTCATACTGAGTATAATGAAAGGGAGAACCGCGCCAGAGGGCAGCACCAACTGCAAACAGAAAGTGAAAACGTGCCAAGGAAATTGGAACTACAAGCTCTGTTAGAGACAAGCTTCCAGTTACCTGTGCTCCTTATGGGCAGAGACCCAGAACCAATCATGGGTGACCCGCAAAGCAAGAAGATCTGGCCCAACTCTAACGCCGAGCTTTTCTATACCGGAAATATGCTCGCAAATAGAAAGGGTTCCGTACCCAGGGCCGGTCTTAGGCCATTGCAACCTATGCAGCCGCATTGGGCCCCGCACTTCATAGGCCCATAAATTAATATTATAATTTATTTTATTATCCTCTTCCCTATCCAGACTAGACCCCGCGCAATCCTTTTCGCATTGGGCCCCGCAATTGTTAGGGTCGGCCCTGTCCGTACCCGATGGGTTCAGGCACAAAAGGGACAACGATGTCAGCCCTGGCCCAACTCTACTGTCAAACTTTCCTATACTGGAAATATACTTGCAGAGAGAAAGGGTTCAGTACCTGATAGTCTGAGGCGCAAATGGGACAAGGTCGCTCAGCTCGAGAACGCCTTGCTCTCAAACGCGTGGTGTGACTCGAACTTGGGCGAGGGATTCAGGATGTCGGTGAACGACTCCTCCGCTAAGAAGGCGAAAGAACCAGGGTCCAACTCTTCTGTCGAGTTCTTCCTGTTAAGGAACCAGGCTCACGGATGAGAAACGGTTCAGTACCCGATGGAGACAGTCACAGTACGTCCAATAACATGAGGCAAGTTCATAGACAGCGGAACACCTCGTGCGAGACAGACGTGAGTAAAAGTCGTCTGGGCGAAGAATCACTACACATCCGCGTGCCCGTAGACAGATAGGCAGGCTGTCACGGACTAGAGAAGCCTACTACCCGAATTAAAGGCATGACGAAAACGGATGTGCTGGGCCTCGGACGTCCTGACCACATTGGGGCAACCGAGACGCAAATAACACAGTTGTACTGTGGAACTTGCAGTGCAACGTACTTCACGCTCCCCGGCAGATATCACACGATATATTCATTGTGGTTACATGAGATCTAACGCAGAAGAAGAAGAAGAAAAAGTAATATTAAAAGTTCTCATGTGGTCCGGCAAAGTTACCCGTTGCTACGACTGGTTAACCTTTTACCTCTAACTGCTGCACAAAGGAGACACAAATGTAAACAAATAAAATATCTATAAACGGCAGGAAATAATCATTTAATGATAATTTAAAATGTTTTTTTCCTAGGCGATTTCTGAAAAGTCGAAATATCAAAATATTTACAAATTATTACTCTTTTTAAAAATTATCACCCGTGGAACGTCGGTTATTTCTTATAATTTGTGATATATCTGCTTACATGTAATTTCTAAAGATTATAAATGATTTTCTAGGATAAGTAAAGTTAACGTATAAAATGTATTAATACCGTAGGGGAAAAAGATGTTAGCGATCTCACATTTCAGTGGTTCTGCTATATGAGGGCGGTAGCCATCTCCTTTCCCTCGCATTCTTTATTTCCCGGACTGAGCCGCTACCAAATTCAGGCTAAGTCGACAAGGGAACCATTGCGGTCTGAAAAACGTTTCAATCCCAACTAGAGAATGATCCATTTCCATTTCCTTTCTGCAATATACTATAGACATGTATACAGTCTGACTTATTCCAGAATATTGTCTTCCTAAAAAAGGCTAAAAAATACCCATAGAGGATTGGCCTCATATAGAATGTAGCCTTCATATAGAAGTTCTGAAGGTCTCACCAGTGGCTTATATGACCAACCACAATGCAATAGCAAAACCCGAGTATGTGACATCCATATGTAGCCAGGCTTTACTCTTATGTAAGCCTAATGACGATTCATCGTTGCTGTTTTAAATGTTTACTTTCTCTGTGCTCTAAAATGTTTACATTCTCTGTGGGTAAGGCGCGTCTTGTCAAAACATTGCATACCCCTGTGAGTTGTATGCCTTCTGGAATACCGCTGTGAGTTGTATGTCTTCTGGAATACCGATGTGAGTTGTATGCATTCTGGAATACCGATGTGAGTTGTATGCATTCTGGAATAGCGATGTGAGTTTTATGCCTTCTGGAATACCGATGTGAGTTGTATGCCTTCTGGAATACTGCTGTGAGCTGGAAACCTTCTGGAATACCGCTGAGAGATGGCAGGCGTATGAGCATGAAAGAAAGTTCTCTATAAAACTCCTCAGATTGTGCAGAAGAAATAAGAGCTTATTTTGCTGTTCCTGAGGATCAAGACACACAGGTGAGTGAGGTGGGGGTGGGGAGGGCTCGCTATCCATATCTGAAAAGTTTGATAGTTGTTGACAAGGTGGAGGGGAGAGTTGGACAAAAGTATTCTAACAATATTCTTTTTACATAAACCAATTAAAATGTGTGAATGTGACTTTGTTACATAAAATGTTAAACAAAACATGTATATTTTACTAACATTTTTAACAATGAGGGGGTAATTTTTTGTGGACATAATACGGGGGAAAAAAAGGATTCATGAAATCTGGACAGTTGTTGCAAGATGCAGAGTCTAAAATTGGTAACAAAATTGTTGATGTCATTTATAGCCAGTCCCTAAACAAACAAATAAATAAAAATTTAAAAAAAAGTTAACAAATAAACACAGAAGCAATTCATTGACGCTTGCATTCATTTAACAATGTTTGACTTTTCCCCCATTTTATGGAAAGGTTGTTCTTTTTTTTTAAAAACATTTCCTCTACTTCGGCTTTGATCCCAGCTAGTGTGACGGTTTCTGATTTGATCTCAGACAATGTGACGGCTTCAGATAACTATTTCTTTGTTGCGGCTGATGTTAGATAACTGTTGACAGCTGAAGATTAATGGCATGAGAATATTTGATGTGAATGTATAGGCAGGCAGCAGTAAATTATATCTAAGATGTTAAATGTGTTCATATGATGTTTACTGTCCCTTACTGAGGCATCTTCATGTACTCATATGATGTTTACTGTCCCTTACTGAGACATCTTCATGTACTCATATGATGTTTACTGTCCCTTACTGAGGAATCTTCATGTACTCATATGATGTTTACTGTCCCTTACTGAGGCATCTTCATGTGCTCATGATGTTTACTATCCTTTACTTTATATTGATTCTTGATTAGGAGCAAGCGCCACAGCACTGGGGGCATTCCCATATATGCTTTGCTTTCTGTTCCGTCAGCCATCTAAAAGTGTGTAAGTTCAGTGTCCCAGTCAGTTGTAGATTACTCGTTCTTCTGGTCTTTCCGGAGAGGGAGCCCTTTCTCCCATCACCTCTAGTCACTCCCATTTCTACCATTCTCTAAATATGTACATTGTCACGTGTGACTTCCTCCTTGTCTTCTCGTAGGGTATCCATGACTGCTCTAATCAATTCAATCCTGTCTCTTCGTAACTCGGTGCCGTTCACCAAAGCTTTACCAGCCAACACATCGGATCTTTCGTGTCCCCTGACCCCAGCATGACCAGGACAGTAATCAATGTAATGCTCTACGTATTGTTGAGAAGAGTGACCAATTCAGTTCAGATCATACACTTTTCTATCTTACGCAGCATACTTTAAGAGTCCAATAGAATCATGAGTCTGTTGGTGGTTGCGTTGCCAGCCAAGTGAGAGCTGCAGTCACCGCTTCTATTTCCATTTGCATAATCGATGTTGTAGTGGGGTAGGCAGCTGACGTCTCAGTTAATTTCTTGCCATTTTGGTAGGACACGAAACCCCTGTTTGTTTCTTGTGTTACTGAGCCGTACCTGTAAATTTTTGTATCGTGTGGCTTCGAATGCTACAGTATGAGTTCTTGGATCATTTCCTCTGTTCTGTTGGCAGCCCAGTCGCGGCACTCTCTTCCCATCTGTATCACCACTGTTGTCAATAATTTTCTCTCTTTGCCAAATGTCACCCATTCAGTCTCTTCCCACTTCCTCCAGCTCGCATACTCTGAGTAGGGTATCTTCTGGTTCTGCCATCCATGACCTTCCTCTCTTGATTCGCTTTTCTTTTGTGCTGTCTAGAGATTGGTGTAAGACGTGATGATCATTATTGGCGACCTTGAAGTAATCTTTAACCTGGGATATTTTATGTCTTGATTTGATGCTAGGTAGGTCTAAAAGAAACCTCATGACCACGATATGTGAATCTCTTGTGCATCCTAGGACAGCTCTCATGACCTCATTTTGAACTCTCTGCAATCTATCCTCCTGTGTTTGCGACAGTGTCAGTAAACCTATAGTTCAACATAGATAATACTACTGCCTGTATCATCTGAAAAAAGGGTTGGCTGCAGCATCTCTGCAGATGCCATGATTTTGACTGCACTAACACATTCCCCAGCTTTCTGAATAACATTTTCGACATGTTTCGCGAAAGATAGATTTCTATCTAAAGTGATGCCTAGATATTTCATAGTCTGGGGTGCAAAGGGAACGCATTGCTCTAGGCGGACCCAGGGTTAGCAGATAACCAAGATCCCAAATGTACCTCCACGCGGTGCACCCTGGAAACAGAAATACAGCAGCTCGTGCTGATTCTGGCCAAATCATTTGGGGATCGTGTCCGAGAATGTGGAGGTAGCAGATGGAAAGAGATTTGACTGCACAAGAGACAGACAATATCTCCGACACCACCAGCAGCACCACATATAGCGACACTGTAGACATACAGTGAAGCTAGTCAGTCCAGTCCGAACATTGGAGGGGCGGCCAATGTAAAATGCACGTAAAGGTAGATGCATGGCGAGAGACAAATATATTTCATACCGAGTACAATGAAACAATGAAAGGGCAGAACAGCGCTAGAGGGCAGCGCGAAGTGCAAATAGAAAATGAAAAGTTCCTTGGAAAGGGGAACTACAAGCTCCGTCAGCTCGAGACGAGCTTCTAGTTACCTGTGTTCCTTACAGGCAGAGACCCAGACCCATTCATTGGCGTTTGGTAAAGCAAGAAGACCTAATCCAACTCTAATGTCGAGCCTTCCTAAACCGGAAATATGCTTGCGAAGAGAAAGGGTTCTGTACCCGATGGGCTCAGGCACAAAAGGGACAACGATTTAGCCCTGGCCCAACTCTACTGTCAGGTTTTCCTATACCGGAAATACACTTGAAGAGAGAAAGGGTTCAGTACCTGATGGGCTCAGGTGCTATTGGGACAAGGACGCTCAGCTCGAGAACGCCTTGCTCTCAAACGCGTGGTGTGAGACCCGAACTTGGACAAGGGGTACACGATGTCGGTGAATGACACCTCGGCTAAGAGGGCGAAAGAGCCAGGGTCCAACTCCTCTGTTGAGTTCTTCCCCTTAAGGAACCAGGCTCACGGATGAGAAACGGTTCAGTACCCAATGGGCACAGGCACAGCACGTCCAATTACACGAGGCAAGTACATAGACAGTAGAACAACTCGTTCGAGTCAGACGAGAGCAAAAAAATCGTCTGGGAGAAGAGTCTCCACCACGCGTGCCTGGAGACGGATATAGAGGCTGTCACAGGCAGGGGGTTTCCGGTGTGTGTTCAAGATGGAGGAATGTTTTTCTTTCGGTCTTGGATTACTCGGTTGTTCGGTTGTGTAAACTACTGCCAACATAAAACCTACCACTGTTTATGAACCAGAACCATAGTTAAACAACACGCAACAATTGAAAGACCTGGCAACACAAAGACAGAAATGGAAAGCTATGGTTTCTGCCATATGCGCCGCCTATGGCCCTGGAGGAACATAACAGGCTAAGGGTAGCCCACCCGAATTGTCAAGGCATGCCGAAATCGGATGTGCTAGGCCTACAAGGCGCATAACGGTTACACAACGTAATCACGCTCCCGGCGGAAATCGCACGGATATCCGTGATGGTTACAATGGAGCGAACGCGAAAACAAACAAAACATTTCATAGTCTGCTCCCTGTCATTGTTGATGCTTATGCAGGAGACTGTTGTTAATGTGTCTGTGACTATTTTGTTGTTAAGTTAGAACCAGACGATGTTTGCCTTGGTGGGATCGATAACTGCCTTGTAGTTAGTACACCAGAGCGACACATCTTCTAGATTACGCTGGACGTCATCAATCATGTCTCTTCTGTTTCTGCCGTGGCTGTACAACAAAATGCATGACTTCATGCACTCTCGAGGTATGCTGCAGGTACAAGAGGACTCTTTCAGCAATCTCTCAAAGTATGGGTTTTCAGCAGGCTTCATCATAGCAGAGATCATAGTCAACCCAACACCCAAACTCCTTATTCGATGCATACGTTTTGTAGGGCAGACAATAGTATTACTATTCTTTGCTCTAATTTCTGAAAACGGTCGAACGTGGACGCTCTCATTAGTAACATACTTCCTAATATAAACATAGTTAAATGGTAGCACGTGCGCTCCCTCACTAGTACGAGACGATGACTTGGTGGTGTGAATAATTCAAGAAAATACAAAAGATAGACAAAATAGCAGCATGAGCAGAGAAATGGATGGTAAAGATAAATGCTGAAAAATCCTCAATAACACTCTTCACACTCTCAAATAAGGACAAAGCAGGAGAGATACATCTTGGAAATGTACGTATACATATAGAAGAGAGCCGGTGTACCTGTGTACCGCACTTGATAGACTGACATGTAGGCCTCACATTGAGAAAATATAAAGGCAAAAAAGAAACATGAAATCTTGAAAAAAAAAATTGGCAGGAACAAGCTGGAGGGTCAACGAAGCAGCTTTTGAAAAAGTATATACAGTTGCAATTAGACCAGTACTAGAATACGGATTGCAGAACACATTCTTCATGCCTGTCAACTCTACCAAGAAGAGAGGGAGAAAATATGGCCTACTGAGGCGGCACTGCTTCCAGACTTGAGGGGTTCCATGGATGACCTGAAGCGAATCACACAATTCATTGAAGCTATTGGTGCTGTAACCTGATATCTGACTGAAGCTATTGGTGCTGTAACCTGATATCTGACTGAAGCTATTGGTGCTGTAACCTGATATCTGACTGAAGCTATTGGTGCTGTAACCTGATATCTGACTGAAGCTATTGGTGCTGTAACCTGATATCTGACTGAAGCTATTGGTGCTGTAACCTGATATCTGACTGAAGCTATTGGTGCTGTAACCTGATATCTGACTGAAGCTATTGGTGCTGTAACCTGATATCTGACTGAAGAACGATGAAGAAGAAAGAAGAATAATACGGATCAACAGCATGGATTCCATGCCAATTCTCTTCTACAAGTCCTGGACAAAGTACAAAATCAAGCACTTCGCTTTATCACAGGTGCCATGAAGACCTCTCCCATAAAGGAAATGAAAAAAATTATAGGCATCACCCCCTTACCATACAGGCGAAACACTAAGACCATGAGCCATGCAGAAAAGTTCAAGAGGATGCCATCACATCCAATGAGGGTCAGATACAGTTACCTAGCCAGTGGAAAGCTAAAGAGAAGCAGTTTTATTCACCGATCCAATAAACCTAAACAGAGAATACAAGGAAAATTACTAGACATAACAAAAGACATAACATCAACACTTTTCCTAGTTCCGTGGGAGCAATATCAAAATCTCACTATCAGAACCACCATAAATAACAACTACACTATGAGAAAACTGAATACTCTCCACAAGAAAACAATCATATGCAGCATGATTGAAGATATGTACCCCAGAGAGTCATAGATACACGCATATACCGATGGATAGGCAACCAAGCAATGAAGAATTAGAGGTGCTGGAGTGTATATAAAATGTCAAGAAAAGAAAATTAATCCACATGTTCTCCAATTGGCAATCTTCTGCTCCAACTATTCTACAAAAGTATATTCTCTAAGCATTGCTGCAGAAACAATTAAAAAAAAACAGCAAGCCAATATTAACTGGTGGTGTATCTTACTGATGCAATGTCTGTACTACAAGTCCTTGCCAGCGATAAAGTGTCAGACCTGAAGAAAGACATATGAGAAGTGAGCATCCAAAGAAGGGTAGTACTACGGAGGATACCACCCCACTGTGGCATACCAGGAAATGAAGAGGCAGATAGGCTGATAAAAGATGGGGCAACTCATGAACATAAAAGACCAAGCCATTACCTTCCAGGAAAAGAGGACCTTCACCACAGCTAATAGGAAAGTCTATTATAAGAACCACACAAAAGACACATATCACTATCGTCACAGAGTTGAGCAGATTAGCATCTTCCGCATCAGGGCAGGACACAAAAAACTAAGCAGCCACTTAAATATAATACAACTGGTTCCATCACATATGTGTCCATGAGTGCAGGCAGCACAGACAGGAACATATACTGCAAGACTCATTACACTAAACCTGTTCAGGGAGGAGCACTGGCCCACAGAGATCGATATTCACAGGAAATCTGTACAGACTAAGTAGCACTAAGGAACTCTCAAATACAGCAGCATTTATTTAGAAAAACCGAATTTGCTTTGCAGACATGTTTACTGCGAACAAAAAAAAAAGATATTACTGTACGCCTGACTGTGTTTCAGTTACAAGTTACATCTCCAGGTGAGATATTCTTTTCAGAATGTTGTATTCTTTAATGAGGACCCGAAGTCCTCATTATTCTGTGCGAGTTAGTTAGCAGCAGCCGAAGATAAATTCACTTTGTGATGTTTTGTGCCATTTTCGTCTTTGTTCATCATTTTCCTGTACCAATTAACCACGCCCTCATGACTAAGTTGCCCACACGATGTTGTGTTTCTGTGTACTGCAAAATTGCCCTTCTCTGAGTACAAGACTTCTTGCATCATTGCTCACAGCTGAGAACCTTCTGCTAATACTATAAAGCTATGGAGAAGCCTCCCCCATTGCACAGAAGGGTACAAGTGCTCGATTGCTCGTAATTCATGGGAAATCGAAACAAGCAAACAAATATATACTGCAAAATTCTAAGTTAAAAAAAAATAATCTAACATTCTACACCACTCTTTGTGTTCGTATAATTTCTTGTTTCTTCTATTTTGCTGTTTACGTATAATTTCTTGTTTCTTCTATTTCTCTGTTTAACATATTCTCAATCTCCTGTATTGTTTCATTGCAAAGAAGTAATTCTATTTACCACTGTTAATTACATGTCAATGATTCACAGCGTTACTAGCTACTGGAAACATACTTTCTTTAATCATATGTGATTTAGCTTCGCTTTACCAAAGATGTTTCACTTGTGCCAGTTACAGTTTCTATTTTTTTAAGAATCACAACATAATCAGAGGAAAACCTAGAAAAACCAAATCTACGCTAAAGCAAATGAAGGCAATTAAAACAGGAGACTTGACAGACGATCTGCAGAGCTCTGAGATAATAATCCAGGAGCTATCATAACTAACTAGGCGGAAATAACACATAACGACAGAAGTGGCATAGTGAGTTTAACAGGGAGCTGCGCAATATAAACTAATACTACGTTATCAAAATAAAACCCGTTATCTCTGCTGGAAACCTGGAGACCTTTCTATATATAGGAAATAAGGGATCAAACTCTGTGCTCGTATGGGAGAGAATCTCTTTAAGAGCATTCCTTTCCTTGGGCTGGGTTTATTTTGTCTGAGTTAACTCGAGTGTCGATGAGTAGCTGTGGCTTTCATTTGAGTAGAGGTGAAATGTGCAATGTTTCTGAAATATTAGTATTTGAACAATATTAATGACATTTTGTGTTGAAATATCTGCTACACCATCAGCAATTAATATTACTCGTATTAGAAACAAATTAGAAACTCGTATTAGAAACGTATTGGAAGTCAAACACACTAAGAAACACCACAAAACTCAAGTTATTTAACTCCAACATCATCCCTATTCTATCATATGGGTGCGAAAGTTGGAAAGCCACAAAAGCCACAGATAAAAGACTCGACTCCTTTGAAAACAAATGCCTACGTACCATTCTGAACGTTAAGTGGAGTGACTTTAAATCTAACACTACTATAAGAGAGGAAAGCAAACAAACCTATATATCTTACTTCATTAGACAAAGGCGTTGGACTTACATCGGCCATGTTCTCAGAATGAACAGCCTAAGAATTCCCCAGCAATCACTATATTGGGTGCCACCTGGAGTAAGAAGAAGAGGGAGACCTAGAGAAACTCTACGAAGAACCATTAATAGAGAAGGCATGTCAATGAACCTAAACAACACGCAACAATTGAAAGACCTGGCAACACAAAGACAGAAATGGAAAGCTATGGTTTCTGCCCTATGCGCCGCCTATGGCCCTGGAGGAACATAACATAACATAACATTAGAAACAATGCATCATTATTACCGCACATATCAACACAGAGGTCGAGACGATATATCATTACTGATATGAGAACCAACTCATTTCTGATATGCATGTCTTGTCACGCGTCTTCTATGTAATAATCCCTGATTTATTTGTAAAATACAGTATTTCCTTGTCACTTCATACTGTGTACTTGAATCATGCTGAGGTAGTGTTCTCTCCTCCATAGCGGATTCTGTACACCCAGACCATTAGGTCACATTTAGATAAAAGCTAATACGGCCTGATATAACCAAAATAGACTTCTGTCTTAGGTTGAAAGGGTCGTGCCTCAGCTAAGAGGCTTAATCCCCCATTTAACAAACAAACAAAAAGCGGATTCTGTTGACTTTATTGTTGTGAGTAATGTTGCAACGAGAAAGAATCCCCATAACTAACTTGCCGTCTTATTTGTATCATTCACAATTTTAGACAAGTTAGATCTATTTCTGATAATACAATTGTGTAATTCCCATAACAGGAGTCATGGATTCCTACAAAGATTTAAATGTGTTCTAATGTTACACTGTTATTACTCGAATAAATATTTCACTCAATCAATTCCCTGTTGTCCAATAACAAACGCAGTCAAACACCTGGGCAGAGAATGCCGGCACAAATAAAATCAGAAGAAATGATACAAGTATTTATTTAACATTACTATAGAAACACCAATGAAAGAACAACTCTACGGACTTCTGTACGAGTTACAGAACCCAGTCAAATTTATAGAAGAAACAAAACTTCAGATAGAAACATGTTCCAAACGACCGAAAGAAGAAGAAGAACATTTCTTCAAGTTATAAGGTAAAATGAATTACACTACTAGGTGATAGTTTATAAGCAGATGTGAATGGGGTTTCCTCGCCCCATCAAAATGGCAGAAAGTGGTGGAGAGATGTACTTTTTCTTCCACAATTATACGAGCATATACCGCCAAAGACGGATGTGTCGGGCCATTGGCGCAAATAAAACGGCGACATAACGCATCTTCATTCTCTGGACTACATCCTGCTGGAAATCTATTCTTCTTCTTCATCGTTCTTCAGTCAGATATCAGGTTACAGCACCAATAGCTTCAATGAATTGTGTGATTCGCTTCAGGTCATCCATGGAACCCCTCAAGTCTGGAAGAAGTGCCGTCTCAGTAGGCCATATTTTCTCCCTCTCTTCTTGGTAGAGTTGACAGGCATGAATAATGTGTTCTGCAGTCTCTGGGCTCAGTCCACAGTTGCACAGGTCTGTCTCACCAATCTTCAGCTTTCGGAACATGTGACTTCTCAGTCTGTTGTGACCAGTTCGTAGTCTGAAAATGATGGTTTGTTCCTTGCGTGACATTTGGTGGTAGAGGTCATTTGGTTCTGCAGTTGGGTGCATTTGCTTCCACTTTTTCTTATATTCTGCTTTTAACATGGTCTTACTTTCATAGTACGTATTATCATTTTCTATGTGTTCCAGTGATCCCCCTTTCCTTGCAAGGAGATCTATGGAAATCTATTAAGATCATGGTCCTGCTGCAAGGGAGATCCAGCGGAAGTTTGAGAATGAACGCTGAAGAAGAAAATACGAGCATATGGGAATAGATACAATAGTAATTATATCATACTCCAGAGCATTCTGTTGTGTCAGATCACTGTTTCCCATAAGAGCTCAGCTGTATTGTCAATGGTTGACCAGAAATCGTCTGACTAGCGTTGCCTATCGTCGTATTTGCTCAGTAGCGATGGCGACATGCTTGGACTTTCCTAGAGCATAATACATGGCACCCTACATCCCGGTGACTGAGTGAACACGATTACATTTTATTTCAAACCACGAATAACCAGTGATTCGAAATCCGGGGTCAGCGGACGAATGGCTCAACACTACCGGGGCTCCCTTTTCATAAAAGTGGATGTAACAAATGGCTACCATCACTTATCATGAACGAGGAACAACAGACTCATGTTACAAGTGTGTAGACAGTATTGTTACAAACCTAGATACATTACTAACTAGGCCTACGTGTCATCAAAGGAGAGCATAGACAGGGTGTGGCTGCAGATAACCTGACCTGTGACCCCCCATTATTTTATATAGGCACACGTTCTAATATAACCAAAATTAAACTCTCTCCAAAGGTTGAAAGTGGCGTTTCTCACATATGAAATATATTTTTAAATTAAAAAAAAAACACGAAATGAAGATCATTACGAGGTTGAGGTGATAGGATATCCGGGACTGTGATGGTCATTATTTCTGAGGATCATTATACGCTGCTAATACAGAGTGTTTGTGAAGTCTCACTACACTTTTTAAGTATAAACACGTTTGAAAAACGACGTCACATGACGTCACCAGAGAATGTGCAAACAATGTCATTAATATAGTTACAATAGATACTGCTATGCTCCAGCACTGTTTTGGGGAAACTGGAAAGTACCAATGGAATTTTCATTATTACAGGTATTGAAAATGCCCACCACAGGTTCAAAGACATGACTGTACACGTCTCTTCATATTATCAAATCTGTCAACAACCATCCGTGTGTATCGACCGTCATTTCGAAACATTTATTCGACCATAGAAATGATAACACCATTCCGTTTTGCGTGCAAAGAATTACTCCAGCAGAAGACTTCCTTTCTCTGCATATCACGATGGTATGTGGAGCACATTTTGTGATGACGTCATATTAGTTTTTTTTTCAAACGTTTTCTTCATACAAAGTGTATGGAGACTTTACAAATACTCTGTATAACCGATTATTAGTTATGCTCACATCGATGGTTGAAATGATGTTTTTCGGGAGAGGTTTTAAAATAAGAAAAAAATATACCAAAAAATAACAAATAAACAAAAAACAAAAAACACCAGCAATGTTTGTATTATTTTTGATAGGCGAAACTACGAAAAAATAGCTCACAAGAAAATCACATTATCTAAATGCTTAGAATGACATGCTTCGGAATGTGTACTATGCTTTAAAGTGTGCACGGTTTATGGAATTTTACTTTGCACAAAACATCAAGTTTCAGCAAACGTAGTGCTGACACATTGAAGCTGACTTCACCACCCATTTATAAAATGAATAAAGCCTAGATTTTGCAGCAGGATTGCCAGCTGATTTAAACTATTTATGGTTAAATTTTCGGTAAAAAAGAGCCAAAACAATATCTAAATGCCTAAAATAGTATTTAAACTACTAAAACAAACACTGGTTTCTATTATGAAATGCAACTGAAGGGTAATTTATTCTGATTTTATTCAATAATTGCTTTACTTAAATTTTCCTATGCAAAATAAGCTTCCACATTTCATCAATTGATAAGAATATTTACAATTACATTTCCTTCCACAGGACATGCAGTTTTAGAAGTCCTACGAAATGATAGTTGCACATCACGAAGATTTGCATGACCGGTGATAGAAGATGTGATAGAAGAAAACCTCAACACGAGATAGAATAAACCTCAATACGAGATAGAATAAACCTCAACACGAGATAAAACAAACCTCAACACGAGATAAAACAAACCTCAACACGAGATAAAACAAACCTCAACACGAGATAAAACAAACCTCAACACGAGATAGAATAAACCTCAACACGAGATAGAACAAACCTCAACACGAGATAAAACAAACCTCAAAACGAGATAGAATAAACCTCAACACGAGATAGAATAAACCTCAACACGAGATAGAACAAACTTCAACACGAGATATAATAAACCTCAACACGAGATAGAACAAACCTCAACACGAGATAAAACAAACCTCAACACGAGATAAAACAAACCTCAACACGAGATAGAATAAACCTCAACACGAGATAGAACAAACCTCAACACGAGATAGAACAAACCTCAACACGAGATAGAACAAACCTCAACACGAGATAGAATAAACTTCAACACGAGATAGAACAAACCTCAACACGAGATAGAACAAACCTCAACACGAGATAGAATAAACCTCAACACGTGATAGAACAAACATTAACACGACGTAGAACATATCTCAACAAGAAATAGAACAAACCTCAACACATCTAATAGATTAAATAATACCTTGATACCTACAGTGTTATTGTTCCATTCTGTGTTTGATTGACTTATAATGATAAAGACCTACTGTCGGAGCTTTGATATGTTCCATCTGATATTAGCTCTAAGTTAACTGTTCCTTAATCCATTATATATTTGTAATTATAATGCTGTTTATATATTATTTGGTACGTTGGTAGTTGTCTGTTAGAGACATACGCGCAGCGTGTAAGATTAAAGTAAATGAATCAATACACAAACCGGTCAGACGGTTCAAATATTAAGAAACAACAACGATAACAGATGGACACAGTTCTACAGTGATAAGAAACAGAATAGGACAGGAAAAAAAGATTTCCTAAAATTTAAGAATATACTATATAATATGTACCTGTCAAGAGAGGTAAGGAAGGAAGTTGTTTAGAATTACATGACACAGATTATAATATTCGCAGACGAACGTGTGGGACCATTGGTGCGAATAAAACGGTGATATAATGCAATACCATTATCTGGATTTCGTCCTGCTGAAAATCTAGCAGGAGCATTGTCCTGCTACAAGAAAAATCCAGTGGGAGTTTGAGAATTAACGTTGAAGAAGACTATCCTAATATAACCATGCAAGTCTTGCAGAATAAATAAATAAACACGATAGTGGAAACTAAGATAATAAGGGAGAATGCTGTAAAACTATATAACAAAAGTACTTAACATAGAACACAAGTTTGATAATTTTATAATGACGCACAGACTATCGGACAATAGGGTATTGGTGCGGGAAAAACATACAAATAACAGTATACAAGACATTTTCAACGTTTCAACCGTAACGTCTTTTTTCAGGAAAATACAAAACAAACAATGAACAAACATTAAAAACAATGAAAATGATGTCACTATCAAAAAAGCATTAAACGACAGACAATGGCCAGAAGAGAGACGTCCAAGGTAGCAATGACGTACGTGTACACAAGTATTAGAAAAATGAAATATCGACACTTTTCATAACGTTTTTTAAAAATAATGTAATAAACAATTTTTATGTTATTTATATCGTCGAAGACGGATGTGTCGGGCCACTGGCGTAAATAAAACGGCAAAACAACGCATTTATGTTCTCTGGACTATATCTTGCTGGAAATATAGTAGAGTTCTGCTACATGAGAGATCTAGCGGGAGTTTGAGAATGAAAGCTGAAGTAGAAAATTATTGCTTATGAAATGTCATCCAAGAGTTAATTAACCACAAAATCGGTATATATTTCAGTTTGGTATCCTTAAACCTTTTGGTGTTAATTCTAATTATTCATTCGTTTAGATTTTGGCGGGTGGGGTCCTTCGTTGTATTGCCGTTCATGTGGTTTTCAGGTATAGTTATTTCATTATGTTCTCATGTGCTATATATTTTTAAATACGTGTTTCTATAACAATACCTGTGTACAAGTATGTCATTGTTACCTTGGACATCACTACTGTTCAATGTCTGCGTCTAATGCTTTTGTAATAATAACACAATTTTTTTATCGTTTGTTCACTTTTTGTTTTGTATGTTCTTGAAAAAGACCTTAAGGTTGACACGTTGACACTATCTTGTATACTGCTATTTGTAATTTTTTTCGTACTAATGCCCTATAGTCAGATGGGCCATCACAAAACTCATCAGACTTATGTTTTACGTTTCAAGTTAAGTACTAGTGGGAACTTAATGGCAACATAGATGTGGTTCTATCGAAGAATTATGAGTGTCATGGACAGCTAGACAGACTAAAGAATGAGGTGCTGAAAGAGTAAACTGTGAGGCGGGGGTTATTTAATAATATCACGGAGAGATAAATCTTAGTTTTTATGGACATGTTAATGGGAGGTCTAGAAGACATAGTTACAACAGGCAAGATAAAGAGAGATCGAAAACTACAGAGTGAAAACATATTAGATAGTCCGATATCGTGGACAAGTTAACAACTTTTCTTATAAATGATATCGGAGTTATGTAGTTATGGAGATCCATAATGGCATACACCAATAGACGCGACACCTGATGATAATGGCCATATTGTGTACAATTTTACTGAAGTTTCACAATTATTCAATATAAATAAATACAACGTTGTCCACAACATCAAATCTACGCGTATCATTCGAACACGGATAAACGTTGTTGTTTTGAAGATAAGGAAAATCATATAAGTGTGTTTTGTTTGACCAATGCTTATATTTTGGACTTTTTAACCATCATTCAACGTAACATTGCAGTTATTGTGTCACTCAATCTCGTTATGTCAACACTGTCATGTTTTTCTCAAGGCGTCTCTCAGAAACACGAGTCTCGTAAACAAAGTATAGTGACTCAGAGCTACTTGAGTATAAACTTAGTGCTTCCCAAACTTGTGCTGGTCTAGACGAAGTCGGGATTTTCATATTTCACACTTCTTCTTTCCGCTTTATCTCCTGTGTTGTTTACGGCGTCAGGTATAGACGATTTATACGGTTCGGACTTTGTACCGTGTGGCGTCAAATATACAAGAGTTTTCTGGGTATGATATGACGTTTGTGTCTGGCAGCGTCAGACGTTAAATACTTGTACACTAGATGTTCATTGATGTTTAATAGTCCTTGTCTGGATTGGTCCGTTCTCAGTGACTTGAGTACATAGGTTAGGTTGAATGTCTTGACGAGATCATATCTTTCTTTGGGATGTGGTTGGTCAAATACGGAAAACCTGTTCACTTGAGTTGCAAAGCGATTCGGTGCCGCCAGAACGGACCTGTTCAATTTCCATCAGCTTTAGGAATTATTGTATAAGCACGGGACTCTAGATACATGAAGTTGTTACCAACACACATATTGTTAGCAGCTTTCGTACAATATTCACGGTGTCAACTATCAATTGTCTCCTAGTTGGTCGTCTATTATAAAATACTGTTGAATAATCGATAATGGAACTCTCATTAAAAAAAAATCTCATGAGTATCCAATAGAGTTCCTGGCCAACACACAGCTTTGAACTCAATGGAAATCTACCTTCTAAACTGACACTATTTTACTTTTCCCAGTGATTTCCATTGGCGTTCGACACAAAATACACAGACATAGTGACTAATGAAAATCAAGGAAAAAGTATAATTTCATCACTTTAGAACGATGATTCCAACTGAGTCCATGGGACTGCATTTTTTGGGGGACCCCATCCAATATATTATATTATTTATAAATACACATTTATTATTTGGAGGCAGCTGTCCAGAACTAAAATATTTGTTTTATTGAGAAACCAAATCAACAACTGATAACAATACAATTCAGATAATCCTACTTCTTCTTCGTTCTTTTTTTCTCCTTCTACGTCCGTCCTTACCTCCTTCTACATCTTTGCTTCTGCTGAAACGTTCGTCTTTTCCCTCCTTCTTCAACATTTGTCTTTTCCTCTTTCTTCAGTCTCCGCCGTTTCCTCCTTCTTTCTCGTTCTTTTTCCCCCTACTTAACCTCAGTATTTTCCTCCTTCTCCTACGTCCGATCTTCCATTCTTCTTCTTCGTTCGTTCTTTTTACTCCTTATTTCTTGTTCTTTTTCTTCCCATCCTTCTTCTCCGTTTTCCCCCCTCTTTCTTCTACGTCCGTCTTGTCCTCCTTCTCTGTTCATTCGTTTCCCTCCTTCTTCTCTGTCTTTTCCTCTTCGTGTTTCAGTATTACTTCTGAAATTCATGCTTATTAGCAATATGCTTATTAGTTCAGAGAACGAAATGCATTGTGTCAGTGTGTGCAGTTTCATCGCGGTGTTGCGCCTTTGAGCTTCACACATCCAACTTCAGCTTGGTTGTCAGATTACAATGATCTATGGAATCATCTTCTTCTTCTGCGATCAATTATTATACATCCGGTCAGATTTGATCATGTTTAGAGCTGTTTGTTTTAGGTTGTTGTGGGTTCCCCACAGTTTGTTTAGCAGAGACGATCATGTGGGTCAGACTGTTGTTCTGTGAACAGGGAAGCTGGAACAATCCTGTAGTATGTATTCTTGTGTCTGTGTTGCTTCGCCTATGGGATCAACTGCATCTCCAATATCTCCTTAGTCGATTCCTAGGTTTTGAATGACAGCTAGCCCGTGTGTTGTCGGGCTCGAAAAGGGAGCAAAGAATAGCAATACTGTTTACCTTCCATGCATGTCTTACGAGGCGACTAAGGAGGTTATGGGATGGAGTTGGCTGCGCCATCCCATATATTGTCAGTGACCCAAAGTCATGCTGAAATCGGATGTGTCAGGCCGAAAGGCGCAGATATCACAGCAATGCTGTAAACCATGACACAACGCATTCCGTTCTCCGGACTACATCCTGATGGTCTGCAGGAGTTTGAGAACGAACGCAGAAGAAGAAGAAGAAGAAAAAGAATGACAGCTCGCAATGTTGTTATTCATTGCTTCCTTTCAGGGCCTGGTAACACGGGGTAAAAAATAGTAAAACTTTAACCTGCTCGGAATATTTAAGTGTAGACTTTAGCAATACAACGATAACTTCTTAGATATAAAAAATGTGCCATATACTACAGTGATTTGCGACAGTTCCGTGCATAGTTTGGGGGCCTGGATAATTTAAGTGTGGAACCGCTCAACAAGCAATTTAGTTCTGTCTGTGACTGTGTCACAAGTCATCACCGAGACAATTTCTACGATCTCCAGAAATAATGAGCGTGGTTAGAAAACCAGCGTGCCACTTAATTCTATTTTCAAGAATGTACTTGATGAGTATTGCCTAATGGTTTTGTAATGTATGAATCATTGCCGAAAGAGTCCGCTCAAAAGTACATTGCTTTGCGAAACTACACCAATATAACACAGTGTTTCACGAAACTGCAACAATATAACACAGTGCTTTTGGAAACTACAACAATATAACACAGTGTTTCACGAAACTGCAACAATATAACACAGTACTTTACAAAACTACACAAATATAACCCCCACACCCCCATTCAAAAATAATAAAATAAAAATAAATATTTATTTCGGTCTATGATAGAAGACACTGTTTATAAATAGCACCGTTTTATTTTCTATAACACCCTTCATTAAGAGAGTGGTTTTATCTCCCTAATAGTGATAATAAACCGAGGTGCCTTATTCTCCTAACACCGCTTGCAGACAGATTACTTTTAGTCTCATAACACCGTTCATAAAAATATTGGTCTTATTCCTCTAAACAAACAAACAAAAAAACCAAAACAAAACAAGATATTAGTTTAAGACTGTTCATGATCCCTCCGATTATATCATGACCATTATCATCATCATCATCATCATCATCATCATCATGTTACACACATTTTGTATTTGAATCTGATACTCTCTTGTAGGGCGTAGCATATTTGTAGAGAGCTAGTTCAGAGACATTCTCTGACATCAAATAACTAACTGCTTCCTGTAATCATTCCACTGTCGAGCAATTTTTTTTTAAAGGCAACGTGTATATCAGTCAAGTCTTAGAGACGTTGAAATACAGAGTAGGAAAAGACGAGAAAAGGCGTTCTTGGCATGAAAAGCCCACCTGAGGGGGATAATCGGGGCATGCTGGAACCGGGGTGTCACGATTGAAGAAATAACACCACGGAATAATTCATGTCGCATTCCAAAGTGTTATTTCAGTGCATTTCAGAAAAGTTTCCAAGTTTTTAAAAAACAAGTAACTCAGAAACACTGACTTATATTCATCAAATATTGGGTCTATTGTCTATTCCCAGGTGAATGATTGTTGATCGCATTCACACTTGCCGTTAAGCGTAGGGGTGGGAGCTTAAGCTGTCGTTCCAAGACCAGATGTGTCGCCGTGGTTGCATTTAGTTCATGTTTGTTCAAGGCTATCTTGATGTTTTCTATCCACCGTTTTCTTGGCCTACCTTTGGCCTTACGCCCGGATATTCTTGTATTATATGCTCTTATTGGTATTTGGTTTGGCTTCATTCTCATAATGGTCATCGCACCCGTCAATGTTGGGTGCAGCCTAATAAGTGTAATGTTCGTATACACACTTTTTGTAAAGTGAAAATATGCAAAGGATTTTTGATTGATCTTGTACTATATAGATTAAAAAAACACGTAATCTTACTGTAAATAAATAAACATTGAACATATTCATTGATTTCGTTCCGTGTGTAATATGGAAACAAAAATGATTAGTTTTCAAGACTTCTAACACGTACCTCCGTGACACGTAACATTTGCCACATTTATAAGGTCATTGACATTGAAGTGCATGATTGTGTGTCCAGGTGAAATAAAAGGGGGGGGGGGTACACACTATAAAATGTGACGATATAAATTGTTGGAAATACTTGTACGAAAATTGTTCGTACACCCATTTCTTATGTTATACCAGCCAATAGTTAAATTACCATAAATGGCATATTTCGGAATACGAAAGTTCTAACACATGTGTCATGTGACGTATTCTTTCCAGAACGTTGTCTTCCCAATGAATTCTCTGAACCCCCCCCCCCCCCCCCCCCCTCTGTCTTGGGCGATGCGGCTTGCATTTTCCAACGATATATTCATGTTATCTTTACTGTCGTCAGTCTATGGTCTTCTTGGTCTGCCCTTTGTCCTCTGCCCAGCTACTCTGCCCTCCATTATTTGTCTTTCTAAACAGTTGTGTCTCTTTATGTGACCAAACAGGTATTTTTTTCTTTAAAAAAAAATTGTGTTTAGTAACCAACACTCTGGAATCTTCAATGTGTTTATAATATCTGAGTTTCTGATTTTATCCTTCCATGATATTCTAAGTATCTTCCTGTAGCATTTCATCTCGAAGGGTCGACTAGAACGAATGTGTTCTCTTTACGGTGCTCGATTAACGGTGGTTCCTTCTCGAAAGTAATGGCAACCTACGGGAATATTGTGCCTAGAAATTTCCAATGGATTAATCGAGCATGGATTGTAGAGATAATAAATAAAGCTTGACCGCACGCATTTGGAGAATAAAAATGTAGAGCATTGACTGTTTTTATGAAATGTTTAAAGTAACTGGTACACATATGTTCAGTGACTGGTACACATATGTTCAGTGACTGGTACACATATGTTCAGTGACTGGTACACATATGTTCAGTGACTGGTACACATATGTTCAGTGACTGGTACACATATGTTCAGTGACTGGTACACATATGTTCAGTGACTGGTACACATATGTTCAGTGACTGGTACACATATATTCAGTGACTGGTACACATATGTTCAGTGACTGGTACACATATGTTCAGTGACTGGTACACATATATTCAGTGACTGGTACACATATGTTCAGTGACTGGTACACATATGTTCAGTGACTGGTACACATATGTTCAATGACTGTAAATGATTTCTCAAGCAAATTAGCACATCATCTCATGATACCTCCTAAAATACTAGAATACTTATGGACGTGTATTAAATATGAGTTGTAAAGAACATAACATTAAACTATTTTCAGAGACAAAATAACCAATCTTGCCGGTCGACAGGAACCACTAGAGACAGTGATAAAACGGCGTACTCTTGTATGATCATGACGAGGCATTATGCACTTAGAAAAAATATTTTGAACATGTAACGAAACACAGTTTACTTTCAAAGATTATCTCTCAAGGAACACCTCAACCATTACATTCTAATGATCCTAATGGGTTCTGAGATATACTGCTACTATACCGCCAAATCGGACGGGCCAGGCCATTGGGGAAATAAAACGCAGATACTTTGTATCTTCGTTCTCTGGGCTACAACTTGCTGGAAATCTAGTAGGATCATTGTCGCCCCTGTAGCAGAGATTCAGCGGGAATTTGAGAGAGAAAGTTAACAAACAAACCGCTACTTATCATTTTTCAACAAATTTACCCAACCGTAAAATGATCTATCTCAGCAAATATATATAACACGTATAAATGAAATTTTGTGTGGGAATTTGAAATGTTATAGACCCTACGAATTATTTAAAAAAATTAAAATGCAGTCATTGATTTCAATTTTCGCTTGTATGCGATATAGATCAAAAGTCTACATTTGAGCATATATCTCACACACAAAAATTAGGGTGTTACAGTCCATTATAAAATGTAATTTACACATGATTTATATAGCATACAAGTTGGCATGATTTAAGCGGAAAATTGCACGATTCTGTACTCTCGAACACAAGAAAGACGGCGTTTAAAGGTCTTGGAGTCACCCTAAAATTCTCCGTCAGAAGCGTCTCAGCATAAATTGTGTAGTTAGTAAGAAAAATAAGCTTGCGAGTAAAGTTTATGATATAGCAGATCACAAATACTATTTTCAAGTATATAAAGGATATAACTCGAAAATAAAGAGCTGTTGACAAGCATATTAGAGGTGCAGCGTTCCATTATGATATCTATGAACCGCAAAGTGATTCTTCTTCTTCTTCTTTTCTTCCTCTTTTACCATTTACTGGTGTCGAGGGAGATACAATGTTCTTGTTCTCGCTTTTCTGGCAGCTTCAGATAATGTTATTTGGTGTTCGTGTAATGTCTCTTTGATGTTGTCGATCCAGAGTACTCTAGGTCTACCCATTGCTCTTCTTTCTGCTTCTCCTCTCTTCATATATGCTTTATAAACTAATGAATTACACAGCATTCTTTCCAGATGACCAAACCATTGTATCTTTTGGTTTTGTATGTATTGTAGAATTGATATGACACCCTCTCTATCTCTTATGATATCGTTTCTAATTCTATGTCTTCTGGTCACTCCTGTGATTTTTCTTAGACATCTCATCTCTGTTGTAACCAGTTGTCTCTTATGTTTTGTTGTGAAGGACCATGTTTGACATTGGTAGCACAGGGTTGGAGTAGGGTTGCAAAGTGATTATACGTATGAAATAATTTCCTTTTTTTTTTCGAGATACAATAATTAGTTCGCTGATAAAAATCTGAGGATTTCAGTCGTGCATAAAACTGGTCATGATGCACAAATATAAAGTATAAATGTGTGGAGTCTAACCAAAAATAACATCGCAATATGAAATGGTATTAATACGTTAGACGGTTTCTCATATACAGTGTAATTACATTTGTTTGAGGGCAAAGCTAATGAACCTTGATATAGCTGTTTCCGTAGTCCGTGAATCACACCACAAAAGGTTACTTTGCCTCCCATTCCACCGTCCATTATATTCTTCAAATATGTACAGAAAAGCATCTGTGGTAACGTTAGTGAGAAATTGATCTGGCACTTATATGTGGTGGCAATGATTACTGGAATTGTACTTAGATTTTAGTGTCTTCTACAAGTACAATTACGGTAAGAAAATTCGGATAACAACACAACACCATACCATATACATTTGGATCTAATCATAACAATACAACAGAAAAACATAGACAGTTGGATCTAATCATAACAATACAACAGAAAAACATAGACAGTTGGATCTAATCATAACAATACAACAGAAAAACATAGACAGTTGGATCTAATCATAACAATACAACAGAAAAACATAGACAGTTGGATCTAATCATAACAATACAACAGAAAAACATAGACAGTTGGATCTAATCATAACAATACAACAAAAAAAACATAGACAGTTGGATCTAATCATAACAATACAACAGAAAAACATAGACAGATCTAATCATAACAATACAACAGAAAAACATAGACAGTTGGATCTAATCATAACAATACAACAGAAAAACATAGACAGATCTAATCATAACAATGCAACAGAACAACATAGAAGTTTCCCAAAGATAATCTCTACAACCACCTCCACAACTTCCCCCACAAAAATTGTTTCTTCTTTTTTCTCTTTCTCCCAAAAAAAAAAAAAATGCCCGGTCAGGTCTGACATTAAACGGCGCCCTCTGGGTAACCGGAAATAAAATGATGAATGAAACCAGTACCGGTAAAGAGAAATCTACGCCTGTACATCCCAAGCGTGAAACTATTAATGGCAGGTCTTGAGCTGATGAGTTGCACATGTGGAGAGAATAATGTTGAAATGTGTAGCACAGTGTTTCCGAACGATTTTTTTTTTACCATACCCCCTAAGTCTTTCTAAAATTACAATGTCCTCTATGTAACGTATATTTTTTATATTTTGTATTATTCAAAAATTGTATTATTTCTCACTGAATTGCTCCCTTATTTGAAATCCCCCCCCCCCCTGAAAAATCATATTGCCTCATTGTGGGGCATGGGTCCACGCGTTGAGAAACACCGTTGTAGCAGGAATACAAGAGAAAATGACAGCAATGTAGCAGAATTAGCAATAAGTTTACCTGCAGAGAGCACTCTGTAAAGTGGACACGCACAAATAAATAATTAATTAATAAATGTTACAAAAATGGAATCTAGCATTTGTTTTGTTTCGTGAAATTATTTAACATAATTGCGTTTTTTTCTTCTAGATAATAGGCTAAAAACTAGTATTGTTTAAAAGTCCAAGAATGATTTCGACTCACATATTACTTTTTAAAGATTAAAACTGATTCAGCATCAGCAAGTGGCATGCTAGTTGTTGGTGGCTACCATAGATCAGCACAACTCCTTATCGCAACCGTACCTCCTTATCAGAACCACTGTTAAATCACTTCCGTACTATTTTACCGGGCGAGGCTGTTAAAAATATTTTAAAACTCTGTGTATATTTTTGGACATGTTACAGTTGGGGGGGGGGGGGAGGGGAACGTATGTCGGACTGTCCATAGATTACGTCAACAATTGTGTGCCAATTGTGTAGCCCCCCCCCCCCCCCGTCAATATCCTGTCTATAATTCAGGAACCACTCCCCCTGTGTAAATCGACCCCTCCCCACAACAAATTTTAGAATGGGTGGAAATCTGAACACAAAAATACGTTTTGTTTCACATTTATGTAAAAAATGTTTCACATTCATTAACTTTAATCAGTGTATAGAAAACAGCCAACTTGTGTCATCCTCCACCCCCTGTCAACAACCGTCACATTTGTTCAGACCCCCTCATCCCTAATGTCTGACGTACTTTTCTGTAAGTCTAGATTTAAGGTTGTTCTGGAGTGTTGACATTTTGTTATCCAATGTGATAGCTCTTGTTGTCAACATGAGTTACATTTTCCTGACATCGTCGTCGTGTCTGGCATTCCTTCTACCTGTTTTTTTCTACAAGGTTCCAGTCTCACGATACTACATATTGCAACACGCATTCTCATGTTCGTCCTTAACCTTAGACTACATCAATCTTGACATCAAGAAGCGTAACTCTTTTGTTTCCTATGCAATATAACAAAGCATCCTTGCTTCTTCGTTACACGTTTATAACAAGTTTGTGTTTTTCACCGATATTGTAAATGTTGGTCTTCTTCTTGTTCATGGCGATGATGTTGTTTTTCTTCTTGTTCATGGCGATTATGTTGTTTTTCTTCTTGTTCATGGCGATGATGTTGTTTTTCTTCTTGTTCTTCTTGTTATTTTTATTGCTATTATTTTTCCTCTGATTTTTCTTCCTGTCAATCTTCGTTTTCTTTTTGTTGCTGTTGTTTTTCCTCTGGTTCTTCTTCCTGTCAATCTTCTTGCTCATATTTTCTGGTCCTTCTCGTTCTTCTTGTTATTGTTGTTCTGGATTTTTTTCTTGTTATTTTTCTCCTATGGCCCGTTGGTGATTTAAAAAGCTTCCCAGTTAAATTGGAACTTGAACCTAAGATCACTGAACTGGAAAACCAGAGCACTAATCACTGAGCTACCTTGAGTTCTTGTAAGATGCAACACACATACAAAAAACGTCAGACATATCAATAACATTTGTGTAGTCGATTTTCCGGTTCCGGTTCAAGATGGAAGTAGTTGTGTTCTTCGTACTTGCTATGGTCGATTGATCTGTGTCCTAATAAACACAATCGTAAAATCCCCATTATACTTGAAACAGAGGTTTACTGATTCTTTATATGATGGAAGATCGTTTTAAAAAGAGGAAGACCTAAAACAACCCTTAAAAACACCATTCTTAAAGAAGGGGAATTAATAGGTTGTAAGACCATCCAGGAACTAAAGCTGCAGGCAGCGGACCGCATCATATGGAGAACCAAAACCTCTGCTCTATGTGTCGCTTGCGGTACGAAAGGAACAAACTAAGTCGATTAAAATAAGAGCTGCCAGCAGTAGCAGTTAATTTCACATGTGTCTGGTACAGTTGATATGTAAGTACCATAGTTTGATTCAATGATACACATGCATGTTGTAGGTACTTTAAGAAATATGAACAGTTGTTGTGACATAATAACCTCTTACTATTTACACTTTTACAACCACAGACACTTCATACTATAATGATATTAATTTTGAGTGCCGCTCTTACATTAATGTTAATGCGACAATAAATATGAGGTAACTGCGTGAAACGTAACAACAATTGTACGTACTTAAAACACAGTTTTTTATAATAGTTTCACTCATTCACGACGGACTATTACTAAAACTAGTGGGTAATGATGTGCACATAAGAAAACATACACATTTCAATGCACAAAACATATTCAACGTTTCAACTAAAAGGTCTTTACAGTATTGTTTGGGATTATCATCACGTCTTGCCCGACATGATGTTGAATCCCAGCAAGGCATTTTGTAAAAAATAAAATAAAAAAATTTAAAGTCCGCGCTAAACAGTCCAAAAAAAAACTACAAACAACAACAACAAACAAACAATATGACAGAAAATAACAGCATCACAGATCACAAGATTGGGAGTCCACTAATTAAATGATGTATATCGGGAGAAAATAAACGGCATACAGTTACACAAATGAAGAAAGACGGAACAAGATAATGAGAAATAAGATGAAACTCCAAACATAGGGATGGCATATAGGACAAGATTGCATAATTGAAAGGCAGTTATGTGCCAGTGGTTTGAAATATAACGGTTCTCTAGAGCGAGCATACCAAGCTATGCCATAGGAGGAACACGATCTCCTTACCATGTATCATTGTCTAGTAGCATCCATTGCGCGTACATAGAAGTATACAAACAGTCATTAATATTGCACAAGATAGTGACAGAACGATCACCGCATTTCTTTCTAGTCTCATCTGTTTCATTTCCCATCGAGACCAGCACCATGCAGAGGTGATGGGGCTTAGTTCAGCCATCAGGGGCTGGAAACTAAGACTGGTCGGGCAGTCCCACTCGAGCAGGACCATAGTCCTGCCCAAGTAAGCAGAGTGCTGAAGACGGAGGCATCCAGCCAAAAGGCGCACAGATAATCAGGATGCCACGCACAAAACACAATGGAAACATGTCTGTATTTATAAATAGTTATGGTGCCTGCCCTGTGGCGGACATTCAGGCAGGGACGGTGCCGGGACCTATACCTCGAAAGGGCCCAACCTCAGTTACTGGAAGTCCTTCTCCATTACCCAGAGGAGCCAGGAGGCAAGGGAATAGAGCTACTGGCCAAACAACACTGTATGAACTACAGAAGACAGTGAGTTTTATTAAAGAGACAGAATTACAGATATAGACATGTTTCAAGTGAACGAAAGAAGAAGAGAAGAAGAATCTGTTTCATTAACAAAATGTATATAAATGACAGCATAAGTGACTTAAGAAAATTAACATGCGAGGTCATAATTTGTTTCAGTTTTACTACAGTTCCTCCTGCTACAAATCATAATTTGTTTCAGTTTTACTACAGTTCCTCTTGCTACAAATCATAATTTGTTTCAGTTTTACTACAGTTCCTCTTGCTACAAATCATAATTTGCTTCAGTTTTACTACAGTTCCTCTTGCTACAAATCATAATTTATTTCAGTTTTACTACAGTTCCTCTTGCTACAAATCATAATTTATTTCAGTTTTACTACAGTTCCTCCTGCTACAAATCATAATTTGTTTCAGTTTTACTACAGTTCCTCTTGCTACAAATCATAATTTCCTTCAATTTTACTACAGTTCCTCCTGTTACAAATAAGACAGCATTACAAAAAGTGAAAATGCGCAGATGTTACTCGCCAGTGATACTGTGATTTATAGACAACTGGGGAGATCTTCATGTGTTGTTGTTTGTTTGTTTGCTATGCCCAGGAATTGTAAGCAACGTGCTCTTAACTTCATATATGCAGTGTGATGGTTTCTCGAAACTTTCTTTCATATCCAGGAAGAAATAAATAAAAACACAAATGACTTTTGGTCGAAGTATTATAATAAAAATGGACCTACCATACAAACAATCGTCTACAACCGCCATCCTTCTACACCTACTATCTGATCTACTGTTGTTCATGTTGATTATTTATTCTGTAGAGTTCTCTGGATCAACACCATGTGACGTTATATTGACTTATAACTAATACGAAAATGCCGTTGTAAGTCGACCAGAAGAGTAGGGGTTCGAGTTCATTCCTTAGTCATGGAGACAAAGAACAATTACTCGCGAGCTTCATCTCGACACAAGGATTAAGGAAACTAGAGCGCATGCTCTGGGAATGTCAAAGAATGGCGCCATATACTACAGACAAATTTCTTAGTGGACCGACGATATTTGTACCTACCATGCCGCTTCTAAATTACTAATATATGTTTTTAAATTTTAGGCGTTAGCTTTGTTTTCGGGGACGCACAGTGTCTAATGAGCACTTCAGTCCACCACTGGCTAACACCTGCGCGATATAATATTATATCTGTATACGTTATATTTTTTAAACAATCATATATCTTTTCAGGTTCAAGCGGGGTATCATTCGTCAGAAATTCAATCACCGACACGCCCACAAGACCGTTACGCAATGATATTTTACATTTTGCTCCAATAGACGTGGAACTAGGAAACGACGAAAGTTATGAAGTCGAGGTTGTGTCACTTTCAGCTAATCGCATTCCGGAACGACGTTATGACATTGCTAATCTCGGAGACCCTGATTTATTCCAAGGTTGGACAGATGTTCAAGGTACAGGAGCTGCTAATGATTACTGCAGGTCAGTCATATTATTCAAAATTGTTAATATAAAATGTTAATTCAAAAATTCGATTTAAACCGTTCCATGGCCTCGTAGATAAGTCTTTAGTTAAGGGGGTGGGAGGAAGGGGGTTTACCTAAAAAAATTAACCATCACTCTTCTTCGTGTGTAATTCGTTATTCCTCAATTTTGAGAAATTTGATGCGCTTTTTCGTGGAAATTCGTAAAATAAATAGTGGGGATGGGGAGGGGTTGGGTTTACCCACATTTTGGCTAAATTCATAGTTTTCACTTTCTGATTTCCTTAAGGGGTGTGGTGGTTCCAATCCCTTAACTACAAATTTGAGCTGTTCTGTTATTTCTGCTAGCTTAATTAAAAATGCTGTTATATTAATTTAGTTAGCTTAATTAAAAAATTATGTTCTGTTATTTCAAATAAGGCTATTCTGTTATTTCAGTTAGTTCAAATATAGCTCTTCTATGTTATTTCATTTTGTCAAATGAAGCTGTTCAATGTTATTGCAGTTATTTTCAGATAAGTTGTTCTGGTATTAAATTATTTCATAAAAACTGTTCTATGCTATTTTATGTACGTCAACTTACACTGTTGCCCACCCCAACAATGGAAAAATGGCATCATTATCAAATTACCAAAAAAAGGAGACCTAACAAATTGTGATAACTGGAGGGGAATCACACTGCTATCCGTACCTGTCAAAATTCTTTGTAATATGATGCTTGCAAGATTAAAGTCATCCTTAGACAAAAGACTTAGAGAAGAGCAGTCAGGCTTTAGACCAGGTCGTTCCTGACTTGACCATATATTCACTCTTTGAACAATAATAGAGAAAAAGGTCTAGAATTTAGATCTAATCTCATAATAAACTTCGTTAATTTTCACAAAGCCTTCGACAGCATCCATCGACAATCGCTTTGAGAAATTTTAAAAATATACGGATTCCACAATAAATATATAAATATTATAAAATCATTCTATACCAACTCCAAATGCTGTGTTAGAACAGAAAAAGGCAATTCAGAATGGTTCCCTGTGATTACTGGTGTTAAACAAGGCTGCCCTATGTCACCATTACTATTCAATATCGCAATTGACTGGGCTATGAGAAAAAGCACATCCAACACAAATTTAGGAATCAAATGGATAAATAAAACAACATTAGAAGACAAGGATTTTGCCGATGATCTTGCACTATTGAGTGAAAACCATCAAGATGCACAAACAAAAACTGATAGATTAACACTCATTGCAGAACAAATAGGTCTCCAAATCAATTCATCAAAAACAAAAATTATGGACTTCACCAATTCACCTAACGAAATTAATTTAAATGGACAACAACTTGAAAAAGTACATAAATTCTCCTATCTAGGAAGCAAATTAACACTCGACGGTGATGTCATGCCAGAAATTACAACTCGCATTGCCCTAGCATTAAGTGTATTTAACAGACTGTCTAATATCTGGAAGTCAAAGTCAATCAGCACACGCACGAAAATGCGCTTATTTACCTCCTGCGTTTTTCCGGTGCTATCATATGGATGTGAGAGATGGAAAAGCTCTTTAGTTTCAGAAAAGAAATTACTGAGTTTCGAGAACAAATGTCTTCGTAGGATAACTAACACCCATTGGAGTGAATTCAAATCGAATGATAAAATCAGAGAAGAGACACATTAAAATTTCATCACAGATGTTATCAGAAAACGCCGTTGGTCCTACATCGGGTATGCCCTACGCGCAGACACCAACACAATACACCACCAATCTCTTGAATGGATACCTACAGGCAAAAGAGCAAGGGGTAGACCAAAAGAAACACTCAGAAGAACAATACTTAGAGAAAGTAAAACAAACAATATTCATACTATTCAAGAACTGCACATAATAGCTTTGAACAGACAGAATTGGAGAGATCTGACCTCTGCCCTATGCGCTAACTTCAGCTCAAAAGGAAAATGAATGAATGAACTTACACTGTTCTGTTACGTTATCTAAGTTAACTCACACAAACGCTATGATGGTATTTTATCTGATTAAACAGACCATATTCTATTTATTATCTGATTCAACTCGAGCTGTTCTGTTATTTAATCAAATTTAATATTCTTGCTGTTGTATTTTGTTATTTCATATAATTAAAATTACGACGTTATGTTTTTTTTAATATCTAATGAAACTTATGTTGTTCTATGTTATTTTTTAATAATTCAATATATATTTGTTTTGTCAAATTAAAATAATATCGATCTAAGTTATTCAGATGTTGAAATCGCTATGCTTGATATAATTCCGCAAATTGATTGCTTTTTAATTTTTCGGTGCTTAATACGTTATTAAAGAAACATGGCACGATGATTAAAACTGACTCTAGGATCGTATCAGTTAAAATTACGTTAAAATCGTTATTATTATTATTATTAATGCTATCTTTGAAAGGTCAAAAATACATAGATGGTGCACATATCTTGCTAAAAGCTATGTCAATGCAGCGATTATTACCAGATCTCAAATATATACACGTCTTAAATATTTGTTCAGCCTTGAGTTGCAATACAATCATATCCTAACTCGACCGTGAATGTAACAATGACAAATATGTAATAGAAAGCCACATGATATCTCTTCTCTCTTAAGATGGTTGAACATTACTTCCCGCCGAAGACGGATGTGTCGGGCCATTGTCGCTAAAAAAAATTGACGACACAACGCATTTCCATTCTCTGGACTACATCCTGCTGGAAATCTAGTAGGACCATGGTCTTGCTATAACGAAGATCCAGGGGGAATTTGAGAATGCACGCTGAAGAAGAAGAAAAACATTACATATTCCATCCAGACCCATAGATAATGAAGGGGAGACGGGAGTAGGGTTCAACCACAAACCGTTAGTAAATTGGAACAGGTCCATATTTTAACTTGTCATATGGAAGCGAATCAGGGATAATACATAAACGATTGAGGAGAAAACGATATAACGTTTCTATATAAAACAAATGTTGAGAATCCTTTGAACCTCTAGAAGCAATGAGCGGGAAGTAGCGAAGAAGATTGACAACAAATAAAAGTTACAAACGTTAGAAAAATGTCTAAATTTGATTGTCGACATGATGAGACGAAGAGGTTTGAAATCTATTGTGACAACAGTCAAGACTTAAGGAACAAGACAGAGGGAGTCCTTCTCCATAATAGTCCTGCTGCTGATCCCAAACAATGGTCATATCACGCGTCTGATCTTTGGTGACTTTCTGTATACTTTTGTGCGGCAAGCGAATATAAATAGGGAAAAAATGGAATCGATCAAGATAAGTGACTTGATATGTAACATTATAGCACTATGGAGAGTCATCACTGGAGCTCAATCACATGTTGTTAATATAATGTTGTGGAGATCATTGATTGGCTACGTCACTCGGCATGGCGCGTGATGATGATTTCATATTATTTTATAGATGTCTGTTGTATATCCACAGAATAATAGGCAAGAACAAACGTCGATTTATGTCCTGCAATCTGGCCGGCAGCACAGGTCAAGGTCACCACTACGTGTCCAAGTTAGGGTTTGAGGCGGGATACACAAATACCTGGTTTATGAGAGATATGGACGGAGACGGCAGAGATGATTACTGCAGGTTTGTACGTACAATTTAAACATGAACGAGAGAGAGAGGAGAGAGAGAGATCAGTAAAAAGAAAGATGTATTTTTACTGTGGCAGTAAATAGATCGAGCTATCTATTAATGAACACAGCGATGAGCTGCATGAAAAACACGTGGCTACCTCATAGTGGATGAGGTCTAATACTTGTTACATTAATAAACTAACATTTACAGTGCAAGATACAAGAGTTCAAATTTCATGCTAATGATTCTCTGAAACTGTTGTTTCTTTGAACATTTTGTACGTACCATTTGAAATGTTGATGTATGGAAGAACAGGAGGATCTTCATGAGGAGACAAAAACAAACAACGTTCTGGCAGCAATTCGTTTGATCCCCGCGAAAAATGTATTGAAGAAAATAAAAATCAAAGAAAAAAAGATTTTTGACATACCGTATATACTCGCTCTAAAATCTATTCGATCCAAGCCAACCCCTCCCATTTTGAAAGGAGAAAAAAAACCAGTGCTCAACCGATCATAAGCCGACTAACCCCTCTCCTCCCCCCTCCTGATTTTGGAAGTGAACATCATTCTTATCATTGTTAACTTTCAATTACGGTATCTGCTACAGGTATACAAAATTACTGTAGGCCTACTTACTGGTAGCTAAAATCCTTCAAACTCTGTTTCATCTGACTCTAGAAACAATGCTTAAACCTCTTCTTCTGTTTTAACATTGTCCTTATACACATTGTTGCAATAATCTTCAGCCTCACTGTTTTTTTTCTTTATCTGATTCATCGAATAAAACATCATCTTCCGATTCATCCAGTTTTGGTCTTTGGCATTTTCTCTATCGACATTATGTTTTTCCTCTACTCGCGCACTTGTTTCTCTTCAAATAAAAAAATGACAGATTCTGCGCAATCTTGCTTCCTTCATTATAACTGACTACTTTCAGTTTAAATAATGAATCATAAGCTCTTTCTTTTACGTTGAACTATTTCACTATTAATTTTCAAGATTAGGGATAATGTTATTTCTTATGTTCGTTCTTTCGTAAACAATAGCGGTAAACATTGACGAACGAGTGCGCGTTGTATCTGCGCAGAAGCAGGAATATACCGGTAAGTTAGTGTTTCCTATATGACGTCAGAATAACACAGTTGTTGTACGCGGTCAAAGTTAGCAGTATATAAATTGTCGACTGTAGGATAATATGCTCACTTGCTCATAAACCGATCCCCACGCCCTTTTTCTATGGAAATCTTTCCATAAAAGTCGGCTTAAGATCGAGTATATACGGTATTAAAAGACATCTTGCTAAAGACCTTACCCGAAGGTAGAACTGATGGAAAGTGAGCAAGAGGTAGGCAAAGATACAAATCATCATCATCATCACACCATAACCTTCAGGGTCGTAAGGGTGTCATTCTGGAAACATCAACACAAAAATTTCGCCGTGTCTCTCTGTTAACTCTTGGCAAAAATTAAAGAAGCGATTCACGTTATTGTTGTGCCGAATATTCATTGTGACGTATGTGGGCGAAAAGGTTTGCTTGGTGGTGCCCATCTTCTCTCCAAGTATCATTGTTACAGTTTAATGCAAGATACAAGTTGGAAAGCATGAATCATGAGATGGACAGGGTAGCCTGTCAGAATGCGGATACGGTTTATACAGTGAATGCAGATACAACTGTCGATGCGGATGCAACTTTCCATGATGATACAAATATAAAAGATGAATTTGAAAAGGCAAATAAACCTAAAATAAAACCAGACAATCTAGAGGAATGTATGTATTACGTGTGATATGTATGTGTACATTGTATTCATGTGTGTGTGGTGTACAATGTTGATAATTGTAACGTGCTCACAGGAATGGGTATTATCTATGCATATGGTGTGTATATGCCTATGTGTGATCTGTGTTTATGCTATACCCTAGTATGTATTATTCATGTGTAAAAAAGATGAACTGCGCTTACCGTGTTTACTTTCACAGATGGATTCAAATACATGTGCTGAAACGGTGTCCAATATTCGATCCATCTATCTAATGTCTGTACGCATGCATTTGCGCATGTGGGCCTCACCAATGACACATTAGACAATCGACATATGCAACAGAAAACCTTAGTAGATGACATGCCGTCATATTGAGGCTCTCTTATGGAAGCTTTGTAGCATGTCATCTATACAATTATATAGATGACATAGAAGGCTCCTTCAATAGGCATTGCACTAAACCGAAAGCCGAAGTCTCCTGGGTATGAAAGAAAGCTTAGAAAAACCACTCCAATGCAATAAGGAAGTAAGAGCTAATCTCTCGGAATTCCTGGTGTTCTCAAACACACAAACAAATAGCATCTATTGCATTTTCTCTGATTTTCAATCCTTCGTCGCAGGATTGAATGAGGATCGGTTTTCGAGCTATGACACGTTTGGTCGCTTGATATGCAGTAATACTGTACCATGTCACAATGTCCTTCAATCCACCTTCTTCTTCGTCTTCCTTTTGTATCATGCTGTTTCGATTTTCATGCTGTTTCGATTTTCATGCCGTATGTTTTGGCCCTGGCCAATAAGGATCTTATTAGGTGGTCGATTCATTTCAGTCTCTGTTTTTCAATATATTTGGCCACTGATTTTGTAATATCCAACAGTTTTTGTAATATTCACATGGATCATAACTGGGAGACGTGCATACATTCTAACTTTTTAAAATTATGCGCAATTTCATTCAGGTTTCGTAACGTTAGTCAAAAAATAAACTGGTACATTTAATCCCAAATGTGCGGCGGGGGGGGGGGGGGGCTATCAGTGCATAGTGAGAAGATCGATGAATCGGGAAGATTTGCGACGCTGCTAATTTTGTGACACTAAATAATGTAGGATCTTGTCGATGAAAAGTTATTTTTTATTTCGTTAAAAATGTAGTCACTTGTCTCCGTAAAGTACCCTACTAATTTCTCACTTGATCTCTTCTTGTTTTGTTTTCTGCATTTCTTAGAGATATCATTTCACACGTAGTAAGCCTTCTCTCTTGTTCTTTAGTTAGTGTCCATGTCTGATATTGATAACACAATGTTGGGATGAATATTGAATTTATGATTTCCCTTTTGGTTTTCATCGGGATAGATTTGTGTTTCAAAATTGGTGTAAGTTTATAATTTACATAATTGGATTTTTGAATTCTTGTTTCGAGCTATCTGTCCATCTCTGTCCATATCTCTTTCAATATTGACAGTCTATAATAACTAGTGTGCTATAACACACATACAATTGTGCTATTGCTATTATATTTATCGATTCTTCTCTGTACTTTTCTTGAGAAAGTCCTAATGTACGAAACGTTGATATATCGTCTGTCTTGTTACAATCATCTATATTTTATCATATCAGTGTGATAGGGAGATTTAAATGCATTACATCAACAAATAAAGGAGACTGGGTGTGAATAAGTTGGACAGTTGTTAGCTGTGACACGCTAGGAGGATGGAGGATGGCAAAGTACTGAAGGATCTGCTCTATGGATAATTACAGTCTGTGAAAAGATCTCATGGTCGACCTCTACTTCGGTACTATGAGGAGGAGAGGGCAGGGGTTTAACAAAAGTTGACGGCAACAAAACTGCAATTTATACACTAATTAAATTGTCTGAATCTGAAGCATTTTTACTAAAATCTGAAGCAAATCATGCGGTTTTTCAAGTCCTTTATCTGAAAATTGTATTTGTGAGGTAAAATGGAGGGGTTAAATTGTTTGACATAATTAAGCAAGGGTGGGGTGGGAGTGGTTCAGGAATGATTGATAAATGTTGAAAACGGGAACGGGTGCAAGGATTTTTAAAAATGTGCAAAAAATTGTTGACTTAATTTACAGACAGCGCCCTAGTCTGTAGGGAGCTGTAAATTCACGGCCGTATCTTCTGAGTATATTAATTTATAGCAACATTTGAAACAAATTATTACAGAAAAATTCTCAGAATACCATGCACCAAAAAAAAAGAAGACTACCAATATAGTCATCCTGAAAGAAATGAATGTAAATGAAAGATGGCTAAACAGCATGGTACTTTCCAGAAACCATCAAATCTTTCTTATCAAATATTAAACGCCATGACGGCCTAGAGACGGTCATAATTGAGGGAATGATGCCAGGGTGATAAACAAGAGGCATGGCCAAGAAGAAGATGAACACAAGACATCAAAAACCACCTGAACATGACAGTAACAGAACCAGGAAGACTAGCTCAAGATCAGTAAAAGTTTCGAAAGGCTGCGATGACTGCTACATCCTGTTCAGGATATGCTACATGATGATGACCTTCAATTATGAAATCAATATTTACCACCTTATGTTCTGAGTACCTTCAATTATGAAATCAATATTTACTACCTTATGTTCTGAGTACCTTCAATTATGAAATCAATATTTACCACCTTATGTTCTGAGTACCTTCAATTATGAAATCAATATTTACCACCTTATGTTCTGAGTACCTTCAATTATGAAGTCAATATTTACCACCTTATGTTCTCAGTACCTTCAATTATGAAGTCAATATTTACTACCTTATGTTCTGAGTACCTTCAATTATGAAATCAATATTTACCACCTTATGTTCTGAGTACCTTCAATTATGAAATCAATATTTACTACCTTATGTTCTGAGTACCTTCAATTATGAAATCAATATTTACCACCTTATGTTCTGAGTACCTTCAATTATGAAATCAATATTTACTACCTTATGTTCTGAGTACCTTCAATTATGAAATCAATATTTACCACCTTATGTTCTGAGTACCTTCAATTATGAAATAAATATTTACCACCTTATGTTCTGAGTACCTTCAATTATGAAATCAATATTTACCACCTTATGTTCTGAGTACCTTCAATTATGAAATCAATATTTACCACCTTATGTTCTGAGTACCTTCAATTATGAAGTCAATATTTACTACCTTATGTTCTGAGTACCTTCAATTATGAAATCAATATTTACCACCTTATGTTCTGAGTACCTTCAATTATGAAGTCAATATTTACTACCTTATGTTCTGAGTACCTTCAATTATGAAGTCATTATTTACCCCCTTATGTTCTCAGTACCTTCAATTATGAAGTAAATATTTACCACCTTATGTTCTGAGTACCTTCAATTATGAAGTCAATATTTACCACCTTATGTTCTGAGTACCTTCAATTATGAAGTAAATATTTACCACCTTATGTTCTGAGTACCTTCAATTATGAAGTCAATATTTACCACCTTATGTTCTCAGTACCTTCAATTATGAAGTCAATATTTACCACCTTATGTTCTGACAAAGAAAGGTTAAGCACGTCGTTTCTCTTCTATCATTCAGGTGTGTAGGACCAAAGAACAACTCCAGAATCACCTGTATGAAGGCGGGGGAGCACGGTTTCTATGGCAGCACCACCCAGGGTGGGGAACAACATACATTTTCACTGTCAGGATCCCATGGATGCTTTTACAAACGATTTAATCCAATGTTTGGAGAAACAGTAGTGTGAGAATCTAGATGTTTGGTGAAACAGTCGTGTGCGAATCTAGATGTTTGGAGAAAAAGTCGTGTGAGAATCTAGATGTTTGGAGAAACAGTAGTGTGAAAATCTAGATGTTTGGATGTTTGGAGAAACAGTAGTGTGAGAATCTAGATGTTTGGATAAACAGTAGTGTGAGAATCTAGATGTTTGGAGAAACAGTAGTGTGAGAATCTAGATGTTTGGAGAAACAGTAGTGTGAGAATCTAGATGTTTGGATAAACAGTAGTGTGAGAATCTAGATGTTTGGAGAAACAGTAGTGTGAGAATCTAGATGTTTGGAGAAACAGTAGTGTAAGAATCTAGATGTTTGGATGTTTGGAGAAACAGTAGTGTGAGAATCTAGATGTTTGGAGAAACAGTAGTGTGAGAATCTAGATGTTTGGAGAAACAGTAGTGTGAGAATCTAGATGTTTCGAATGAGGGAAGGTTGTTTTTAAAGTAACAAATCTTTGTAACGAGAGAATGTTATCAATTAGAGTAACAAATCTTTGTAACGAGAGGATGATGACAATTAGAGTAACAAATTTTTGTAACGAGAGAATGATATCAATTAGAGTAACAAATCTTTGTAACAAGAGAATGTTATCAATTAGAGTAACAAATCTTTGTAACAAGAGAATGTTATCAATTAGAGTAACAAATCTTTGTAACAAGAGAATGTTATCAATTAGAGTAACACATATTTGTAACGAAAGAATGATATCAATTAGAGTAACAAATCTTTGTAAGGAGGGAATGTTGTCAATTAGAGTAACACATTTTTGTAACGAAAGAATGTTGTCAATTACAGTAATAAATCTTTGTAACGAGGGAATGTTATAAATTAGAGCAACACATGTTTGTTATGAGAGAATGTTGTAAATTAGAGCAACACATGTTTGTTATTCTTGTTTAATAAATGTTTGTTATGATCTGATGTTGTCAATTAGAGTAGTAAATGTTTGTAGCGATGGAAAATTTGTGAATTTCGATAATAAATGTTTATAACGATGAAAGATTTCCGTGTAAAGTGATAATTGTTATTTTATAACAAAGGAAAGTCATCTTCTTTTTCAGGGCTCATTATCAAACTCCCGCTAGATCTCTCTTGTAGCGGATCATGGTTCTACTAGATTTCCAGCAGGATGTGGTCAAGAGAATGGAAATGCGTTGTGTCGCCGTTTTATTTGTGCCAATGGCCCGACACAACTGTATTTCTCTGCCGTCGACGGAGGAAAGTTATCTAAAATAGCGTCTTTCAATCGTTTTGCCCTAGCTAACATTTGAAACAATAATCAGGTGTCGTAGAACTCTGACATAAATTATATATCTACTCGTATATATATTTATTGCTCATGTATCGTGTAAAACACAAAATAATCATCATCATAAACAGAAACAGAACCAGCTATGATTTAAATGTGACAACTTGTGTAATACCTAAATCATGTCCAGTAGCGTGTGTATAATAGCATAGGCCAAAACATGAAAAAATATGAGAAACATTCTATTGTCTATCCCCAGGTGAATGATTGTTGATCGCATTCACACTTGCCGTTAAGCGTAGCGGTGGTATCTTAAGCTGTCGTTTCAAGGCCAGATATCTCGCCGAGGTTGCATTTAGTCCATGTTTGTTCAACGTTATCTTAATGTTTTCTATCCACCGTTTTCTTGGTCTACCTTTGGATTTACGCCCGGATATTCTTGTATTATATGCTCTTATTGGTATTTGGTTTGGCTTCATTCTCATAAGGTGACCGAA
Source organism: Meghimatium bilineatum (assembly GCA_034231615.1). Classification (NCBI taxonomy): domain Eukaryota; kingdom Metazoa; phylum Mollusca; class Gastropoda; order Stylommatophora; family Philomycidae; genus Meghimatium; species Meghimatium bilineatum. The sequence goes on along the minus strand of CM067320.1, from coordinate 47,873,626 downwards.
ACATTTTACTTGCTGTCTCTCAATATGTTCGATACATGATATTATACCAACACTTTTCCTAATTTCTTCATTTCTTATTTTATCTAGTTTAGTAACCATTGCAGCTTTCCTCAGACACTTCATTTCACATGTGACGATTCTTCTTTGCTACGAAGCTGTTAAAGACCATGTTTGACATTGGTAGCACAGTGTTGGTATAAAAATTGTAGATATTATTTGTTTTTTAATTTCCATCTTGATCTTTGGATGAAGAAGTAATGGTGAAAGTTGGTAAGTCACTGTCTTTGCTATCTGGCACCTTGTTTCTATTTCTCTGTCTAGTCTTCCATCTTCGGAAAAAATGCTGCCTAGATATTAAAATTCTTTGGCTTGTTTCACTTTGGTGTTATCTATTGTTATATTCATTGGTGTTGAAGACGTACTCATTTTCATAACTTCTGTTATTTGTACATTAATTTTCATGTTGTTCTTCTGACATGCTAACATCAATCCATTGATGTGCTTTTGCAAAGTTTCTTCATCTTTGTATATTAAACTTTGATCATCAGCAAATAATAGTTCATTGATTTCATTATTACGTTTTTCATCTGGTTTATTTGCAATGTTTTCCTCTTTGTTGATATGAGCTTCTTTTACATCCATGCATATGTTGAAAAGTAGAGGTGAAAGTACGCATCCTCGTCTTACTCCAGATCTTGTTTCAAAAGCTTCAGTCATTCCATCTGTTGTTCTTACTGAGCTTTGAAATTTTTGATATATCGCTTTTATGTTATCTAACAGTTGTCCTCTGATGTTATACATTTCTAAGGTTTCCCATAGAATTTTTCTATCTACTCTGTCGAATGCCTTTTCCTGGTCTACAAATACTGTGCATTCTATGCAATGGTGTAATATCAATGAATACACGAGTTCGAGTGCTAGGATGTTATATTGAACCAATCCTTCTTTATGGATGTGAATCATGAGTAGTAAACAAAAGTGCACAAGATAAGCAGGAGTCAGCTAATATGTGGTTGTTAAGAAGAATTATGAAAATTCCACGGACAGCAAGAAAAGAAATGAAGAGATGCAGGAGTAAACGGCAAATTATAGCGAAAATTAGAAACAGATAATCAAGATTTTTAGGATATGTGATGAGAAAAGTAAAACTTGAAGATTTAGTAATCACCGGAAAGAAGATACAAAGGAAGACAAAGAGAGAAATGTTTGGATGTGGCACAAAAAGAAGTCACCAACTGAACTTATTAATACAAGAGACAAACAGTTGTGGAAAAGCATGATTGCCTACCCCACTTGTCATGGCACTTGATTTATTGATCATGTATACTAAAATTTTGAATATAAATTAAATGAACAATTACTGTAAATAGATATGATATGCCTGTTCAACATCATTTCTCGCGGTACCTCTAGCTTCCATTCGTGGAACCCTAGGTTTTACTTACCAGTTTGAGAAACGATGTTTTAGAGTAACAAATATTTGCAATGATGGAAAGTTACCTTTTAGAGTAACAGATACTTGTAATCATAATAATTAATAAGCTTTCACATGTAGATGCGTACACATAATTCTTGGAGTATGGTTGCAGGACATGGTCACTGACACTCATGTATTGCAAAGAAACGGCAATTCCACAATATTTTCTATTTCCATTCAGGCAGACCCAAGTGGCTGAGACACACTAGGAGGATGGAAGATGGCTACTTTATGGAGACTCACAGTCTGCGAGGAAATCTCAGTGTTAACTTCTACTTCGGTAGAGTGTGCAAATGTGATATGCGTGATACAGGCAGTGATACCGAATTATGAGGATCGCGGTAGTCTAGTTGATAGTGAGCTTGCTTTCTATAACTGGGTTACAGCGTGCCAGGTTCGAAACCACGTCCGGACAAACAAAAATATTTGTGATTTCTCGCTTGACACGACGGCTCCTCCAGTCGACTCAGCTGTAAATGAGTACCTGACACATGAGTTAGGGGAAGTAAAGACAGCAAGGAAGGGAACGGGTCACCCCACCTAATAGTTGTCTCGGCTTAGTATATGAAGAGTTATCTTCATCCTCGACGGTAGGTTGCTGCCACGGGACATACCTTTAACCGAATTTTGGAAACAAGCTGCCATGGGTTGTGTTGTGTGGAGAGGAAACATCTGGAACAGTATAAAAACAAAGGAGAAAATAATATCAGCTTTTTCAAGGACTGTACGTCTAAGAAGATACACATCTGCACACGATTGTACAATCGGGCCTATGATTCTTTGTACATACTGTGAAAGACTCTTTGTGGTTCAGACTTGTCTTGTGAGTCACATTCATCATTGCCATATGGATGTGTGTCATATTACGTATTCTTTCCAGAACGTAGACTTCCTTATGCCATGGATACTCGGTGATATTTTTATAGCACAAGATATATACTATAGCTGTGAAAGACAGAAATTCCCACCGAAGAAGGATGTGTCGGGCCATTGATGCTAATAAAACAGACACAACGCATTTCCATTCTATGGACTACACCCTGCTGGAAATCTAGTAGGACCATTGTTCTGCTACACGAGAGAACCAGTGAAAGCTTGAGAAAGAACGTTGAAAAGAAGAAGAAGAAGAAGAAAGACGGAACGGTGTCTACTACTACATTAATCTGATCCAGGACTTTGGGAATGTCCGTGATGACTTCTTCTTCTGTGTTCATTCTCAATCTACTACAGGTTAGCAGGATGCAATCCAGAGAACGGAATGTGTTGTCATGGTTTACATCATAGCTACGATATTTGCGCCTTTTGTCCTGACACATCCAACTACATCATGATGCCTGGGTCACTTTGGCCCTACATGGGATGGAACAGCCAACTACACACCAAGACCTCCTTAATTACCTCAAACGGCATGCATGGAAGGTGAGCAGTGTCGCTATTCCTTTGCTCCCTTTCAGACACGTCAGACACTCCCCCAAAAACACGTCAAAATACGGGAGTTTGTATGAATGGAATGGAAGTTGTAAAATTAATATGGTTATTTTCCCACTCTTCCGAACTGATTAAAGAAAAGGAACCGATTATATATAACGAGTGGAAATTTATGACTGTTTTTAACGACAGTTGAACCACATATAAAAAACTTTTAAAATGCATCATATTCATACTTCACGTTTTTTTTATATGTGGTTCAACTGTCGTTAAAAACAGTCATAAATCGCGACTCGTTATATATAATAGGTTCCTTTTCTTTAATCGGTTCCGTTTTTTGTTTTAATTCAATTCAATTCATCACCTTGTAATTATCGATTGACTTCATTAAATATTTTATATAGGTCTGTCAAATAAGCCATGCCATTTTTGGATTTAATCGGGTTGGATGTCAATTCGACGTCTCTGTTTTCTAGGAATTCTAGTAGTGAATCAAACAAATTGTAAAATCGATTTAGGCAATTACATTTTGAAAGTCAACGAACTTTTTGTGTGAACCCGCAAACGACTGAAATCCTCATCGTTTTTTACTACAGAGTTGACTAAACAATCTGTCACTCAATGAATTGCTTCTAATTTTGTTGACTGTTCTTATAACGTATTGAAGTAACGTATGCAGACATACACTTAAATTCTTCGCAACCAAATGTGAGAATGAAGTATACAAGGGAGTACATTTGGTACTGCTTGTTTCAAAAGCGCTATGATTCATTGTGCCGCTCTGCCATTGCTGAAGCACCATCAGTAACAGTAGACAAAATATTACGGATAGGAATTTCTTTATCTTGAAAATAACATATTCATGGTATTAAATATAGATTTTCTCTTTGTGTCCACTTCCAAGTTTTTAGCAAATAATAATTCTTGACAAATGGTTTCATATTTTATGAATCGTACGTATGATAAGAGTAGTGCTTCATTATTTGGGAGAGCTGATTCACCGAGCTGAGTGTAAAATTGGCATGTCTGCAAATGATTGCAACAATATTCACAAAATACAAGATTTAATGTACACTTTGTATGACTCCACTTGATCTTGATGATGATGTTCGTCCGTCGTAATAGACTATGACCAAAAAATCAACCATAGTAATTATAACAATAAATAACAAAGTTAATAGTGCGTTTTAAAAGACTAACAAGTCCAATGCGGACACACACAAATTCTTGTACAGATTTGACAACTGTAAAGGGTGTCTATGGGACGTTGATATGTTTTTTCTTTTCTACGTGCCCGCTTCTTTCTTGCAGTATCTTGCCTGGTCTCTTCCACCGCTAGTGCTACCGTTCTAATGATGTAACGCTATGCTGTTCTATCCTGAGAGAGACTCTCCTAAGTGTTTCAGTAATGACTCGAGCGTGGCTTTGAAGCGCTTTTTCTGTCCACCAGCTTTTAGAATTCCTGTCTTGAGTGCTCCATAATATATTTGTTTTGGCAGACGCACAAGATAACCTGCACAGCGTGCTTGCGCCTTCATAAGTAATGTGTAGATGAGAATGGATAAGTAAATAATTCGGTTGAGAAATGACTATCGCTGAAGTTTGTTTACATTAAGGAAGAGTTACGCTAATCGTCAACCATACTCTCTCTCCTGAGTTTTATCTTGGTCCAGTGGCAAGACAAAGTCGAGACAACTGAGATAAAATCAGCTGCAGTGGATGGCCAGAGCGTACTATGTGTCTAGCTGTGCCATATGCTGTCCACACATCTTTGTTGTTAGCGCCTATGTACCCGTTGAGTTACCTGCAAAAAGTGTGATTGACAAGTGTTGGTATATAGGGAAATAAAAACTGCGAGGGAGAGGAGATGGCTACCGCCCTCAGTAGCAGAGCCTCTGAAATGTGAGATCACTAACATCTCACACCCCTACGGCATTAATAAATGCTATGGGTTACTTTACTTTTTTATTTATAGGGAAATATGCTATGAAGGATATTTATAGATGCAGTATAGGGGGATGTCACTTCATAAATAAGAACAACAGATTGTTTCACACCGTGTCCAGATAAGTTCCTGTGAAGCAAAGATTGCCTAATCATTTCGGACAAGTTCATGTGAAACAAAGATTTCCTAATTAATTTTTATGTGTGTCCTTAGAGACAAGTTTCTGTAAAACACAAATTTGCCTAATTAATTCTTACACGTGTCATTAGAGACAAATTCCTGCGAAACGATTGTCTAATTATTATATTTGCAGGTTAAATTAATGGTAAAGATGCGTAACAACATTTAAAATTAGTTAATAATAGAAGGCCTTGTTGCTGGTAACTGTGATAAGGGCAGCCACAGACGACGGTGGATAAATGATACCTCAGATTGTTTAAACATGCCCTTGGCTGTGACAATACAATTTGGCCAGAATTGTGAAAATTTAGGAACATCCATAAAGGAGACAACAATCTGAAAAGAATATCTCACCTGAAGAAAGCAATAAGTGAACGGTAATGAAATGTCAGTTTAAGTTAACAATCACCGCCATCACTCGGTTTTATTCGTAAGCGTTTTTGTTGTAAGGTTGGCTAAAAATACAACCTGACTAGCTTCTGACACATACACCATAAACTATCAGCTACTGCGTCCGTACAAGATCCTGGGATCTCCAAACACCTTCTGTCTCTTGCTTTAATGATGTACTGTACAAGACTGTGAGCTGTTTCAACATGTCTACATGTTACTCGCCGCTCCTGGAATCTACCATCAAGTATGGTCTTCGAGAAATTGTCATGTGATGTTCAAAATATTTCATTTGTTTGAGTTTGTAATTCATTTGATTTGTATTTCCTTTAATAGTTATGTTTTTTTCATAATTCATCGTTGTCAGAACCTCTTTGTTCGTCTTATTCATTACGCGTTATTGTCTAAACCTATTGTTTTGTTTTCTCCACCTTCCAATGCGTTCTTTATGTTCTTCTCTCTCTCTCTCTCTCTCTCTCTCTCTCTCTCTCTCTCTCTCTCTCTCTCTCTATATATATATATATATATATATATACTATATATATATATATATATATGTATATATATATATATATATATATATATATATATATATATATATATATATATATATATATATATATATATATATATATATATATACACACAAATCTCAAAGGCACCAATTCTGTATTCTATACTATGTCCATTCTAAGAATGAAGTAGGTCAGTGCTTATGATTAGCTGTTGGACGCAGAACGCATAAATCAAATGTTAAGTGCGCAATAATATAGTTCATTAGAAAATAATATTGTTGTTAATTTAAATCAATTGTTGCTTAATGAAATATGTCTATCACAATAGTAATGTATGTTAACATTTTTATTTCGTATAATATATTTTCAACATTCCATGATAAATTGCTATACCCGCTGTTATCGTTGCGCAGGCGCAAAGAGGTCAAGGGGCAACCATTATAGTTCCCTGTCTATTGTCTATCCCCAGGTGAAAGCTGGTTGATAGCATCCACACCTGTCGTTAAGCATATGGGTGAGAGCTGTAGGTTTCTGTTCAAGGCAATATGTGACGCCTGAGTCGTATTGATTCCGTGTTTGTGGAGGCTTTCTGGAATCTTTATTCTATTTCTTTGTCTAGTTTCCCATTTCCTGGAAAAAAAAAACACTTCCTAAATATTTGAATGCTTTTATTTATTTCACTGCTGAATCGTCTATTGTGATATCTATTGTTGTTGGTGACTTTCTGATTTTCATAACTTCCGTTTTTTGTATGGTGATTTTCATGATATACGAGCGTACTTCTTACAAGCTGTTGACAGTGTAACTATGTGTATTTGCTTGTTTTCTACGTCACTGAATATGATCGTCTTTGATCGTCGACGAACAGAAGGTAATTGATTTCACTTCTGTTTTCATATCTGTTAGTTGTTTGCGTTATTCATATTTTCCTCTTTTAGAATAATAGCTTCTTTATTTTTCTTCTTCTAAAAGCTTCTCCTATCCATATATATATCGACAAGTATGGGAAAAGCATGCATCGCTGTCCGATCCCTGATTTAGTTTCAAATGTTTCGGTCGTTCAATCTGCTATTCTCACTGCACTTAAGCAATTTTAGTTTAGTGCTTTATGTTGTACTGATGCTGTACTTTTTATGACCACTGATGCCGTATTTCTCTAAAGTTTCCCAGAGAATATTCCTATCTACTCTATCGAAGGCCTTTTCCTGGTCTATAAATATAGTTCTGATATCTTAATTGTATTCAATAGCTTTTTCACCTAGTTGTCTCAGTGCGAATAGTGCGTCGGTGCAGCTAGCCCCTCTTCTAAATCCAAATTGAGCGAGGTTCAGTTGAAGTTCCTTTAAGTGTCATATTATTTTCTCTAAGATTTGTGCATATATTTTTCCTATATGACTCAGTAGGGAGATGCCTCTGTATGATTCCCAATCTTTTTAAACTTCCTTTTGTGTTTCCATATTGGAACAATTATTCACTTTTGCCAATCTGCTGGAACTTTTCTCTCTGCAAATGCTATGCTGAATAATCTTACCAACCATCGGATCCCCCTTTCTCCATATGCTCTTATTGCCTCGTTTGATATACCATCTCCACCTGGATATTTATTTCTCGGGCTATGTTTTAGAATTTCCTCTATATCCTGATATAGAATTTTGGCCCCATTATATCCGGGTCCGTTTCCTTTCCACAATTTAAACTCGCGTGGGTCTAGTCTGTGAGACATACTGCAGGTAAATAACGCAGTCATATTTAAATTTTGACGAAAAGAAGTAGTTATTTCCCCTTATGAATTCTTCTGCGATTGTAGGCGGTTTTGTCTATTCGTTTAATCAAAAACTGGTAGTTTCTGATAAAATAAATAAATAATAAAAACAAAAATTCAAAAGCACAAATATTTTTTGGAAAAGTACTAAAGGAATACACATACATTGTAAAATAATTGTTTTAATTACGAAATGTTTGTGCTTTTATTTAGTTTTTAGATACAAGATACCGCATTATAATGCATTCATCATCATCAGGTGCCATGCCGGCTGGCGTAGGCGGTCATGGCTCTCCACAGCTCTCTGTCCACAGTATTATATATCAAGTTCGTTGTTGTTTCCTTGCCGTGCCAGGCTGTCAAACTACTAATATTTTCTCACGTTGTCACCCTCTGTCTCTGTTGCCTTCAATTTTGCCTGTTGTGACTATGTTCTCAAAACCTGCCTGTCTCATGAAGTGGCCAAAAAAAGAAGATTGCCTTTTTCTTATATTGTTGATTAAAGTCCGTTTCGCATTTGACTCTTTCAACACCTCTACATTAGTTTTTCTGGCAGTCCATGGTATTCTCAGCATTCTTCTGTAGATCCACATCTCTGTTGCCTCCAATCTCCAACTTTCCAGTTTGTTTATTGTCCAAGACTCGCACCCATATGTTAGCTATAATGCATTACTTTAATTAATATTACGTCAGTTTATTCCGGATCAATCAGAAAGCTATTGCTTACTTTCAGTTGCTATTTTCTGCTGTTTTAATATGCAACGATGAAGATGATTCAAAACAGAACTTTTTAGGAATAGAAATCTTAAATAGTTTATAATTGTAATATCATTTACCATATCTTACCATAATTTCATGTTTAACATTCGGTATACCATTCACAGTCTTGATTCTCAATCTATTCTACAGTTTGTTATATAAGTTATTTCTCATACTGAGTCTCATCTGACTAGGAATTCATTCCGAGTTCATATTCTAATGAAGCAAATGAGCAACTTTAGATGCAAATTTCCAAGATTTTGGAAATAAGTTAACCCTATGAGTTGGTAGGTGAAAAAATAACTGATCTAGTCGTATATGGCGACATATCCAAGGTATAAATAGAACAAATTTGCCCATTGTTTTTTTTAAATGATAAAAAGTTCGCATTACGTAAAGATGCAGAATAACTTCTTTAGCATTGATTCTCACACTCCCACTGGTTCATGTAGCAGGACAATGGACCTACTAAATATCCAGAAGGATGTAGTCCAGAGAATGGAAATGCGTTGTGTCGTCTTTTTATTTGCACGAATAGCCCGATACATCCATTTTCCGGGATACCCTATCTAAAATGACATATTAACTGAGTAAAGAAACACCCATGAAACCTAGAATAAGTGAATGTGACATTTTAGCTGAGTGAAAAAACACCACCGGAACACAACATAAGTGAATGTGACATTTTAACTGAGTGAAGAAACACCCATGAAATCTAGAATAAGTGAATGTGACATTTTAACTGAGTGAAGAAACACCACCGGAACAAAACATAAGTGAATGTGACATTTTAACTGAGTGTAGAAACACCACCGGAACAAAACATAAGTGAATGTGACATTTTAACTGAGTGAAGAAACACCACCGGAACAATATATAAGTGAATGTGACATTTTAACTGAGTGAAGAAACAACTCCGGAACAAAACATAAGTGAATGTGCCATTTTAACTGAGTGAAGAAACACCCATGAAACCTAGAATAAGTGAATGTGACAGTTTAACTGAGTGAAGAAACACCACCGGAACAAAACATAAGTGAATGTAACATTTTAACTGAGTGTAGAAACACCACCGGAACAAAACATAAGTGAATGTGACATTTTAACTGAGTGAAGAAACACCACCGGAACAAAACATAAGTGAATGTGACATTTTAACTGAGCGAAGAAACACCTCCGGAACATAGCAGAAGTCAAAATAAAAATTCACGAGAGAGAACACAGAAACAAATTTCAATGGTAAACATTGACAATATAATTTCGTAAGCTAGGCATCAAACGGACAAAGAATAAGTGGGAGACTAGGAGGTAGTGGTCGTAGACCATTCATTAAAGATTTCGTGAATTGAAGAGGTCGTGACTATGGGTATAGCAACACTCAATAATTGCATAGATAACAAGCAGATTGTCAAACTAGATAGAACTGGCTTTGTCCTATGTGCAGTATTTGGCGCTGAAGGAACAACTCTCACACACACACACACACACACACACACACATACGCACGCACGCTAGAAGGAGATGGACAGATAACATCAACGGCTGTATGAAAGTTTTGGTTGAGGCAGGCAGATCTGCACAGGATGGATAGAGCCGGGTTCAGAACATCAATTACAAAGACAACGTTCTGGAAAGAATACGTCACGTGATGATGCTGATGAACAGTCAATTGTTGATGAGCTTGGGAATAGCAACGAACAGTAATACTTTCAACTTGGGAAACATAGCAATT